>JANJXV010000671.1:0-466224 GCA_024803745.1 Megascapheus bottae | reverse complement strand
ACACCTGCATTGTGCCTTCACACACCTCCATTATATGAGTTCACACACCTGCATTCTGACTTCACACACCTCCATTTTGATTTTGCACACCTGTATTCTGACTTCACACACTTCCATTCTATGACTTCACAAACCTCCATTCTGTGACTTCACACACCTCCATTCTGACTTCACACACCTATATTCTATGACTTTACACACTTCCATTCTATGACTTCACACACCTCCATTCTGTGATATCACACACCTCCATTCTGTGACTTCACACACCTCAGTTCTGTGAGTTCACACACCGATATTCTATGACTTCACACACATCCACTCTGTGACTTCACACACCTCCATTCTATGACTTCACTCACCTCCATTCTATGATTTCACACACCTACATTGTGACTTCACACACCTCCATTCAATGAGTTCACACACCTGCATTGTGACTTCACATACTTCCATTCTATGACTTCACACACCTCCATTCTGACTTCACACACCTCAATTCTGTGAATTCACACACCTCAATTCTATGAATTCACAGACCTCCGTTCTATGACTTCACACACCTCCATTCTGACTTCACACACTTCCATTTTTACTTCAAACACCTCATTTCTGTGACTTCACACACCTCCATTCTATGATTTCACACACCTCCGTTCTATGAATTCACACACCTACATTCTATGACTTCACACACCTCCTTTCTGAGTTGACACACCTCCATTCTATGACTTCACACACCTCCATTCTGTGACTTCAAAAAACAACATTCTATGACTTCACTCACCTCCATTCTATGACATCACACACCTCCATTCTGAGACTTCACACACCTCCACTCTGTGACTTTACACATCTCCACTCTGTGACTACACACACCTCCATTCTGTGATTTCATACACCTCCATTCTATGACTTCACACAACTCCATTCTTTGACTTCACACACCTCCATTCTACGAATTCGCACAACTCCATTGTGACTTCACACAACTCTATTCTGTGACTTCCCACACCTGCCTACTGTGACTTCACACACCTCCATTCTATGACTTCACACACCTCCATTCTATGACTTCACACAGCTCCATTCTGACTTCACACACCTCCATTCTGACTTCACACACCTCAATTCTGTGACTTCACACACCTCCATTGTATGATTTCGCACACCTCCATTCTATGACTTCACACAGCTCCATTCAATGACTTCACACTCCTCCTTTCTGAGTTCACACACCTCCATTCATTGACTTCACACACCTGCAATCTGACTTCACACACCTCCATTCTATGACTTCACACACCTCCATTCTGTGATTTCAAAAACCCCAACTCTGACTTCACACACCTCCATTGTGACCTCACACACCTCCATTGTAAGAGTTCACACACGTCCAATCTGACTTCACACCCCTCCATTCTATGAATTCACACAGCTCCATTCTGTCTTAACACACCTCCATTCTATGACTTCGCATACCTCTATTCTGACTTCATACACCTCCATTCTGTGACTTCACACACCTCCATTCTATGACTTCACACACCTCCATTCTGTGACTTCACACACCTCAACTCTGTGACTTTACACACCTCCATTCTGTGACTTCTCACATCTCCATTCTGTGATTTCACACACCTCCATTCTATGACTTCACCCACATCCATACTTTGACTTCACACACCTCCATTCTATGACTTCACACACATCAATTGTGAATTCACACAACTCCATTCTGTGACTTCACACACCTACCTTCTGTGACTTGACACACCTCCATTCTATGACTTCACACACCTCCATTGTATGACTTCACATACCACCATTCTTTAACTTCACACACTTCCAATGTTTGACTTCACACACCTCCATTCCATGACTTCACACACCTCCATTCTATGACCTCACACACCTGCATTTTGACTTCACACACCTCCATTCTCTGACTTCTCACACCTCCATTCTATGACTTCACAAACCTCCATTCTTTGACTTCACACACCTCCATTCTATGACTTCACACACCTCTATTGTGACTTCACACAACTCCATTCTGTGATTTCACACACCTCCTTTCTGTGACTTCACACACCTCCATACTATGTCTTCCACACACCTTCATTCTATGACTTCACACACCTCCATTCTATGACTTCACACACTTCCAGTTTATGACTTCACACACCTCCATTCTATGACTTCACCCACCTCCATTCTATGACTTCACACACCTGCATTCTGATTTCACACACCTCCATTTTCTGACTTCAAACACCTGCATTTGTGACTTCACACACCTCCATTCTGTAACTTCACACTCTTCCAATGTTTGACTTCTCAAACCTCCATTCCAGGACTTCATACACCTCAGTTCTATGACTTCACACACATCCATTCTTTGACTTCACACACCTCCATTTTGACTTCACACACCTTCATTCTGTGACTTCACACACCTGCATTTGTGACTTCACACACCACAATTTTGACTTCACACACGTCCATTCTTTGACTTCACACACCTCCATTCTCTGACTTCACACACCTCCATTGTTTGAATTCACACACCTCCATTTTGACTTCACACACCTCCATTCTATGACTTCACACAACTTCATTCTTACTTCAGAAACATCCATACTATGACTTCACGAGCCTCCCTTCTGTGAATTCACACCTCCATTCTGAGTTCAAACACCTCCATTCTGTGACTTCACACACCTGCATTTGTGACTTCACACACCACAATTTTGACTTCACACACGTCCATTCTTTGACTTCACACACCTCCATTCTCTGACTTCACACACCTCCATTGTTTGAATTCACACACCTCCATTTTGACTTCACACACCTCCATTCTATGACTTCACACAACTTCATTCTTACTTCAGAAACATCCATACTATGACTTCACGAGCCTCCCTTCTGTGAATTCACACCTCCATTCTGAGTTCAAACACCTCCATTCTGTGACTTCACACATCTCCATTCTGTGACTTCACACACCCCCATTCTATGACTTCACACACCTCCATTTTGATTTTGCACACCTGTATTCTGACTTCACACACTTCCATTCTATGACTTCACAAACCTCCATTCTGTGACGTCACACACCTCCATTCTGACTTCACACACCTATATTCTATGACTTTACACACTTCCATTCTATGACTTCACACACCTCCATTCTGTGATATCACACACCTCCATTCTGTGACTTCACACACCTCAGTTCTGTGAGTTCACACACCGATATTCTATGACTTCACACACATCCACTCTGTGACTTCACACACCTCCATTCTATGACTTCACTCACCTCCATTCTATGATTTCACACACCTACATTGTGACTTCACACACCTCCATTCAATGAGTTCACACACCTGCATTGTGACTTCACACACTTCCATTCTATGACTTCACACACCTCCATTCTGACTTCACACACCTCCATTCTGACTTCACACACCTCAATTCTGTGAATTCACACACCTCAATTCTATGAATTCACAGACCTCCGTTCTATGACTTCACACACCTCCATTCTGACTTCACACACTTCCATTTTTACTTCAAACACCTCATTTCTGTGACTTCACACACCTCCATTCTATGATTTCACACACCTCCGTTCTATGAATTCACACACCTACATTCTATGACTTCACACACCTCCTTTCTGAGTTGACACACCTCCATTCTGTGACTTCATACACTTCTAATCTGACTTCACACACCTCCATTCTATGACTTCACACACCTCCATTATGTGACTTCAAAAAACAACATTCTATGACTTCACTCACCTCCATTCTATGACATCACACACCTCCATTCTGAGACTTCACACACCTCCACTCTGTGACTTTACACATCTCCACTCTGTGACTACACACACCTCCATTCTGTGATTTCATACACCTCCATTCTATGACTTCACACAACTCCATTCTTTGACTTCACACACCTCCATTCTACGAATTCGCACAACTCCATTGTGACTTCACACAACTCTATTCTGTGACTTCCCACACCTGCCTACTGTGACTTCACACACCTCCATTCTATGACTTCACACACCTCCATTCTATGACTTCACACAGCTCCATTCTGACTTCACACACCTCCATTCTGACTTCACACACCTCAATTCTGTGACTTCACACACCTCCATTGTATGATTTCGCACACCTCCATTCTATGACTTCACACAGCTCCATTCAATGACTTCACACTCCTCCTTTCTGAGTTCACACACCTCCATTCATTGACTTCACACACCTGCAATCTGACTTCACACACCTCCATTCTATGACTTCACACACCTCCATTCTGTGATTTCAAAAACCCCAACTCTGACTTCACACACCTCCATTGTGACCTCACACACCTCCATTGTAAGAGTTCACACACGTCCAATCTGACTTCACACCCCTCCATTCTATGAATTCACACAGCTCCATTCTGTCTTAACACACCTCCATTCTATGACTTCGCATACCTCTATTCTGACTTCATACACCTCCATTCTGTGACTTCACACACCTCCATTCTATGACTTCACACACCTCCATTCTGTGACTTCACACACCTCAACTCTGTGACTTTACACACCTCCATTCTGTGACTTCTCACATCTCCATTCTGTGATTTCACACACCTCCATTCTATGACTTCACCCACATCCATACTTTGACTTCACACACCTCCATTCTATGACTTCAAACACATCAATTGTGAATTCACACAACTCCATTCTGTGACTTCACACACCTACCTTCTGTGACTTGACACACCTCCATTCTATGACTTCACACACCTCCTTTGTATGACTTCACATACCTCCATTCTTTAACTTCACACACTTCCAATGTTTGACTTCACACACCTCCATTCCATGACTTCACACACCTCCATTCTATGACCTCACACACCTGCATTTTGACTTCACACACCTCCATTCTCTGACTTCTCACACCTCCATTCTATGACTTCACAAACCTCCATTCTTTGACTTCACACACCTCCATTCTATGACTTCACACACCTCTATTGTGACTTCACACAACTCCATTCTGTGATTTCACACACCTCCTTTCTGTGACTTCACACACCTCCATACTATGTCTTCCACACACCTTCATTCTATGACTTCACACACCTCCATTCTATGACTTCACACACTTCCAGTTTATGACTTCACACACCTCCATTCTATGACTTCACCCACCTCCATTCTATGACTTCACACACCTGCATTCTGATTTCACACACCTCCATTTTCTGACTTCAAACACCTGCATTTGTGACTTCACACACCTCCATTCTGTAACTTCACACTCTTCCAATGTTTGACTTCTCAAACCTCCATTCCAGGACTTCATACACCTCAGTTCTATGACTTCACACACATCCATTCTTTGACTTCACACACCTCCATTTTGACTTCACACACCTTCATTCTGTGACTTCACACACCTGCATTTGTGACTTCACACACCACAATTTTGACTTCACACACGTCCATTCTTTGACTTCACACACCTCCATTCTCTGACTTCACACACCTCCATTGTTTGAATTCACACACCTCCATTTTGACTTCACACACCTCCATTCTATGACTTCACACAACTTCATTCTTACTTCAGAAACATCCATACTATGACTTCACGAGCCTCCCTTCTGTGAATTCACACCTCCATTCTGAGTTCAAACACCTCCATTCTGTGACTTCACACATCTCCATTCTGTGACTTCACACACCCCCATTCTATGACTTCACACACCTCCATCTGTGAGTTCACACACCTCAATTCTATGAATTCACACTCCTCCATTCTCTGAGTTCACACACCTCCACTCTGTGACTTCACACACCTCCATTTGTGACTTCACACATCACAATTTTGACTTCACACACCTCCATTCTATGACTTCTCACACTTCCATTCTATGACTTCACACACCTCCATTCTGTGACTTCAAACACCTCCACTCTGAGTTCACACACTTCCATTCTGTGTCTTCACACACCTCCATTCTGTGACTGCACAAACCTCGTTATATGACTTCACACACCTCCATTCTGTGACCTCACACACCTCAAATCTGAGTTCAGACCCCTCCATAGTGTGACTTCACACACCTCCATTCTGTGACTTCACACACCTATATTCTATGACTTCACACACCTCCATTCTATGAGTTCACACACCTCCATTCTATGCCTTTACACACCTCCATTCTGTGACTTCACACACCTCCATTCTATGACATCACACACCTCCATTCTGTGACTTCGCACACCTCCATTCTATGACTTCACACACCTCCATTCTATGTCTTCAGAAACCTACATTGTGACTTCACACACCTCCATTCTATAAGTTCACACACCTGCATTGTGACTTCACCCACCTCCATTCTCTGACTTCACACACCTCCATTCTGACTTCACACACCTCCATTCTGACTTCACACACCTCAATTCTGTGACTTCACACACCTCCATTCTATGATTTCACACACCTCCATTCTATGACTTCACAGACTTCCATTCTATGACTTCACACACCTCCTTTCTGAGTTCACACACATCCATTCTGTGACTTCACACACCTCCATTGTGACTTCATAAACCTCCATTCTATGAGTTCACACACCTCCGTTCTATGACTTCACACACCTCCATTCTATGACTTCACACACCTCCTTTCTGAGTTGACACACCTCCATTCTGTGACTTCATACACTTCTAATCTGACTTCACACACCTCCATTCTATGACTTCACACATCTCCATTCTGTGACTTCAAAAAACAACATTCTATGACTTCACTCACCTCCATTCTATGACATCACACACCTCCATTCTGAGACATCACACACCTCCACTCTGTAACTTTACACATCTCCATTCTGTGACTACACACACCTCCATTCTGTGATTTCATACACCTCCATTCTATGACTTCACACAACTCCATTCTTTGACTTCACACACCTCCATTCTACGAATTCGCACAACTCCATTGTGACTTCACACAACTCTATTCTGTGACTTCCCACACCTGCCTACTGTGACTTCACACACCTCCAGTCTATGACTTCACACACCTCCATTCTATGATTTCACACACCTACATTGTTACTGCACACACCTCCATTCTATGAGTTCACACACCTCCATTTTATGATTTCGCACACCTCCATTCTATGACTTCACACAGCTCCATTCTATGACTTCACACTCCTCCTTTCTGAGTTCACACACCTCCATTCATTGACTTCACACACCTGCAATCTGACTTCACACACCTCCATTCTATGACTTCACACACCTCCATTCTGTGATTTCAAAAACCACAATTCTGACTTCACACACCTCCATTGTGACCTCACACACCTCCATTGTAAGAGTTCACACACGTCCAATCTGACTTCACACCCCTCCATTCTATGAATTCACACAGCTCCATTCTGACTTAACACACCTCCATTCTATGACTTCGCATACCTCTATTCTGACTTCATACACCTCCATTCTGTGACTTCACACACCTCCATTCTATGACTTCACATACCTCCATTCTGTGACTTCACACACCTCAACTCTGTGACTTTACACACCTCCATTCTGTGACTTCTCACATCTCCATTCTGTGATTTCACACACCTCCATTCTATGACTTCACACACATCCATACTTTGACTTCACACACCTCCATTCTATGACTTCACACACCTCAATTTTGAATTCACACAACTCCATTCTGTGACTTCACACACCTCCCTTCTGTGACTTGACACCTCCATTCTATGACTTCACACACCTCCATTGTATGACTTCACATACCTCCATTCTTTAACTTCACACACTTCCAATGTTTGACTTCACAAACCTCCATTCCATGACTTCACACACCTCTATTGTGACTTCACACAACTCCATTCTGTGATTTCACACACCTCCTTTCTGTGACTTCACACACCTCCACACTATGTCTTCCACACACCTTCATTCTATGACTTCACACACCTCCATTCTATGACTTCACACACTTCCAATTTATGCCTTCACACACCTCCATTCTATGACTTCACACACCTCCATTCTATGACTTCACACACCTGCATTCTGATTTCACACACCTCCATTTTCTGACTTCACACACCTCCATTCTATGACTTCACACACCTCCATTCTGTAACGTCACACGCTTCCAATGTTTGACTTTCAAACCTCCATTACATGACTTCATACACCTCAATTCTATGACTTCACACACCTCCATTCTGTGACTTCACACACCTCGATGCTCTGACTTCAGACACCTCCATTCTACGATTTCACACATCTCCATTCTGTGACTTCTTACACCTCAATTCCATGATTTCACACATCCATTTTGACTTCACACCTCCAATCTATGACCTCAAACACCTCAATTCTGTGACTTCACACAGCTCCATTGTATGACTTCATATCTCTCCTTTCTATGACTTCACACACCTCCATTCTATGACTTTACACACCCCCATCGTATGACTTCACCCACCTCCATTCTGTGACTTCACACACCTCCATTCTGTGACTTCACACACCTCCATTCTATGAGATTACACACCTCCAGTCTATGACTTTACGTATCTCCATTCGGTGACTTCACACACCTCCATTCTGTGACTTCACACCCCTCCAATCTATGACTTCACACACCTCTATTCTGTGACTTCACATACCTACATTCTGTGACTTCACACAGTTCCATTCTATTACTACACACACCCCATTCTATGACTTCACACACCTGCATTGTGATTTCACACACCTCCATTATATGAGTTCACACACCTGCATTCTGACTTCACACACCTACATTTTGATTTCGTACACCTGTATTCTGACTTCACACACCTCCATTCTATGACTTCACAAACCTCCATTCTGTGACTTCACACACCTCCATTCTGACTTCACACACCTATATTCTATGACTTCACACACTTCCATTCTATGACTTCACACACCTCCATTCTGTGATATCACACACCTACATTGTGAGTTCACTCATCTCCATTCTGTGACTTCACACACCTCCATTCTGTGAGTTCACACACCTCCATTCTGTGACTTCACATACCTCAGTTCTGTGAGTTCACACACCTATATTCTATGACTTCACACACATCCACTCTGTGACTTCACACACCTCCATTCTATGACTTCACTCACCTCCATTCTATGATATCACACACCTACATTGTGACTTCACACACCTCCATTCAATGAGTTCACACACCTGCATTGTGACTTCACACACCTCCATTCTATGACTTCACACACCTCAGTTCTGACTTCACACACCTCCATTCTGACTTCACACACCTCAATTCTGTGAGTTCACTCACCTCAATTCTATGAATTCACAGACCTCCGTTCTATGACTTTCACACACCTCCATTCTGACTTCACACACTTCCATTTTTACTTCAAACACCTCATTTCTGTGACTTCACACACCTCCATTCTATGATTTCACACAACTCCGTTCTATGACTTCACACACCTCCATTCTATGACTTCACACACCTCCTTTCTGAGTTGACAAACCTCCATTCTGTGACTTCATACACCTCTAATCTGACTTCACACACCTCCATTCTGTGACTTCACACACCTCCATTCTGTGACTTCACACACCAACATTGTTTGACTTCACACACCTCCATTCTTGGACTTCACACACCTCCATTCCATGACTTCACACACCTCCATTCTATGAGTTCACACACCTAAATTCTTTGAGTTCACACACCTCCATTTTGACTTCACACACCTCCATTCTATGACTTCACACACCTTCATTCCTACTTCAGAAACATCCATTCTATGACTGCACACACCTCCATTCTGAATTCACACAGCTCCATTCTATGACTTCACACACCTCCATTGTGACTTCACACACCTCCATTCTATGAGTTCACACACCTCCATTCTAACTTCACACAACTCCATTCTATGACTTCACACTCCGCCATTAGGACTTCACACTCCTCCATTCTGTGAATTCACAAAACTCCATTCTATGATTTCACACACCTCCATACTAGGACGTCACACACCTCCATCTATGACTTCACACACCTCCATTCTGAGTTCACACACCTCAATTCTGTGACTTCACACACCTCCATTCTGACTTCACACACCAATGTATGACTTCACACACCTCCATTCTGTGAATTCACACACTACCATTGTGACGTCACACAGCTCCATTCTATGAGTTCACACACCTCCATTCTATGACTTCACACACCTCCATTCTTACTTCACACACCTCCATTCTATGACTTCACAGACCTCGAATCTGTGATTTCACTCATCTCCATTCTATGACTTCACACTGCTCCATTCTATGACTTCCCACACCTCCTTTCTATGACTTCACCCACCTCTATTCTATGACTTCACACCTCGATTCTGACTTCAGATACTTCCATTCTGTGACTTCACAGACCTCCATTCTATGACTTCCAACACCTCCATTCTCTGACATCACACACCTCCATTCTGAGCTCACACAACTCCATTCGTTGACTTCACACACCTCCATTCCCTGACTTCACACACCTCCATTCTGTGACTTCACCCACCTCCATTCTGTGACTTCACACACCTCCATTCTGACTTCACACACCTCCATTCTATGACTTCACACACCTCCATTCTGTGACTTCAAATACCTCCATTCTATGACTTCACACACCTCCATTGTGACTTCACACACCTCCATTCCATGACTTCACACACCTCCATTCTATGACCTCACACACCTGCATTTTGACTTCACACACCTCCATTCTCTGACTTCACACACCTCCATTCTATGACTTCACAAACCTCCATTCTTCGACTTCACACACCTCCATTCTATGACTTCACACACCTCTATTGTGACTTCACACAACTCCATTCTGTGATTTCACACACCTCCTTTCTGTGACTTCACACACCTACATACTATGTCTTCCACACACCTTCATTCTATGACTTCACACACCTCCATTCTATGACTTCACACACTTCCAATTTATGACTTCACACACCTCCATTCTATGACTTCACACACCTGCATTCTGATTTCACACACCTCCATTTTCTGACTTCACACACCTCCATTCTATGACTTCACACACCTCCATTCTGTAACTTCACACGCTTCCAATGTTTGACTTCTCAAACCTCCATTCCATGACTTCATACACCTCAATTCTATGACTTCACACACATCCATGCTTTGACTTCACACACCTCCATTTTGACTTCACACACCTCCATTCTGTGACTTCACACACCTGCATTTGTGACTTCACACACCACAATTTTGACTTCACTCACGTCCATTCTTTGACTTCACACACCTCCATTGTTTGAATTCACACAACTTCATTCTTACTTCAGAAACATCCATACTATGACTTCACGAACCTCCCTTCTGTGAATTCACACCTCCATTCTGAGTTCAAACACCTCCATTCTTTGACTTCACACATCTCCATTCTGTGACTTCACACACCCCCATTCTATGACTTCACACACCTCCATCTGTGAGTTCACACACATCAATTCTATGAATTCACACTCCTCCATTCTATGAGTTCATACACCTTCATTCTGTGACTTCGCACACCTCCATTCTATGACTTCACACAACTCCTTTCTTTGAATTCACAAAATTCAATTTTGATTTCACACACCTCCACTCTGTGACTTCACACACCTCCATTTGTGACTTCACACATCACAATTTTGACTTCACACACCTCCATTCTATGACTTCTCACACTTCCATTCTATGACTTCACACACCTCCATTCTGTGACTTCAAACACCTCCACTCTGAGTTCACACACTTCCATTATATGAGTTCACACACCTGCATTCTGACTTCACACACCTCCATTTTGATTTCGCACACCTGTAGTCTGACTTCACACACCTCCATTCTATGACTTCACAAACCTCCATTCTGTGACTTCACAAACCTCCATTCTGACTTCACACACCTCCATTTGTGTCTTCACACATCACAATTTTGACTTCACACACCTCCATTCTATGACTTCTCACACTTCCATTCTATGACTTCACACACCTCCATTCTGTGACTTCAAACACCTCCACTCTGCGTTCACACACTTCCATTATATGAGTTCACACACCTGCATTCTGACTTCACACACCTCCATTTTGATTTCGCACACCTGTATTCTGACTTCACACACCTACATTTTGATTTCGTACACCTGTATTCTGACTTCACACACCTCCATTCTATGACTTCACAAACCTCCATTCTGTGACTTCACACACCTCCATTCTGACTTCACACACCTATATTCTATGACTTCACACACTTCCATTCTATGACTTCACACACCTCCATTCTGTGATATCACACACCTACATTGTGAGTTCACTCATCTCCATTCTGTGACTTCACACACCTCCATTCTGTGAGTTCACACACCTCCATTCTGTGACTTCACATACCTCAGTTCTGTGAGTTCACACACCTATATTCTATGACTTCACACACATCCACTCTGTGACTTCACACACCTCCATTCTATGACTTCACTCACCTCCATTCTATGATATCACACACCTACATTGTGACTTCACACACCTCCATTCAATGAGTTCACACACCTGCATTGTGACTTCACACACCTCCATTCTATGACTTCACACACCTCAGTTCTGACTTCACACACCTCCATTCTGACTTCACACACCTCAATTCTGTGAGTTCACTCACCTCAATTCTATGAATTCACAGACCTCCGTTCTATGACTTTCACACACCTCCATTCTGACTTCACACACTTCCATTTTTACTTCAAACACCTCATTTCTGTGACTTCACACACCTCCATTCTATGATTTCACACAACTCCGTTCTATGACTTCACACACCTCCATTCTATGACTTCACACACCTCCTTTCTGAGTTGACAAACCTCCATTCTGTGACTTCATACACCTCTAATCTGACTTCACACACCTCCATTCTGTGACTTCACACACCTCCATTCTGTGACTTCACACACCAACATTGTTTGACTTCACACACCTCCATTCTTGGACTTCACACACCTCCATTCCATGACTTCACACACCTCCATTCTATGAGTTCACACACCTAAATTCTTTGAGTTCACACACCTCCATTTTGACTTCACACACCTCCATTCTATGACTTCACACACCTTCATTCCTACTTCAGAAACATCCATTCTATGACTGCACACACCTCCATTCTGAATTCACACAGCTCCATTCTATGACTTCACACACCTCCATTGTGACTTCACACACCTCCATTCTATGAGTTCACACACCTCCATTCTAACTTCACACAACTCCATTCTATGACTTCACACTCCGCCATTAGGACTTCACACTCCTCCATTCTGTGAATTCACAAAACTCCATTCTATGATTTCACACACCTCCATACTAGGACGTCACACACCTCCATCTATGACTTCACACACCTCCATTCTGAGTTCACACACCTCAATTCTGTGACTTCACACACCTCCATTCTGACTTCACACACCAATGTATGACTTCACACACCTCCATTCTGTGAATTCACACACTACCATTGTGACGTCACACAGCTCCATTCTATGAGTTCACACACCTCCATTCTATGACTTCACACACCTCCATTCTTACTTCACACACCTCCATTCTATGACTTCACAGACCTCGAATCTGTGATTTCACTCATCTCCATTCTATGACTTCACACTGCTCCATTCTATGACTTCCCACACCTCCTTTCTATGACTTCACCCACCTCTATTCTATGACTTCACACCTCGATTCTGACTTCAGATACTTCCATTCTGTGACTTCACAGACCTCCATTCTATGACTTCCAACACCTCCATTCTCTGACATCACACACCTCCATTCTGAGCTCACACAACTCCATTCGGTGACTTCACACACCTCCATTCCCTGACTTCACACACCTCCATTCTGTGACTTCACCCACCTCCATTCTGTGACTTCACACACCTCCATTCTGACTTCACACACCTCCATTCTATGACTTCACACACCTCCATTCTGTGACTTCAAATACCTCCATTCTATGACTTCACACACCTCCATTGTGACTTCACACACCTCCATTCCATGACTTCACACACCTCCATTCTATGACCTCACACACCTGCATTTTGACTTCACACACCTCCATTCTCTGACTTCACACACCTCCATTCTATGACTTCACAAACCTCCATTCTTCGACTTCACACACCTCCATTCTATGACTTCACACACCTCTATTGTGACTTCACACAACTCCATTCTGTGATTTCACACACCTCCTTTCTGTGACTTCACACACCTACATACTATGTCTTCCACACACCTTCATTCTATGACTTCACACACCTCCATTCTATGACTTCACACACTTCCAATTTATGACTTCACACACCTCCATTCTATGACTTCACACACCTGCATTCTGATTTCACACACCTCCATTTTCTGACTTCACACACCTCCATTCTATGACTTCACACACCTCCATTCTGTAACTTCACACGCTTCCAATGTTTGACTTCTCAAACCTCCATTCCATGACTTCATACACCTCAATTCTATGACTTCACACACATCCATGCTTTGACTTCACACACCTCCATTTTGACTTCACACACCTCCATTCTGTGACTTCACACACCTGCATTTGTGACTTCACACACCACAATTTTGACTTCACTCACGTCCATTCTTTGACTTCACACACCTCCATTGTTTGAATTCACACAACTTCATTCTTACTTCAGAAACATCCATACTATGACTTCACGAACCTCCCTTCTGTGAATTCACACCTCCATTCTGAGTTCAAACACCTCCATTCTTTGACTTCACACATCTCCATTCTGTGACTTCACACACCCCCATTCTATGACTTCACACACCTCCATCTGTGAGTTCACACACATCAATTCTATGAATTCACACTCCTCCATTCTATGAGTTCATACACCTTCATTCTGTGACTTCGCACACCTCCATTCTATGACTTCACACAACTCCTTTCTTTGAATTCACAAAATTCAATTTTGATTTCACACACCTCCACTCTGTGACTTCACACACCTCGATTTGTGACTTCACACATCACAATTTTGACTTCACACACCTCCATTCTATGACTTCTCACACTTCCATTCTATGACTTCACACACCTCCATTCTGTGACTTCAAACACCTCCACTCTGAGTTCACACACTTCCATTATATGAGTTCACACACCTGCATTCTGACTTCACACACCTCCATTTTGATTTCGCACACCTGTAGTCTGACTTCACACACCTCCATTCTATGACTTCACAAACCTCCATTCTGTGACTTCACAAACCTCCATTCTGACTTCACACACCTCCATTTGTGTCTTCACACATCACAATTTTGACTTCACACACCTCCATTCTATGACTTCTCACACTTCCATTCTATGACTTCACACACCTCCATTCTGTGACTTCAAACACCTCCACTCTGCGTTCACACACTTCCATTATATGAGTTCACACACCTGCATTCTGACTTCACACACCTCCATTTTGATTTCGCACACCTGTATTCTGACTTCACACACCTACATTTTGATTTCGTACACCTGTATTCTGACTTCACACACCTCCATTCTATGACTTCACAAACCTCCATTCTGTGACTTCACACACCTCCATTCTGACTTCACACACCTATATTCTATGACTTCACACACTTCCATTCTATGACTTCACACACCTCCATTCTGTGATATCACACACCTACATTGTGAGTTCACTCATCTCCATTCTGTGACTTCACACACCTCCATTCTGTGAGTTCACACACCTCCATTCTGTGACTTCACATACCTCAGTTCTGTGAGTTCACACACCTATATTCTATGACTTCACACACATCCACTCTGTGACTTCACACACCTCCATTCTATGACTTCACTCACCTCCATTCTATGATATCACACACCTACATTGTGACTTCACACACCTCCATTCAATGAGTTCACACACCTGCATTGTGACTTCACACACCTCCATTCTATGACTTCACACACCTCAGTTCTGACTTCACACACCTCCATTCTGACTTCACACACCTCAATTCTGTGAGTTCACTCACCTCAATTCTATGAATTCACAGACCTCCGTTCTATGACTTTCACACACCTCCATTCTGACTTCACACACTTCCATTTTTACTTCAAACACCTCATTTCTGTGACTTCACACACCTCCATTCTATGATTTCACACAACTCCGTTCTATGACTTCACACACCTCCATTCTATGACTTCACACACCTCCTTTCTGAGTTGACAAACCTCCATTCTGTGACTTCATACACCTCTAATCTGACTTCACACACCTCCATTCTGTGACTTCACACACCTCCATTCTGTGACTTCACACACCAACATTGTTTGACTTCACACACCTCCATTCTTGGACTTCACACACCTCCATTCCATGACTTCACACACCTCCATTCTATGACTTCACACACCTCCATTCTGTGATATCACACACCTACATTGTGAGTTCACTCATCTCCATTCTGTGACTTCACACACCTCCATTCTGTGAGTTCACACACCTCCATTCTGTGACTTCACATACCTCAGTTCTGTGAGTTCACACACCTATATTCTATGACTTCACACACATCCACTCTGTGACTTCACACACCTCCATTCTATGACTTCACTCACCTCCATTCTATGATATCACACACCTACATTGTGACTTCACACACCTCCATTCAATGAGTTCACACACCTGCATTGTGACTTCACACACCTCCATTCTATGACTTCACACACCTCAGTTCTGACTTCACACACCTCCATTCTGACTTCACACACCTCAATTCTGTGAGTTCACTCACCTCAATTCTATGAATTCACAGACCTCCGTTCTATGACTTTCACACACCTCCATTCTGACTTCACACACTTCCATTTTTACTTCAAACACCTCATTTCTGTGACTTCACACACCTCCATTCTATGATTTCACACAACTCCGTTCTATGACTTCACACACCTCCATTCTATGACTTCACACACCTCCTTTCTGAGTTGACAAACCTCCATTCTGTGACTTCATACACCTCTAATCTGACTTCACACACCTCCATTCTGTGACTTCACACACCTCCATTCTGTGACTTCACACACCAACATTGTTTGACTTCACACACCTCCATTCTTGGACTTCACACACCTCCATTCCATGACTTCACACACCTCCATTCTATGAGTTCACACACCTAAATTCTTTGAGTTCACACACCTCCATTTTGACTTCACACACCTCCATTCTATGACTTCACACACCTTCATTCCTACTTCAGAAACATCCATTCTATGACTGCACACACCTCCATTCTGAATTCACACAGCTCCATTCTATGACTTCACACACCTCCATTGTGACTTCACACACCTCCATTCTATGAGTTCACACACCTCCATTCTAACTTCACACAACTCCATTCTATGACTTCACACTCCGCCATTAGGACTTCACACTCCTCCATTCTGTGAATTCACAAAACTCCATTCTATGATTTCACACACCTCCATACTAGGACGTCACACACCTCCATCTATGACTTCACACACCTCCATTCTGAGTTCACACACCTCAATTCTGTGACTTCACACACCTCCATTCTGACTTCACACACCAATGTATGACTTCACACACCTCCATTCTGTGAATTCACACACTACCATTGTGACGTCACACAGCTCCATTCTATGAGTTCACACACCTCCATTCTATGACTTCACACACCTCCATTCTTACTTCACACACCTCCATTCTATGACTTCACAGACCTCGAATCTGTGATTTCACTCATCTCCATTCTATGACTTCACACTGCTCCATTCTATGACTTCCCACACCTCCTTTCTATGACTTCACCCACCTCTATTCTATGACTTCACACCTCGATTCTGACTTCAGATACTTCCATTCTGTGACTTCACAGACCTCCATTCTATGACTTCCAACACCTCCATTCTCTGACATCACACACCTCCATTCTGAGCTCACACAACTCCATTCGGTGACTTCACACACCTCCATTCCCTGACTTCACACACCTCCATTCTGTGACTTCACCCACCTCCATTCTGTGACTTCACACACCTCCATTCTGACTTCACACACCTCCATTCTATGACTTCACACACCTCCATTCTGTGACTTCAAATACCTCCATTCTATGACTTCACACACCTCCATTGTGACTTCACACACCTCCATTCCATGACTTCACACACCTCCATTCTATGACCTCACACACCTGCATTTTGACTTCACACACCTCCATTCTCTGACTTCACACACCTCCATTCTATGACTTCACAAACCTCCATTCTTCGACTTCACACACCTCCATTCTATGACTTCACACACCTCTATTGTGACTTCACACAACTCCATTCTGTGATTTCACACACCTCCTTTCTGTGACTTCACACACCTACATACTATGTCTTCCACACACCTTCATTCTATGACTTCACACACCTCCATTCTATGACTTCACACACTTCCAATTTATGACTTCACACACCTCCATTCTATGACTTCACACACCTGCATTCTGATTTCACACACCTCCATTTTCTGACTTCACACACCTCCATTCTATGACTTCACACACCTCCATTCTGTAACTTCACACGCTTCCAATGTTTGACTTCTCAAACCTCCATTCCATGACTTCATACACCTCAATTCTATGACTTCACACACATCCATGCTTTGACTTCACACACCTCCATTTTGACTTCACACACCTCCATTCTGTGACTTCACACACCTGCATTTGTGACTTCACACACCACAATTTTGACTTCACTCACGTCCATTCTTTGACTTCACACACCTCCATTGTTTGAATTCACACAACTTCATTCTTACTTCAGAAACATCCATACTATGACTTCACGAACCTCCCTTCTGTGAATTCACACCTCCATTCTGAGTTCAAACACCTCCATTCTTTGACTTCACACATCTCCATTCTGTGACTTCACACACCCCCATTCTATGACTTCACACACCTCCATCTGTGAGTTCACACACATCAATTCTATGAATTCACACTCCTCCATTCTATGAGTTCATACACCTTCATTCTGTGACTTCGCACACCTCCATTCTATGACTTCACACAACTCCTTTCTTTGAATTCACAAAATTCAATTTTGATTTCACACACCTCCACTCTGTGACTTCACACACCTCCATTTGTGACTTCACACATCACAATTTTGACTTCACACACCTCCATTCTATGACTTCTCACACTTCCATTCTATGACTTCACACACCTCCATTCTGTGACTTCAAACACCTCCACTCTGAGTTCACACACTTCCATTATATGAGTTCACACACCTGCATTCTGACTTCACACACCTCCATTTTGATTTCGCACACCTGTAGTCTGACTTCACACACCTCCATTCTATGACTTCACAAACCTCCATTCTGTAACTTCACAAACCTCCATTCTGACTTCACACACCTCCATTTGTGTCTTCACACATCACAATTTTGACTTCACACACCTCCATTCTATGACTTCTCACACTTCCATTCTATGACTTCACACACCTCCATTCTGTGACTTCAAACACCTCCACTCTGCGTTCACACACTTCCATTATATGAGTTCACACACCTGCATTCTGACTTCACACACCTCCATTTTGATTTCGCACACCTGTATTCTGACTTCACACACCTACATTTTGATTTCGTACACCTGTATTCTGACTTCACACACCTCCATTCTATGACTTCACAAACCTCCATTCTGTGACTTCACACACCTCCATTCTGACTTCACACACCTATATTCTATGACTTCACACACTTCCATTCTATGACTTCACACACCTCCATTCTGTGATATCACACACCTACATTGTGAGTTCACTCATCTCCATTCTGTGACTTCACACACCTCCATTCTGTGAGTTCACACACCTCCATTCTGTGACTTCACATACCTCAGTTCTGTGAGTTCACACACCTATATTCTATGACTTCACACACATCCACTCTGTGACTTCACACACCTCCATTCTATGACTTCACTCACCTCCATTCTATGATATCACACACCTACATTGTGACTTCACACACCTCCATTCAATGAGTTCACACACCTGCATTGTGACTTCACACACCTCCATTCTATGACTTCACACACCTCAGTTCTGACTTCACACACCTCCATTCTGACTTCACACACCTCAATTCTGTGAGTTCACTCACCTCAATTCTATGAATTCACAGACCTCCGTTCTATGACTTTCACACACCTCCATTCTGACTTCACACACTTCCATTTTTACTTCAAACACCTCATTTCTGTGACTTCACACACCTCCATTCTATGATTTCACACAACTCCGTTCTATGACTTCACACACCTCCATTCTATGACTTCACACACCTCCTTTCTGAGTTGACAAACCTCCATTCTGTGACTTCATACACCTCTAATCTGACTTCACACACCTCCATTCTGTGACTTCACACACCTCCATTCTGTGACTTCACACACCAGCATTGTTTGACTTCACACACCTCCATTCTTGGACTTCACACACCTCCATTCCATGACTTCACACACCTCCATTCTATGAGTTCACACACCTAAATTCTTTGAGTTCACACACCTCCATTTTGACTTCACACACCTCCATTCTATGACTTCACACACCTTCATTCCTACTTCAGAAACATCCATTCTATGACTGCACACACCTCCATTCTGAATTCACACAGCTCCATTCTATGACTTCACACACCTCCATTGTGACTTCACACACCTCCATTCTATGAGTTCACACACCTCCATTCTAACTTCACACAACTCCATTCTATGACTTCACACTCCGCCATTAGGACTTCACACTCCTCCATTCTGTGAATTCACAAAACTCCATTCTATGATTTCACACACCTCCATACTAGGACGTCACACACCTCCATCTATGACTTCACACACCTCCATTCTGAGTTCACACACCTCAATTCTGTGACTTCACACACCTCCATTCTGACTTCACACACCAATGTATGACTTCACACACCTCCATTCTGTGAATTCACACACTACCATTGTGACGTCACACAGCTCCATTCTATGAGTTCACACACCTCCATTCTATGACTTCACACACCTCCATTCTTACTTCACACACCTCCATTCTATGACTTCACAGACCTCGAATCTGTGATTTCACTCATCTCCATTCTATGACTTCACACTGCTCCATTCTATGACTTCCCACACCTCCTTTCTATGACTTCACCCACCTCTATTCTATGACTTCACACCTCGATTCTGACTTCAGATACTTCCATTCTGTGACTTCACAGACCTCCATTCTATGACTTCCAACACCTCCATTCTCTGACATCACACACCTCCATTCTGAGCTCACACAACTCCATTCGGTGACTTCACACACCTCCATTCCCTGACTTCACACACCTCCATTCTGTGACTTCACCCACCTCCATTCTGTGACTTCACACACCTCCATTCTGACTTCACACACCTCCATTCTATGACTTCACACACCTCCATTCTGTGACTTCAAATACCTCCATTCTATGACTTCACACACCTCCATTGTGACTTCACACACCTCCATTCCATGATTTCACACACCTCCATTCTATGACCTCACACACCTGCATTTTGACTTCACACACCTCCATTCTCTGACTTCGCACACCTCCATTCTATGACTTCACAAACCTCCATTCTTCGACTTCACACACCTCCATTCTATGACTTCACACACCTCTATTGTGACTTCACACAACTCCATTCTGTGATTTCACACACCTCCTTTCTGTGACTTCACACACCTACATACTATGTCTTCCACACACCTTCATTCTATGACTTCACACACCTCCATTCTATGACTTCACACACTTCCAATTTATGACTTCACACACCTCCATTCTATGACTTCACACACCTGCATTCTGATTTCACACACCTCCATTTTCTGACTTCACACACCTCCATTCTATGACTTCACACACCTCCATTCTGTAACTTCACACGCTTCCAATGTTTGACTTCTCAAACCTCCATTCCATGACTTCATACACCTCAATTCTATGACTTCACACACATCCATGCTTTGACTTCACACACCTCCATTTTGACTTCACACACCTCCATTCTGTGACTTCACACACCTGCATTTGTGACTTCACACACCACAATTTTGACTTCACTCACGTCCATTCTTTGACTTCACACACCTCCATTGTTTGAATTCACACAACTTCATTCTTACTTCAGAAACATCCATACTATGACTTCACGAACCTCCCTTCTGTGAATTCACACCTCCATTCTGAGTTCAAACACCTCCATTCTTTGACTTCACACATCTCCATTCTGTGACTTCACACACCCCCATTCTATGACTTCACACACCTCCATCTGTGAGTTCACACACATCAATTCTATGAATTCACACTCCTCCATTCTATGAGTTCATACACCTTCATTCTGTGACTTCGCACACCTCCATTCTATGACTTCACACAACTCCTTTCTTTGAATTCACAAAATTCAATTTTGATTTCACACACCTCCACTCTGTGACTTCACACACCTCCATTTGTGACTTCACACATCACAATTTTGACTTCACACACCTCCATTCTATGACTTCTCACACTTCCATTCTATGACTTCACACACCTCCATTCTGTGACTTCAAACACCTCCACTCTGAGTTCACACACTTCCATTATATGAGTTCACACACCTGCATTCTGACTTCACACACCTCCATTTTGATTTCGCACACCTGTAGTCTGACTTCACACACCTCCATTCTATGACTTCACAAACCTCCATTCTGTGACTTCACAAACCTCCATTCTGACTTCACACACCTCCATTTGTGTCTTCACACATCACAATTTTGACTTCACACACCTCCATTCTATGACTTCTCACACTTCCATTCTATGACTTCACACACCTCCATTCTGTGACTTCAAACACCTCCACTCTGCGTTCACACACTTCCATTATATGAGTTCACACACCTGCATTCTGACTTCACACACCTCCATTTTGATTTCGCACACCTGTATTCTGACTTCACACACCTCCATTCTATGACTTCACAAACCTCCATTCTGTGACTTCACAAACCTCCATTCTGACTTCACACACCTATATTCTATGACTTCACACACTTCCATTCTATGACTTCACACAACTCCATTCTGTGATATCACACACCTCCATTGTGAGTTCACTCACCTCCATTCTGTGACTTCACACACCTCCATTCTGTGAATTCACACACCTCCATTCTGTGACTTCACACACCTCAGTTCTGTGAGTTCACACACCTATATTCTATGACTTCACACACATCCACTCTGTGACTTCACACACCTCCATTCTATGACTTCACTCACCTCCATTCTATGATTTCACACACCTACATTGTGACTTCACACACCTCCATTCAATGAGTTCACACACCTGCATTGTGACTTCACACACCTCCATTCTATGACTTCACACACCTCAGTTCTGACTTCACACACCACCATTCTGACTTCACACACCTCCATTCTGTGAATTCACACACTACCATTGTGACGTCACACACCTCCATTCTATGAGTTCACACACCTCCATTCTATGACTTCACACACCTCCATTCTTACTTCACACACCTCCATTCTATGACTTCACAGACCTCGAATCTGTGACTTCACTCACCTCCATTCTATGATTTCACACTGCTCCATTCTATGACTTCCCACACCTCCTCTCTATGACTTCACCCACCTCCATTCTATGACTTCACACCTCGATTCTTACTTCAGATACTTCCATTCTGTGACTTCACACACCTCCATTCCCTGACTTCACACACCTCCATTCTGTGACTTCACCCACCTCCATTCTGTGACTTCACACACCTCCATTCTGACTTCACACACCTCCATTCTATGACTTCACACACCTCCATTCTGTGACTTCAAATACCTCCATTCTATGACTTCACACACCTCCATTGTGACTTCACACACCTCCATTCTATGAGTTCACACACCTCCATTCTGACTTCACAAACCTCCATTCTATGACTTCACAGACTTTGAATATGTGACTTCACTCACCTCCACTCTATGACTTCACACTTCTCCATTCTATGACTTCCCACACCTCCTTTCAATGACTTCACCACCCCATTCTATGACTTCACACCTCCATTCTGACTTCACACACCTCCATTCTGTGACTTCACACACCTCCATTCTATGAGTTCACACACCTCCATTTTGACTTCACACACCTGCATTCCATGACTTCACACACCTTCATTCTTACTTCAGAAACATCCATTCTATGACTTCACACACCTCCATTCTATGACTTCACACACCTCCATTCTATGACTTCACACACCTCCATTCTGTGACTTCACACACCTCCATTCTATGTCTTCACACACCTCCATTGTGACTTCACACACGTCCATTCAATGTGTTCACACACCTCCATTCTGACTTCACACACCTCCATTCTATGACTTCATACTCCTCCATTCTGACTTCACACAGCTCCATTCTGTGAATCCACACAATTCCATTCTATGATTTCAAACACCTCCATACTGTGACTTCACACACCTCCATCCATGACTTCAAACACCTCCATTCTGAGTTCACACACCTCCATTCTGTGACTTCACACAACTCCATTCTGACTTCACACACCTCCAATATATGACTTCACACAACTCCATTCTGTGACTTCACACACCTCCATTCTATGACTTCACACACCTCCATTCTATGACTTCACACACCTTCATTCTTACTTCAGAAACATCCATTCTATGACCTCACACACCTCCATTCTATGACTCCACAAACCTCCATTCTGTGACTTCCCACACCTCCATTCTGAGTTCACACATCTCCATTCTGTGACTTCACACATCTCCCTTCTGACTTCACACACCTCCCTTCTGTGACTTCAAACACCTCCATTGTGAGTTCACCCACTTCCATTCTGTGACTTTACACACCTCCATTCTGTTACTTCACACACCTCCATTCTGTGACTTCACACACCTCCATTCTATGACCTCACACACCTCCATTCTATGAATTCACACACCTCCATTCTGTGACTTCACACACCTCCATTGTATGACTTCACACACCTCTATTCTGTGACTTCACACACCTCCTTTCTGTGTTCACACTCCTCCATTCTCTGACTTCACACACCTCCATTTTGACTTCACACACCTCCATTCTATGACTTCACACACCTTCATTCTTACTTCAGAAACATCCATTCTATGACTTCACACACCTCCATTCTATGACTTCACACACCTCCATTCTATGAATTCACAGACCTCCGTTCTATGACTTCACACACCTCCATTCTGACTTCACACACTTCCATTTTTACTTCAAACACCTCATTTCTGTGACTTCACACACCTCCATCCTATGATTTCACACACCCCCTTTCTATGACTTCACACACCTCCATTCTATGACTTCACACAACTCCTTTCTGAGTTGACACACCTCCATTCTGTGACTTCACACACCTCGAATCTGACTTCACACACCTCAATTCTATGACTTCACACACCTCCATTCTGTGACTTCAAAAAAGAACATTCTATGACTTCACTCACCTCCATTCTATGACATCACACACCTCCATTCTGAGACTTCACACACCCCCACTCTGTGACTTTACACATCTCCACTCTGTGACTACAGACACCTCCATTCTGTGATTTCATACACCTCCATTCTATGACTTCACACACCTCCATTCTTTGACTTCACACACTTCCATTCTATGAATTCACACACCTCCATTGTGACTTCACACAACTCTATTCTGTGACTTCCCACACCTGCCTTCTGTGACTTCACACACCTCCATTCTATGACTTCACACACCTCCATTCTATGACTTTACACACTTCCATTCTATGACTTCACACACCTCCATTCTGTGACTTCACTCACCTCCATTGTGAGTTCACACACCTCCATTCTGTGACTTCACACACCTCCATTCTGTGACTTCACACACCTCGATGCTCTGACTTCAGACACCTCCATTGTACGATTTCACACACCTCCACTCTGTGACTTCACAGAACTCCATTCTATGACTTCACACAATTCCATTCTATGACTTCACACACCTCGATTCATTGACTTCACACACCTCCTTTCTATGATTTCACACACCTCCAATCTATGACTTCAAACACCTGAATTCTGTGACTTCACACAGCTCCATTCTATGACTTCATATCCCTCCATTCTTTGACTTCACACACCTCCATTCTATGACTTCACACACCTCCATTTTATGACTTCACCCACCTCCATTCTGTGACTTCACACACCTCCATTCTGTGACTTCACACACCTCCATTCTATGAGATTACACACCTCCATTCTATGATTTTACGTATCTCCATTCGGTGACTTCACACACCTCCATTCTGTGACTTCACACCCCTCCATTCTATGACTTCACACACCTCTATTCTGTGACTTCACATACCTACATTCTGTGACTTCACACAGTTCCATTCTATTACTACACACACCCCATTCTATGACTTCACACACCTGCATTGTGATTTCACACACCTCCATTCTGTGACTTCACACACCTCCATTCTGTGACTTCACACAACTCAGTTCTGTGAGTTCACACACCTATATTCTATGACTTCACACACATCCACTCTGTGACTTCACAAACCTCCATTCTGTGACTTCACACACCTCCATTCTGACTTCACACACCTATGTTCTATGACTTCACACACTTCCATTCTATGACTTCACACACCTCCATTCTGTGATATCACACACCTCCATTGTGAGTTCACTCACCTCCATTCTGTGACTTCACACACCTCCATTCTGTGACTTCACACACCTCAGCTCTGTGAGTTCACACACCTATATTCTATGACTTCACACACATCCACTCTGTGACTTCACACACCTCCATTCTATGAGTTCACACACCTACATTGTGACTTCACACACCTCCATTCAATGAGTTCACACACCTGCATTGTGACTTCACACACCTCCATTCTATGACTTCACACACCTCCATTCTGACTTCACACACCTCCATTCTGACTTCACACACCTCAATTCTGTGAGTTCACACACCTCCATTCTATGAATTCACAGACCTCCGTTCTATGACTTCACACACCTCCATTCTGACTTCACACACTTCCATTTTTACTTCAAACACCTCATTTCTGTGACTTCACACACCTCCATTCTATGATTTCACACACCTCCGTTCTATGAATTCACACACCTCCATTCTATGACTTCACACACCTCCTTTCTGAGTTGACACACCTCCATTCTGTGACTTCATACACTTCTAATCTGACTTCACACACCTCCATTCTATGACTTCACACACTTCCATTCTGGGACTTCAAAAAACAACATTCTTTGACTTCACTCACCTCCATTGTATGACATCACACACCTCCATTCTGAGATTTAACACACTTCCACTCTGTGATTTTACACATCTCCACTCTGGGACTACACACACCTGCATTCTGTGATTTCATACACCTCCATTCTATGACTTCACACAACTCCATTCTTTGACTTCACACACCTCCATTCTACGAATTCGCACAACTCCATTGTGACTTCACACAACTCTATTCTGTGACTTCCCACACCTGCCTACTGTGACTTCACACACCTCCATTCTATGACTTCACACACCTCCATTCTATGATTTCACACACCTACATTGTGACTTCACCCACCTCCATTCTATGAGTTCACACACCTGCATTGTGACTTCACACACCTCCATTCTATGACTTCACACAGCTCCATTCTGACTTCACACACCTCTATTCTGACTTCACACACCTCAATTCTGTGACTTCATACACCTCCATTGTATGATTTCGCACACCTCCATTCTATGACTTCACACAGCTCCATTCTATGACTTCACACTCCTCCTTTCTGAGTTCACACACCTCCATTCATTGACTTCACACACCTGCAATCTGACTTCACACACCTCCATTCTATGACTTCACACACCTCCATTCTGTGATTTCAAAAACCACAATTCTGACTTCACACACCTCCATTGTGACCTCACTCACCTCCATTGTAAGATTTCACACACGTCCAATCTGATTTCACACCCCTCCATTCTATGAATTCACACAGCTCCATTCTGACTTAACACACCTCCATTCTATGACTTCGCATACCTCTATTCTGACTTCATACACCTCCATTCTGTGACTTCACACACCTCCATTCTATGACTTCACACACCTCCATTCTGTGACTTCACACACCTCAACTCTTTGACTTTACTCACCTCCATTCTGTGACTTCTCTCATCTCCATTCTGTGATTTCACACAGCTATATTCTATGACTTCACACACATCCATACTTTGATTTCACACACCTCCATTCTATGACTTCACACACCTCAATTGTGAATTCACACAACTCCATTCTGTGACTTCACACACCTCCCTTCTGTGACTTGACACACCTCCATTCTATGACTTCACACACCTCCATTGTATGACTTCACATACCTCCATTCTTTAACTTCACACACTTCCAATGTTTGACTTCACAAACCTCCATTCCATGACTTCACACACCTCCATTCTATGACCTCACACACCTGCATTTTGACTTCACACACCTCCATTCTCTGACTTCTCACACGTCCATTCTATGCCTTCACAAACCTCCATTCTTTGACTTCACACACCTCCATTCTATGACTTCACACACCTCTATTGTGACTTCACACAACTCCATTCTGTGATTGCACACACCTCCTTTCTGTGACTTCACACACCTCCATTCTATGACTTCACACACTTCCAATTTATGACTTCACACACCTCCATTCTATGACTTCACACACCTCCATTCTATGACTTCACACACCTGCATTCTGATTTCACACACCTCCATTTTCTGACTTCTCAAACCTCCATTCCATGACATCATACACCTCAATTCTATGACTTCACACACATCCATTCTTTGACTTCACACACCTCCATTTTGACTTCACACACCTCCATTCTTTGACTTCACACACCACAATTTTGACTTCACACACGTCCATTCTTTGTCTTCACACACCTCCATTCTCTGACTTCACACACCTCCATTGTTTGAATTCACACACCTCCATTTTGACTTCACACACCTCCATTCTATGACTTCACACAACTTCATTCTTACTTCAGAAACATCCATATTATGACTTCACGAATCTCCCTTCTGTGAATTCACACCTCCATTC
Organism: Megascapheus bottae; assembly: GCA_024803745.1. Lineage (NCBI taxonomy): Eukaryota > Metazoa > Chordata > Mammalia > Rodentia > Geomyidae > Megascapheus > Megascapheus bottae. The sequence goes on along the minus strand of JANJXV010000671.1, from coordinate 436,629 downwards.
TGAGTTCAAACACCTCCATTCTGTGACTTCACACATCTCCATTCTCTGACTTCACACACCCCCATTCTATGACTTCACACACCTCCATCTGTGAGTTCACACACCTCAGTTCTATGAATTCACACTCCTCCATTCTATGAGTTCACACACCTTCATTCTGTGACTTCACACACCTCCATTCTATGACTTCACACAACTCCTTTCTTTGACTTCACAAAATTCCATTTTGATTTCACACACCTCCACTTTGTGACTTCACACACCTCCATTAGTGACTTCACACATCACAATTTTGACTTCACACACCTCCATTCTATGACTTCTCACACTTCCATTCTATGACTTCACACACCTCCATTCTGTGACTTCACTAACCTCCATTGTGAGTTCACACACCTCCATTCTGTGACTTCACACATCTCTTTATATGACTTCACACACCTCCATTCTGTGACCTCACACACCTCAAATCTGAGTTCAGACACCTCCATAGTGTGACTTCACAAACCTCCATTCTGTGACTTCACACACCTCCATTCTATGACTTCACATACCTCCATTCTATGACTTCACACACCTCCATTCTATGCCTTTACACACCTCCATTCTGTGACTTCACACACCTCCATTCTATGACATCACACACCTCCATTCTGTGACTTCACACACCTCCATTCTATGACTTCACACACCTCTATTCTATGACTTCAGAAACCTACATTGTGACTTCACACACCTCCATTCTATCAGTTCACACACCTGCATTGTGACTTCACCCACCTCCATTCTCTGACTTCACACACCTCCATTCTGACTTCACACACCTCCATTCTGACTTCACACACCTCAATTCTGTGACTTCACACACCTCCATTCTATGATTTCACACACCTATATTCTATGACTTCACAGACCTCCATTCTATGACTTCACACACCTCCTTTCTGAGTTCACACACATTCATTCTGTGACTTCACACACCTCCATTGTGACTTCATAAACTTCCATTCTATGAGTTCACACACCTCCATTCTGACTTCACACACTTCCATTATGTGACTTCACACAGCTCCATTCTGACTTCACACACCTCCATTCTATGACTTCGCACACCTCTATTCTGACTTCACACAACTGCATTCTGTGACTTCACACACCTCCATTCTATGACTTCACACACCTCCATTCTGTGACTTCACACACCTCCACTCTTTGACTATACACACCTCCATTCTGTGACTTCACACACCTCCATTCTGTGATTTCACACACAATCCATTCTATGACTTCACAAACCTCCATTCTTTGATTTCACACACCTCCATTCTATGACTTCACACACCTCCATTGTGACTTCATACAACTCCATTCTATGAATTCACACACCTCCTATCTGTGACTTCACACACCTCCATACTATGACTTCCACACACCTTCAATCTATGACTTCACAACCTGCATTCTATGACTTCACACACTTCCAATCTATGACTTCACAAACCTCTATTCTAGGACTTCACACACCTGCAATCTAACTTCACACACCTCCATTCTCTGATTTCACACACCTCCATTCTATGACTTCACACGCTTCCAATGTTTGACATCACAAACCTCCATTCCATGACTTCATACACCTCCATTCTATGACTTTACACACATCCATTCTTTGACCTCACACACCTCCATTTTTACTTCACACACCTCCATTCTGTGACTTCACACACCTGCATTTGTGACTTCACACACCACAATTTTGACTTCACACACGTCCATTTTGAATTCACACACCTCCATTCTGACTTCACACACCTCAATTCTGTGACTTCACACACCTCCATTCTATGATTTCCCACACCTCCATTCTTTGACTTCACACACCTCCATTCTATGACTTCATATACCTCCTTTCTGAGTTGACACACCTCCATTGTGTGACTTCACATACCTCCAATCTGACTTCACACACCTCCATTCTATGACTTCACACACCTCAATTCTGTGACTTCAAAAACCACCATTCTATGACTTCACACATCTCCATTTTGACTTCACACACCTCCATTCTATGAGTTCACATAGCTCCATTCTGACTTCACACACCTCCATTCTATGACTTCGCACACCTCTATTCTGACTTCACACCCCTCCATTCTGTGATTTCACATACCTCCACTCTTTGACTTCACACACCTCCATTCTATGATTTCACACAGCTCCATTCTATGATTTCACACAGCTCCTTTCTGAGTTCACACACCTCCATTCATTGCCTTCACACACCTCCAATCTGACTTCACACACCTCCATTCTATGACTCCACACACCTCCATTCTGTGATTTCAAAAACCACAATTCTATGACTTCACACACCTCCATTGTGACTTCACATACCTCCATTCTCAGAGTTCACACACCTCCAATCTGACTTCACACACCTCTATTCTATGAATTCCCTCAGCTCCATTCTGACTTAACACACCTCCATTCTATGACTTCGCATACCTCTATTCTGACTTCATACACCTTCATACTGTGACTTCACACACCTCCATTCTATGACTTCAAACACCTCCATTCTGTGACTTCACACACCTCAACTCTGTCACTTTACACACCTCCATTCTGTGACTTCTCACACCTCCATTCTGTGATGTCACACACCTCCATTCTATGACTTCACACACCTCCATTCTTTGACTTCACACACCTCCATTCTATGACTTCACACACCTCCATTGTGACTTCACACATCGCCGTTCTCTGACTTGACACACCTCCCTTCTGTGACTTGACACACCTCCATTCTATGACTTCACACACCTCCATTCTGTAATTTCACACACTTCCAATGTTTGACTTCACAAACCTCCATTCCATGACTTCATACACCTCCATTCTATGACTTCACAGACCTCCATTCTTTGACTTCACACACCTCCATTTTGACTTCACACACCTCCATTCTGTGACTTCACACACTTCCATTTGTGACTTCACACACCACAATTTTGACTTCACACACCTCCATTCTTTCACTTCACACACCTCCACTCTTTGACTTCACACACCTCCATTTTGACTTCACACACTTCCATTCTGTGAATTCACACAGCTCCATTCTGTGACTTCACACACTTCCATTGTTTGACTACACACAACTCCATTCTTTGACTTCACACACCTCCATTCCATGACATCACACACCTCCATTCTATGAGCTCACATACCTCCATTCTATGAGTTCACACACCTCAATTTTGACTTCACACACCTCCATTCTATGACTTCACCCCCCTCCATTCTATGACTTCACAAATCTGCATTCTGACTTCACACACCTCCATTCTATGACTTCGCACACCTCCATTCTCTGACTTCACACATCTCCATTCTGACTTCACACACCTCCAATCTATGACATCACACATCTCCCTTCTCTGACTTCACACAACTCCATTCTGTAACTTCACACACTTCCAATGTTTGACTTCACAAACCTCCATTCCATGACTTCATACACATCCATTCTAAGACTTCACACAACTCCTTTCTTTGACTTCACAAAATTCCATTTTGATTTCACACACCTCCACTCTGTGACTTCACACACCTCCATTTGTAACTACACACATCACAATTTTGACTTCACACACCTCCATTCTGTGACTCACACACCTCCCTTCTGAGTTAACACACCTCCATTTGTGACTTCACACACCTCCATTCTGACTTCACACACCTCCATTCTATGATTTCACACACCTCCATTCTGTGACTTCACACACCTCCACTCTGAGTTCACACACTTCCATTCTGTGTCTTCACACACCTCCATTCTGTGACTTCACACACCTCGTTATATGACTTCACACACCTCCATTCTGTGACCTCACACACCTCAAATCTGAGTTCACACCCCTCCATAGTGTGACTTCACACACCTCCATTCTGTGACTTCACACACCTCCATTCTATGACTTCACACACCTCCATTCTATGACTTCACACACCTCCATTCTGTGACTTCACACACCTCCATTCTATGACTTCACACACCTCCATTCTATGACTTCAGAAACCTACATTGTGACTTCACACACCTCCATTCTATGAGTTCACACACCTGCATTGTGACTTCACCCACCTCCATTCTCTGACTTCACACACCTCCATTCTGACTTCACACACCTCCATTCTGACTTCACACACCTCAATTCTCTGACTTCACACACCTCCATTCTGACTTTACACACTTCCATTCTATGACTTCACACAGCTCCATTCTTACTTCACACACCTCCATTCTATGGCTTCGCACACCTCTGTTCTGACTTCACACAACTGCATTCTGTGACTTCACACACCTCCATTCTATGACTTCACACACCTCCATCCTGTGACTTCAAACACCTCCACTCTGTGACTTTACACACCTCCATTCTGTGACTTCACACACCTCCATTCTGTGATTTCACACACAATCCATTCTATGACTTCACAAACCTCCATTCTTTGATTTCACACACCTCCATTCTATGACTTCACACACCTCCATTGTGACTTCATACAACTCCATTCTGTGAATTCACACACCTCCTTTTTGTGACTTCACACACCTCCATACTATGACTTCCACACACCTTCAACCTATGACTTCACAACCTCCATTCTATGACTTCACAGACTTCCAATCCATGACTTCACAAACCTCCATTCTATGACTTCACACACCTGCAATCTGACTTCACACACCTCATTCTCTGACTTCACACACCTCCATTCTATGACTTCACACACCTCCATTCTGTAACTTCACACGCTTCCAATGTTTGACGTCACAAACCTCTATTCCATGACTTCATACACCTCGATTCTATGACTTCACACACATCCATTCTTTGACCTCACACACCTCCATTTTTACTTCACACACCTCCATTCTGTGACTTCACACACCTCCATTCTATGAATTCACACACCTCCTTTCTGAGTTTACACACACCAATTCTGTGACTTCAGACACCTCCATTTTGACTTCACACACCTCCATTCTGTGACTTCACACACCTCCATTCTATGACTTCACACACCTCCATTCTATGACTTCACACACCTCTATTCTGTGCCTTTACACACCTCCATTCTGTGACTTCACACACCTCCATTCTATGACATCACACACCTCCATTCTGTGACTTCACACACCTCCATTCTATGACTTCACACACCTCCATTCTATGACTTCAGAAACCTACATTGTGACTTCACACACCTCCATTCTATGAGTTCACACACCTGCATTGTGACTTCACCCACCTCCATTCTCTGACTTCACACACCTCCATTCTGACTTCACACACCTCCATTCTGACTTCACACACCTCAATTCTGTGACTTCACACACCTCCATTCTGACTTCACACACTTCCATTCTATGACTTCACACAGCTCCATTCTTACTTCACACACCTCCATTCTATGACTTCGCACACCTCTATTCTGACTTCACACAACTGCATTCTGTGACTTCACACACCTCCATTCTATGACTTCACACACCTCCATTCTGTGACTTCACACACCTCCACTCTGTGACTTTACACACCTCCATTCTGTGACTTCACACACCTCCATTCTGTGATTTCACACACAATCCATTCTATGACTTCACAAACCTCCATTCTTTGATTTCACACACCTCCATTCTATGACTTCACACACCTCCATTGTGACTTCATACAACTCCATTCTGTGAATTCACACACCTCCTTTTTGTGACTTCACACACCTCCATACTATGACTTCCACACACCTTCAATCTATGACTTCACAACCTCCATTCTATGACTTCACAGACTTCCAATCCATGACTTCACAAACCTCCTTTCTATGACTTCACGCACCTGCAATCTGACTTCACACACCTCCATTCTCTGAGTTCACACACCTACATTCTATGACTTCACACACCTCCATTCTGTAACTTCACACGCTTTCAATGTTTGACGTCACAAACCTCTATTCCATGACTTCATACACCTCGATTCTATGACTTCGCACACATCCATTCTTTGACCTCACACACCTCCATTTTGACTTCACACACCTCCATTCTGTGACTTCACACACCTCCATTCTATGAATTCACACACGTCCTTTCTGAGTTTACACACATCAATTCTGTGACTTCACACTCCTCCATTTTGACTTCACACACCTCCATTCTGTGACTTCACACACCTGCATTTGTGACTTCACACACCACAATTTTGACTTCACACACGTCAATTCTTTGACTTCACACACCTGCATTTTGACTTCACACACCTCCATTTTGTGACTTCACACACCTCCATTCTATGACTTCACACACCTCCATTCTATGACTTCACACACCTACATTGTGACTTCACACACCTACGTTCTATCAGTTCACACACCTGCATTGTGACTTCACACACCTCCATTCTATGATTTCACACACCTCCTTTCTGAATTCACACACCTCCATTCTGATTTCACACACCTCCTTTCTGTGACTTCATATACCTCCAATCTGGCTTCACACACCTCCATTCTATGACTTCACACACCTCAATTCTGTGACTCCAAAACCCACCATTCTATGACTTCACACATCTCCATTGTGACTTCACACACCTCCATTCTATGAGTTCACATAGCTCCATTCTGACTTCACACACCTCCTTTCTATGGCTTCGCACACCTCTATTCTGTCTTCACACCCCTCCATTCTGTGATTTCACATACCTCCACTCTTTGACTTCACACACCTCCATTCTATGATTTCACACACCTCCATTCTATGATTTCACACAGCTCCATTCTATGACTTCACACAACTCCTTTCTGAGTTCACACACCTCCATTCATTGACTTCACACACCTCCAATCTGACTTCACACACCTCCATTCTATGACTCCACACACCTCCATTCTGTGATTTCAAAAACCACAATTCTATGACTTCACACACCTCCATTGTGACTTCACATACCTCCATTCTAAGAGTTCACACACCTCCAATCTGACTTCACACACCTCCATTCTATGAATTCCCACAGCTTCATTCTGACTTAACACACCTCCATTCTATGACTTCACACACTTCCATTCTATGACTTCACACATCCATTCTGTGACATCACACACCTCCACTCTGAGTTCACACACTTCCATTCTGTGTCTTCACACACCTCCATTCTGTGACTTCACACACCTCATTATATGACTTCACACACCTCCATTCTGTGACCTCACACACCTCAAATCTGAGTTCACACCCCTCCATAGTGTGACTTCACACACCTCCATTCTGTGACTTCACACACCTCCATTCTATGACTTCACACACCTCCATTCTATGCCTTTACACACCTCCATTCTGTGACTTCACACACCTCCATTCTATAACTTCACAAACCTCCATTCTGTAATTTCACACTCTTCCAATGTTTGACTTCACAAACCTCCATTCCATGACTTCATACACCTCCATTCTATTACTTAACAGACCTCCATTCTTTGACTTCACACACCTCCATTTTGTCTTCACACACCTCCATTCCGTGACTTCACACACCTCCATTTGTGACTTCACACACCACAATTTTGACTTCACAAACCTCCATTCTTTGACTTCACACACCTCCATTCTTTGACTTCACACACCTCCATTTTGACTTCACACACTTCCATTCTATGAATTCACACACCTCCATTCTGTGACTTCACACACCTCCATTGTTTGACTACACACACCTCCATTCTTTGACTTCACACACCTCCATTCCATGACATCACACACCTCCATTCTATGAGCTCACATACCTCCGTTCTATGAGTTCACACACCTCAATTTTGACTTCACACACCTCCATTCAATGACTTCACACACCTTCATTCTTACTTCAGAAACATCCATTCTATGACTTCACACACCTCCATTCTCTGACTTCAAAAACCACCATTCTATGACTTCACACACCTCCATTTTGACTTCACACACATCCATTCAATGAGTTCACACACCTCCATTCTGACTTCACACACCTCCATTCTATGACTTCGCACACCTCTATTCTGACTTCACACACCTCCATCCTGTGACTTCACACACCTCCATTCTCTGACTTCACACTCCTCCATTCTGTGACTTCACACACCTCCCCTCTGTGACTTTACACACCTCCATTCTCTGTCTTCACACACCTCCATCCTGTGATTTCACACACCTCCATTCTATGACTACACATACCTCCATTCTATGACTTCACACATCTGCATTCTGACTTCACACACCTCCATTCTAGGACTTCACACACCTCCATTCTATGACTTCACACACTTCCATTCTGTGACTAGACACACCTCCATTCTATGACTTCACCCACTTCCATTCTATGACTTCACACATCTGCATTCTGACTTCACACACCTCCATTCTATGACTTCGCACACCTCCCTTCTCTGACTTCACACATCTCCATTCTGACTTCACACACCTCCAATCTCTGATTCACACATCTCCCTTCTCTGACTTCACACACCTCCATTCTGTAACTTCACACACTTCCAATGTTTGACTTCACAAACCTCCATTCCATGACTTCATACACATCCATTCTATGACTTCACACAACTCCTTTCTTTGACTTCATAAAATTCCATTTTGATTTCACACACCTCCATTCTGTGACTTCACACACCTCCATTTGTGACTTCACACATCACAATTTTTACTTCAGACACCTCCATTCTGTGCCTCACACACCTCCATTCTGAGTTAGCACACCACCATTTTTGACTTCACACACCTCCATTCTGATTTCACACACCTCCATTCTATGACTTCACACACTTCCATTCTATGACTTCACACATCCATTCTGTGACTTCACACACCTCCACTCTGAGTTCACACACTTCCATTCTGTGTCTTCACACACCTCCATTCTGTGACTTCACACACCTCATTATATGACTTCACACACCTCCATTCTGTGACTTCACACATCTCCATTCTATGACTTCACACACCTCCATTCTATGATTTCACACACCTCCATTCTGTGACTTCACACACCTCCATTCTATGACATCACACACCTCCATTCTGTGACTTCACACACCTCCATTCTATGACTTCACACACCTCCATTCTATGACTTCAGAAACCTACATTGTGACTTCACACACCTCCATTCTATGAGTTCACACACCTGCATTGTGACTTCACCCACCTCCATTCTCTGACTTCACACACCTCCATTCTGGCTTCACACACCTCCATTCTGACTTCACACACCTCAAATCTGTGACTTCACATACCTCCATTGTATGATTTCACACACCTCCATTCTATGACTTCACAGACCTCCATTCTCTGACTTCACACACCTCCATTCTGAGTTCACACACATCCATTCTGTGACTTCACACACCTCCATTGTGACTTCATACACCTCCATTCTATGAGTTCACACACCCCCATTCTGACTTCACACACTTCCATTCTATCACTTCACACAGCTCCATTCTGACTTCACACACCTCAATTCTATGACTTCGCACACCACTATATTGAGTTCACACAACTGCATTCTGTGACTTCACACACCTCCATTCTATGACTTCACACACCTCCATTCTATGACTTCACACACCTCCATTCTATGCCTTTAGACACCTCCATTCTGTGACTTCACACACCTCCATTCTATGACATCACACACCTCCATTCTGTGACTTCACACACCTCCATTCTATGACTTCACACACCTCCATTCTATGACATCACACACCTCCATTCTGTGACTTCACACACCTCCATTCTCTGACTTCACACACCTCCATTCTATGACTTCACGCACCTCCATTCTGTAACTTCACACGCTTCCAATGTTTGACGTCACAAACCTCCATTCCATGACTTCATACACCTCCATTCTATGACTTCACACACATCCATTCTTTGACCTCACACACCTCCATTTTGACTTCACACACCTCCATTCTGTGACTTCACACACCTCCATTCTATGAATTCACACACCTCCTTTCTGAGTTCACACACATCCATTCTGTGACTTCACACACCTCCATTGTGACTTCATACACCTCCATTCTATGAGTTCACACACCTCCATTCTGACTTCACACACTTCCATTCTATGACTTCACACAGCTCAATTCTGACTTCACACACCTCCATTCTATGACTTCGCACACCTCTATTCTGACTTCACACAACTGCATTCTGTGACTTCACACATCTCCATTCTATGACTTCACACACCTCCATTCTGTGACTTCACACACCTCCACTCTGTGACTTTACACACCTCCATTCTGTGACTTCACACACCTCCATTCTGTGATTTCACACACAATCCATTCTATGACTTCACAAACCTCCATTCTTTGATTTCACACACCTCCATTCTATGACTTCACACACCTCCATTGTGACTTCATACAACTCCATTCTGTGAATTCACACACCTCCTTTTTGTGACTTCACACACCTCCATACTATGACTTCCACACACCTTCAATCTATGACTTCACAACCTCCATTCTATGACTTCACAGACTTCCAATCCATGACTTCACAAACCTCCATTCTATGACTTCACACACCTGCAATCTGACTTCACACACCTCCATTATCTGACTTCACACACCTCCATTCTATGACATCACACACCTCCATTCTATAACTTCACACGCTTCCAATGTTTGACGTCACAAACCTCCATTCCATGACTTCATACACCCCCATTCAATGACTTAACACACATCCATTCTTTGACCTCACACACCTCCATTTTGACTTCACACACCTCCATTCTGTGACTTCACACACCTGCATTTGTGACTTCACACACCACAATTTTGACTTCACACACGTCCATTCTTTGACTTCACACACCTGCATTTTGACTTCACACACCTCCATTTTGTGACTTCACACACCTCCATTCTATGACTTCACACACCTCCATTCTATGACTTCACACACCTACATTGTGAGTTCACACACCTACGTTCTATCAGTTCACACACCTGCATTGTGACTTCACACACCTCCATTCTATGACTTCACACACCTCCTTTCTGAATTCACACACCTCCATTCTGACTTCACACACCTCCATTCTATGATTTCCCACACCTCCATTCTTTGACTTCACACACCTCCATTCTATGACTTCACATACCTCCTCTCTGTGTTGACACACCTCCATTCTGTGACTTCATATACCTCCAATCTGACTTCACACACCTCCATTCGATGACTTCACACACCTCCATTCTGTGACTTCAAAACCCACCATTCTATGACTTCACACATCTCCATTGTGACTTCACACACCTCCATTCTATGAGTTCACATACCTCCATTCTGACTTCACACACCTCCATTCTATGACTTCGCACAGCTCTATTCTGACTTCACACCCCTCCATTCTGTGATTTCACATACCTCCACTCTTTGCCTTCACATACCTCCATTCTATGATTTCACACACCTCCATTCTATGATTTCACACAGCTCCATTCTATGACTTCACACAACTCCTTTCTGAGTTCACACACCTCCATTCATTGACTTCACACACCTCCAATCTGACTTCACACTCCTCCATTCTATGACTCCACACACCTCCATTCTGTGATTTCAAAAACCACAATTCTATGACTTCACACACCTCCATTGTGACTTCACATACCTCCATTCTACGAGTTCACACACCTCCAATCTGACTTCACACACCTCCATTCTATGAATTCCCACAGCTTCATTCTGACTTAACACACCTCCATTCTATGACTTCGCATACCTCTATTCTGACTTCATACACCTCCATTCTGTGACTTCACACACCTCCATTCTATGACTTCAAACATCTCCATTCTGTGACTTCACACACCTCAACTCTGTCACTTTACACACCTCCATTCTGTGACTTCTCACACCTCCATTCTGTCATTGCACACACCTCCATTCTATGACTTCACACACCTCCATTCTTTGACTTCACACACCTCCATTCTTTGACTTCCCACACCTCCATTCTATGACTTCACACACCTCCATTGTGACTTCACACATCGCCGTTCTGTGACTTCACACCCCTCCCTTCTGTGACTTGACACACCTCCATTCTATGACTTCACACACCTCCATTCTATGACTTCAAACACCTCCATTCTATGACTTCAAACATCTCCATTCTGTGACTTCACACACCTCAACTCTGTCACTTTACACACCTCCATTCTGTGACTTCTCACACCTCCATTCTGTGATATCACACACCTGCATTCTATGACTTCACACACCTCCATTCTTTGACTTCACACACCTCCATTCTTTGACTTCACACACCTCCATTCTATGACTTCACACACCTCCATTGTGACTTCACACATCGCCGTTCTGTGACTTCACACACCTCCCTTCTGTGACTTGACACACCTCCATTCTATGACTTCACACACCTCCATTCTATAACTTCACAAACCTCCATTCTGTAATTTCACACTCTTCCAATGTTTGACTTCACAAACCTCCATTCCATGGCTTCATACACCTCCATTCTATTACTTAACAGACCTCCATTCTTTGACTTCACACACCTCCATTTTGACTTCACACACCTCCATTCCGTGACTTCACACACCTCCATTTGTGACTTCACACACCACAATTTTAACTTCACAAACCTCCATTCTTTGACTTCACACACCTCCATTCTTTGACTTCACACACCTCCATTTTGACTTCACACACTTCCATTCTATGAATTCACACACCTCCATTCTGTGACTTCACACACCTCCATTGTTTGACTACACACACCTCCATTCTTTGACTTCACACACCTCCATTCCATGACATCACACACCTCCATTCTATGAGCTCACATACCTCCATTCCATGAGTTCACACACCTTAATTTTGACTTCACACACCTCCAATCAATGACTTCACACACCTTCATTCTTACTTCAGAAACATCCATTCTATGACTTCACACACCTCCATTCTGTGACTTCAAAAACCACCATTCTATGACTTCACACACCTCCATTTTGACTTCACACACATCCATTCAATGAGTTCACACACCTCCATTCTGACTTCACACACCTCCATTCTATGACTTCGCACACCTCTATTCTGACTTCACACACCTCCATCCTGTGACTTCACACACCTCCATTCTCTGACTTCACACTCCTCCATTCTGTGACTTCACACACCTCCCCTCTGTGACTTTACACACCTCCATTCTCTGTCTTCACACACCTCCATCCTGTGATTTCACACACCTCCATTCTATGACTACACATACCTCCATTCTATGACTTCACACATCTGCATTCTGACTTCACACACCTCCATTCTAGGACTTCACACACCTCCATTCTATGACTTCACACACTTCCATTCTGTGACTAGACACACCTCCATTCTATGACTTCACCCACTTCCATTCTATGACTTCACACATCTGCATTCTGACTTCACACACCTCCATTCTATGACTTTGCACACCTCCCTTCTCTGACTTCACACATCTCCATTCTGACTTCACACACCTCCAATCTCTGATTCACACATCTCCCTTCTCTGACTTCACACACCTCCATTCTGTAACTTCACACACTTCCAATGTTTGACTTCACAAACCTCCATTCCATGACTTCATACACATCCATTCTATGACTTCACACAACTCCTTTCTTTGACTTCATAAAATTCCATTTTGATTTCACACACCTCCATTCTGTGACTTCACACACCTCCATTTGTGACTTCACACATCACAATTTTTACTTCAGACACCTCCATTCTGTGCCTCACACACCTCCATTCTGAGTTAGCACACCACCATTTTTGACTTCACACACCTCCATTCTGATTTCACACACCTCCATTCTATGACTTCACACACTTCCATTCTATGACTTCACACATCCATTCTGTGACTTCACACACCTCCACTCTGAGTTCACACACTTCCATTCTGTGTCTTCACACACCTCCATTCTGTGACTTCACACACCTCATTATATGACTTCACACACCTCCATTCTGTGACCTCACACACCTCAAATCTGAGTTCACACCCCTCCATAGTGTGACTTCACACACCTCCATTCTGTGACTTCACACATCTCCATTCTATGACTTCACACACCTCCATTCTATGCCTTTACACACCTCCATTCTGTGACTTCACACACCTCCATTCTATGACATCACACACCTCCATTCTGTGACTTCACACACCTCCATTCTATGACTTCACACACCTCCATTCTATGACTTCAGAAACCTACATTGTGACTTCACACACCTCCATTCTATGAGTTCACACACCTGCATTGTGACTTCACCCACCTCCATTCTCTGACTTCACACCCCTCCATTCTGGCTTCACACACCTCCATTCTGACTTCACACACCTCAAATCTGTGACTTCACATACCTCCATTGTATGATTTCACACACCTCCATTCTATGACTTCACAGACCTCCATTCTCTGACTTCACACACCTCCATTCTGAGTTCACACACATCCATTCTGTGACTTCACACACCTCCATTGTGACTTCATACACCTCCATTCTATGAGTTCACACACCCCCATTCTGACTTCACACACTTCCATTCTATCACTTCACACAGCTCCATTCTGACTTCACACACCTCAATTCTATGACTTCGCACACCACTATTTTGAGTTCACACAACTGCATTCTGTGACTTCACACACCTCCATTCTATGACTTCACACACCTCCATTCTATGACTTCACACACCTCCATTCTATGCCTTTAGACACCTCCATTCTGTGACTTCACACACCTCCATTCTATGACATCACACACCTCCATTCTGTGACTTCACACACCTCCATTCTATGACTTCACACACCTCCATTCTATGACATCACACACCTCCATTCTGTGACTTCACACACCTCCATTCTCTGACTTCACACACCTCCATTCTATGACTTCACGCACCTCCATTCTGTAACTTCACACGCTTCCAATGTTTGACGTCACAAACCTCCATTCCATGACTTCATACACCTCCATTCTATGACTTCACACACATCCATTCTTTGACCTCACACACCTCCATTTTGACTTCACACACCTCCATTCTGTGACTTCACACACCTCCATTCTATGAATTCACACACCTCCTTTCTGAGTTCACACACATCCATTCTGTGACTTCACACACCTCCATTGTGACTTCATACACCTCCATTCTATGAGTTCACACACCTCCATTCTGACTTCACACACTTCCATTCTATGACTTCACACAGCTCAATTCTGACTTCACACACCTCCATTCTATGGCTTCGCACACCTCTATTCTGACTTCACACAACTGCATTCTGTGACTTCACACATCTCCATTCTATGACTTCACACACCTCCATTCTGTGACTTCACACACCTCCGCTCTGTGACTTTACACACCTCCATTCTGTGACTTCACACACCTCCATTCTGTGATTTCACACACAATCCATTCTATGACTTCACAAACCTCCATTCTTTGATTTCACACACCTCCATTCTATGACTTCACACACCTCCATTGTGACTTCATACAACTCCATTCTGTGAATTCACACACCTCCTTTTTGTGACTTCACACACCTCCATACTATGACTTCCACACACCTTCAATCTATGACTTCACAACCTCCATTCTATGACTTCACAGACTTCCAATCCATGACTTCACAAACCTCCATTCTATGACTTCACACACCTGCAATCTGACTTCACACACCTCCATTCTCTGACTTCACACACCTCCATTCTATGACATCACACACCTCCATTCTATAACTTCACACGCTTCCAATGTTTGACGTCACAAACCTCCATTCCATGACTTCATACACCCCCATTCAATGACTTAACACACATCCATTCTTTGACCTCACACACCTCCATTTTGACTTCACACACCTCCATTCTGTGACTTCACACACCTGCATTTGTGACTTCACACACCACAATTTTGACTTCACACACGTCCATTCTTTGACTTCACACACCTGCATTTTGATTTCACACACCTCCATTTTGTGACTTCACACACCTCCATTCTATGACTTCACACACCTCCATTCTATGACTTCACACACCTACATTGTGAGTTCACACACCTACGTTCTATCAGTTCACACACCTGCATTGTGACTTCACACACCTCCATTCTATGACTTCACACACCTCCTTTCTGAATTCACACACCTCCATTCTGACTTCACACACCTCCATTCTATGATTTCCCACACCTCCATTCTTTGACTTCACACACCTCCATTCTATGACTTCACATACCTCCTCTCTGTGTTGACACACCTCCATTCTGTGACTTCATATACCTCCAATCTGACTTCACACACCTCCATTCGATGGCTTCACACACCTCCATTCTGTGACTTCAAAACCCACCATTCTATGACTTCACACATCTCCATTGTGACTTCACACACCTCCATTCTATGAGTTCACATACCTCCATTCTGACTTCACACACCTCCATTCTATGACTTCGCACAGCTCTATTCTGACTTCACACCCCTCCATTCTGTGATTTCACATACCTCCACTCTTTGCCTTCACATACCTCCATTCTATGATTTCACACACCTCCATTCTATGATTTCACACAGCTCCATTCTATGACTTCACACAACTCCTTTCTGAGTTCACACACCTCCATTCATTGACTTCACACACCTCCAATCTGACTTCACACTCCTCCATTCTATGACTCCACACACCTCCATTCTGTGATTTCAAAAACCACAATTCTATGACTTCACACACCTCCATTGTGACTTCACATACCTCCATTCTACGAGTTCACACACCTCCAATCTGACTTCACACACCTCCATTCTATGAATTCCCACAGCTTCATTCTGACTTAACACACCTCCATTCTATGACTTCGCATACCTCTATTCTGACTTCATACACCTCCATTCTGTGACTTCACACACCTCCATTCTATGACTTCAAACATCTCCATTCTGTGACTTCACACACCTCAACTCTGTCACTTTACACACCTCCATTCTGTGACTTCTCACACCTCCATTCTGTCATTGCACACACCTCCATTCTATGACTTCACACACCTCCATTCTTTGACTTCACACACCTCCATTCTTTGACTTCCCACACCTCCATTCTATGACTTCACACACCTCCATTGTGACTTCACACATCGCCGTTCTGTGACTTCACACCCCTCCCTTCTGTGACTTGACACACCTCCATTCTATGACTTCACACACCTCCATTCTATGACTTCACAAACCTCAATTCTGTAATTTCACACACTTCCAATGTTTGACTTCACAAACCTCCATTCCATGACTTCATACACCTCCATTCTATGACTTAACAGACATCCATTCTTTGACTTCACACACCTCCATTTTGACTTCATACACCTCCATTCCGTGACTTCACACACCTCCATTTGTTACTTCACACACCACAATTTTGACTTCACACACCTCCATTCTTTGACTTCACACACCTCCATTCTTTGATTTCACACACCTCCATTTTGACTTCACATACTTCCATTCTATGAATTCACACACCTCCATTCTGTGACTTCACACACCTCCATTGTTTGACTACACACACCTCCATTCTTTGATTTCACACACCTCCATTCCATGACAACACACACCTCCATTCTATGAGCTCACATACCTCCATTCTATGAGTTCACACACCTCAATTTTGACTTCACACACCTCCATTCTATGACTTCACACACCTCCATTCTATGACTTCACACAGCTCCATTCTGACTTCACACACCTCCATTCTATGACTTCGCACACCTCCATTCTCTGACTTCACACATCTCCATTCTGACTTCACACACTTCCAATCTATGACTTCACACATCTCCCTTCTCTGACTTCACACACCTCCATTCTGTAACTTCACACACTTCCAATATTTGACTTCACAAACCTCCATTCCATGACTTCATACACATCCATTCTATGACTTCACACAACTCCTTTCTTTGACTTCACAAAATTCCATTTTGATTTCACACACCTCCACTCTGTGACTTCACACACCTCCATTTGTAACTACACACATCACAATTTTGACTTCACACACCTCCATTCTGTGACTCACACACCTCCCTTCTGAGTTAACACACCTCCATTTGTGACTTCACACACCTCCATTCTGACTTCAAACACTTTCATTCTATGACTTCACACACCTACATTCTGTGACTTCACACACCTCCACTCTGAGTTCACACACTTCCATTCTGTGTCTTCACACACCTCCATTCTGTGACTTCACACACCTCGTTATATGACTTCACACACCTCCATTCTGTGACCTCACACACCTCAAATCTGAGTTCACACCCCTCCATAGTGTGACTTCACACACCTCCATTCTGCGACTTCACACACCTCCATTCTATGACTTCACACACCTCCATTCTATGACTTCACACACCTCCATTCTATGCCTTTACACACCTCCATTCTGTGACTTCACACACCTCCATTCTATGACATCACACACCTCCATTCTGTGACTTCACACACCTCCATTCTATGACTTCACACACCTCCATTCTATGACTTCAGAAACCTACATTGTGACTTCACACACCTCCATTCTATGAGTTCACACACCTGCATTGTGACTTCACCCACCTCCATTCTCTGACTTCACACACCTCCATTCTGACTTCACACACCTCCATTCTGACTTCACACACCTCAATTCTGTGACTTCACACACCTCCATTCTATGATTACACACACCTGCATTCTATGACTTCACAGACCTCCATTCTATGACTTCACACACCTCCTTTCTGAGTTCACACACATTCATTCTGTGACTTCACACACCTCCATTTTGACTTCATACACCTCCATTCTGTGAGTTCACACACCTCCATTCTGACTTCACACATTTCCATTCTATGACTTCACACAGCTCCATTCTGACTTCACACACCTCCATTCTATGACTTCGCACAGCTCTATTCTGACTTCACACAACTGCATTCTGTGACTTCACACACCTCCACTCTATGACTTCACACACCTCCATTCTGTGACTTCATACACCTCCACTCTGTGACTTTACACACCTCCATTCTGTGACTTCACACACCTCCATTCTGTGATTTCACACACAATCCATTCTATGACTTCACAAACCTCCATTCTTTGATTTCACACACCTCCATTCTATGACTTCACACACCTCCATTGTGACTTCATACAACTCCATTCTGTGAATTCACACACCTCCTTTTTGTGACTTCACACACCTCCATACTATGACTTCCACACACCTTCAATCGATGACTTCACAACCTCCATTCTATGACTTCACAGACTTCCAATCCATGACTTCACAAACCTCCATTCTATGACTTCACACACCTGCCATCTGACTTCACACACCTCCATTCTCTGACTTCACACACCTCCATTCTATGACTTCACACACCTCCATTCTGTAACTTCACACGCTTCCAATGTTTGACGTCACAAACCTCCATTCCATGACTTCATACACCCCCATTCAATGACTTAGCACACATCCATTCTTTGACCTCACACACCTCCATTCAGTGACTTCACACACCTGCATTTGTGACTTCACACACCACAATTTTGAATTCACACACGTCCATTCTTTGACTTCACACACCTGCATTTTGACTTCACACACCTCCATTTTGTGACTTCACACACCTCCACTCTATGACTTCACACACCTCCATTCTATGACTTCACACACCTACATTGTGAGTTCACACACCTTCGTTCTATCAGTTCACACACCTCCATTGTGACTTCACACACCTCCATTCTATGACTTCACAGACCTCCTTTCTGAATTCACACACCTCCATTCTGACTTCACACACCTCCATTCTATGATTTCCCACACCTCCATTCTTTGACTTCACACACCTCCATTCTGTGACTTGAAAACCCACCATTCTATGACTTCACACATCTCCATTGTGACTTCACACACCTCCATTCTATGAGTTCACATAGCTCCATTCTGACTTCACACACCTCCATTCTATGACTTCGCACACCTCTATTCTGACTTCACGCCCATCCATTCTGTGATTTCTCATACCTCCACTCTTTGACTTCACACACCTCCATTCTATGATTTCCCACACCTCCATTCTTTGACTTCACACACCTCCATTCTCTGACTTCACACAACTCCTTTCTGAGTTCACACACCTCCATTCATTGACTTCACACACCTCCAATCTGACTTCACACACCTCCATTCCATGACTCCCCACACCTCCATTCTGTGATTTCAAAAATCACAATTCTATGACTTCACACACCTCCATTGTGACTTCACATACCTCCATTCTAAGAGTTCACACAACTCCAATCTGACTTCACACACCTCCATTCTATGAATTCCCACAGCTTCATTCTGACTTAACACACCTCCATTCTATGACTTCGCATACCTCTATTCTGACTTCATACACCTCCATTCTGTGACTTCACACACCTCCATTCTATGACTTCAAACATCTCCATTCTGTGACTTCACACACCTCAACTCTGTCACTTTACACACCTCCATTCTGTGACTTCTCACACCTCCATTCTGTCATTTCACACACCTCCATTCTATGACTTCACACACCTCCATTCTTTGACTTCACACACCTCCATTCTTTGACTTCCCACACCTCCATTCTATGACTTCACACACCTCCAATCTTTGACCTCACACACCTCCATTCTTTGACTTCACACACCTCCATTCTATGACTTCACACACCTCCATTGTGACTTCACACATCGCCGTTCTGTGACTTCACACACCTCCCTTCTGTGACTTGACACACCTCCATTCTATGACTTCACACACTTCCATTCTATGACTTCACAAACCTCCATTCTGTAATTTCACACACTTCCAATGTTTGCCTTCACAAACCTCCATTCCATGACTTCATACACCTCCATTCTATGACTTAACAGACCTCCATTCTTTGACTTCACACACCTCCATTTTGACTTCACACACCTCCATTCCGTGACTTCACACACCTCCATTTGTGACGTCACACACCACAATTTTGACTTCACACACCTCCATTCTTTGACTTCACACACCTCCATTCTTTGACTTCACACACCTCCATTTTGACTTCACACACTTCCATTCTGTGAATTCACACACCTCCATTCTGTGACTTCACACACCTCCATTGTTTGACTACACACACCTCAATTCTTTGACTTCACACACCTCCATTCCATGACATCACACACCTCCATTCTATGAGCTCACATACCTCCATTCTATGAGTTCACACACCTCAATTTTGACTTCACACACCTCCATTCAATGACTTCACACACCTTCATTCTTACTTCAGAAACATCCATTCTATGACTTCACACACCTCCATTCTGTGACTTCAAAAACCACCATCTATGACTTCACACACTTCCATTTTGACTTCACACACATCCATTCAATGAGTTCACACACCTCCATTCTGACTTCACACACCTCCATTCTATGACTTCGCACACCTCTATTCTGACTTCACACACCTCCATCCTGTGACATCACACACCTCCATTCTCTGACTTCACACTCCTCAATTCTGTGACTTCACACACCTCCGCTCTGTGACTTTACACACCTCCATTCTCTGTCTTCACACACCTCCATACTGTGATTTCACACACCTCCATTCTATGACTTCACATACCTCCAATCTATGACTTCACACATCTGCATTCTGACTTCACACACCTCCATTCTATGACTTCACAAACCTCCACTCTATGACTTCACACACTTCCATTCTGTGACTAGACACACCTCCATTCTATGACTTCACCCACCTCCATTCTATGACTTCACACATCTGCATTCTGACTTCACACACCTCCATTCTATGACTTCGCACACTTCCCTTCTCTGACTTCACAAATCTCCATTCTGACTTCACACACCTCCAATCTCTGACTTCACACATCTCCCTTCTCTGACTTCACACACCTCCATTCTGTAACTTCACACAGTTCCAATGTTTCACTTCACAAACCTCCATTCCATGACTTCGTACACATCCATTCTATGACTTCACACAACTCCTTTCTTTGACTTCACAAAATTCCATTTTGATTTCACACACCTCCATTCTGTGACTTCACACACCTCCATTTGTGACTTCACACATCACAATTTTTACTTCACACACCTCCATTCTGTGACTCACACACCTCCATTCTGAGTTAACACACCTCCATTTGTGACTTCACACACCTCCATTCTGACTTCACACACCTCCATTCTATGACTTCACACACTTCCATTCTATGACTTTACACATCCATTCTGTGACTTCACACACCTCCACTCTGAGTTCACACACTTCCATTCTGTGTCTTCACACACCTCCATTCTGTGACTTCACACACCTCGTTACATGACTTCACACACCTCCATTCTGTGACCTCATACACCTCAAATCTGAGTTCACACCCCTCCATAGTGTGACTTCACACACCTCCATTCTGTGACTTCACACACCTCCATTCTATGACTTCACACACCTCCATTCTATGCCTTTACACACCTCCATTCTGTGACTTCACACACCTCCATTTTATGACATCACACACCTCCATTCTATGACTTCAGAAACCTACATTGTGACTTCACACACCTCCATTCTATGAGTTCACACACCTGCATTGTGACTTCACCCACCTCCATTCTCTGACTTCACACACCTCCATTCTGACTTCACACACCTCCATTCTGACTTCTCATACCTCAAATCTGTGACTTCACACACCTCCATTGTATGATTTCACACACCTCCATTCTATGACTTCACAGACCTCCATTCCCTGACTTCACACACCTCCTTTCTGAGTTCACACATATCCATTCTGTGACTTCACACACCTCCATTGTGACTTCATACTCCTCCATTCTATGAGTTCACACACCCCCATTCTGACTTCACACACTTCCATTCTATAACTTCACACAGCTCCATTCTGACTTCACACACCTCAATTCTATGACTTCGCACACCTCTATTTTGACTTCACACAACTGCATTCTGTGACTTCACACACCTCCATTCTATGACTTCACACACCTCCATTCTATGACGTCACACACCTCCATTCTATGCCTTTACACACCTCCATTCTGTGACTTCACACACCTCCATTCTATGACATCACACACCTCCATTCTGTGACTTCACACACCTCCATTCTATGACTTCACACACCTCCATTCTATGACTTCAGAAACCTACATTGTGACTTCACACACCTCCATTCTATTAGTTCAGACACCTGCATTTTGACTTCACCCACCTCCATTCTCTGACTTCACACACCTCCATTCTGACTTCACACACCTCCATTCTGACTTCACACACCTCAATTCTGTGACTTCACACACCTCCATTCTATGATTTCACACACCTCCATTCTATGACTTCACAGATCTCCATTCTATGACTTCACACACCTCCTTTCTGAGTTCACACACATCCATTCTGTGACTTCACACACCTCCATTGTGACTTCATACACCTCCATTCTATGAGTTCACACACCTCCATTCTGACTTCACACACTTCCATTCTATGACTTCACACAGCTCCATTCTGTGACTTCACAAACCTACATTGTTTGACTTCACACACCTCCATTTTGACTTCACACACCTCCATTCTATGACTTCACACACCTTCATTCTTACTTCAGAAACATCCATTCTATGAATTCACAAACCTCCCTTCTGTGACTTCACACACCTCCATTCTATGACTTCACAAACCTCCATCTGTGACTTCACACACCTCCATTCTATGACATCACACTCCCCCATTCTATGAGTTCACACACCTCCATTCTGTGACTTCACACTCCTCCATTCTATGACTTCACACACCTCCATTGTGACTTCACACATCGCCGTTCTGTGACTTCACACACCTCCCTTCTGTGACTTGACACACCTCCATTTTATGACTTCACACACCTCCATTCTATGACTTCACACACCTCCATTCTGTAATTTCACACGCTTCCAATGTTTGACGTCACAAACCTCCATTCCATGACGTCATACACCTCCATTCTATGACTTCACACACATCCATTCTTTGACATCACACACCTCCATTTTGACTTCACACACCTCCATTTTGACTTCACACACCTCCATTTTGTGACTTCACACACCTCCATTCTATGACTTCACACACCTCCATTCTTTGATTTCACACACCTCCATTTTGACTTCACATACTTCCATTCTATGAATTCACACACCTCCATTCTGTGACTTCACACACCTCCATTGTTTGACTACACACACCTCCATTCTTTGATTTCACACACCTCCATTCCATGACAACACACACCTCCATTCTATGAGCTCACATACCTCCATTCTATGAGTTCACACACCTCAATTTTGACTTCACACACCTCCATTCTATGACTTCACACACCTCCATTCTATGACTTCACACAGCTCCATTCTGACTTCACACATCTCCATTCTATGACTTCGCACACCTCCATTCTCTGACTTCACACATCTCCATTCTGACTTCACACACTTCCAATCTATGACTTCACACATCTCCCTTCTCTGACTTCACACACCTCCATTCTGTAACTTCACACACTTCCAATATTTGACTTCACAAACCTCCATTCCATGACTTCATACACATCCATTCTATGACTTCACACAACTCCTTTCTTTGACTTCACAAAATTCCATTTTGATTTCACACACCTCCACTCTGTGACTTCACACACCTCCATTTGTAACTACACACATCACAATTTTGACTTCACACACCTCCATTCTGTGACTCACACACCTCCCTTCTGAGTTAACACACCTCCATTTGTTACTTCACACACCTCCATTCTGACTTCAAACACCTCCATTCTATGACTTCACACACTTCCATTCTATGACTTCACACACCTCCATTCTGTGACTTCACACACCTCCACTCTGAGTTCACACACTTCCATTCTGTGTCTTCACACACCTCCATTCTGTGACTTCACACACCTCGTTATATGACTTCACACACCTCCATTCTGTGACCTCACACACCTCAAATCTGAGTTCACACCCCTCCATAGTGTGACTTCACACACCTCCATTCTGCGACTTCACACACCTCCATTCTATGACTTCACACACCTCCATTCTATGACTTCACACACCTCCATTCTATGCCTTTACACACCTCCATTCTGTGACTTCACACACCTCCATTCTATGACATCACACACCTCCATTCTGTGACTTCACACACCTCCATTCTATGACTTCACACACCTCCATTCTATGACTTCAGAAACCTACATTGTGACTTCACACACCTCCATTCTATGAGTTCACACACCTGCATTGTGACTTCACCCACCTCCATTCTCTGACTTCACACACCTCCATTCTGACTTCACACACCTCCATTCTGACTTCACACACCTCAATTCTGTGACTTCACACACCTCCATTCTATGATTACACACACCTGCATTCTATGACTTCACAGACCTCCACTCTATGACTTCACACACCTCCTTTCTGAGTTCACACACATTCATTCTGTGACTTCACACACCTCCATTTTGACTTCATACACCTCCATTCTGTGAGTTCACACACCTCCATTCTGACTTCACACATTTCCATTCTATGACTTCACACAGCTCCATTCTGACTTCACACACCTCCATTCTATGACTTCGCACACCTCTGTTCTGATTTCACACAACTGCATTCTGTGACTTCACACACCTCCACTCTATGACTTCACACACCTCCATTCTGTGACTTCATACACCTCCACTCTGTGACTTTACACACCTCCATTCTGTGACTTCACACACCTCCATTCTGTGATTTCACACACAATCCATTCTATGACTTCACAAACCTCCATTCTTTGATTTCACACACCTCCATTCTATGACTTCACACACCTCCATTGTGACTTCATACAACTCCATTCTGTGAATTCACACACCTCCTTTTTGTGACTTCACACACCTCCATACTATGACTTCCACACACCTTCAATCGATGACTTCACAACCTCCATTCTATGACTTCACAGACTTCCAATCCATGACTTCACAAACCTCCATTCTATGACTTCACACACCTGCCATCTGACTTCACACACCTCCATTCTCTGACTTCACACACCTCCATTCTATGACTTCACACACCTCCATTCTGTAACTTCACACGCTTCCAATGTTTGACGTCACAAACTTCCATTCCATGACTTCATACACCCCCATTCAATGACTTAGCACACATCCATTCTTTGATCTCACACACCTCCATTCAGTGACTTCACACACCTGCATTTGTGACTTCACACACGACAATTTTGAATTCACACACGTCCACTCTTTGACTTCACACACCTGCATTTTGACTTCACACACCTCCATTTTGTGACTTCACACACCTCCACTCTATGACTTCACACACCTCCATTCTATGACTTCACACACCTACATTCTGTGACTTCACACACCTCCACTCTGAGTTCACACACTTCCATTCTGTGTCTTCACACACCTCCATTCTGTGACTTCACACACCTCGTTATATGACTTCACACACCTCCATTCTGTGACCTCACACACCTCAAATCTGAGTTCACACCCCTCCATAGTGTGACTTCACACACCTCCATTCTGCGACTTCACACACCTCCATTCTATGACTTCACACACCTCCATTCTATGACTTCACACACCTCCATTCTATGCCTTTACACACCTCCATTCTGTGACTTCACACACCTCCATTCTATGACATCACACACCTCCATTCTGTGACTTCACACACCTCCATTCTATGACTTCACACACCTCCATTCTATGACTTCAGAAACCTACATTGTGACTTCACACACCTCCATTCTATGAGTTCACACACCTGCATTGTGACTTCACCCACCTCCATTCTCTGACTTCACACACCTCCATTCTGACTTCACACACCTCCATTCTGACTTCACACACCTCAATTCTGTGACTTCACACACCTCCATTCTATGATTACACACACCTGCATTCTATGACTTCACAGACCTCCATTCTATGACTTCACACACCTCCTTTCTGAGTTCACACACATTCATTCTGTGACTTCACACACCTCCATTTTGACTTCATACACCTCCATTCTGTGAGTTCACACACCTCCATTCTGACTTCACACATTTCCATTCTATGACTTCACACAGCTCCATTCTGACTTCACACACCTCCATTCTATGACTTCGCACACCTCTGTTCTGACTTCACACAACTGCATTCTGTGACTTCACACACCTCCACTCTATGACTTCACACACCTCCATTCTGTGACTTCATACACCTCCACTCTGTGACTTTACACACCTCCATTCTGTGACTTCACACACCTCCATTCTGTGATTTCACACACAATCCATTCTATGACTTCACAAACCTCCATTCTTTGATTTCACACACCTCCATTCTATGACTTCACACACCTCCATTGTGACTTCATACAACTCCATTCTGTGAATTCACACACCTCCTTTTTGTGACTTCACACACCTCCATACTATGACTTCCACACACCTTCAATCGATGACTTCACAACCTCCATTCTATGACTTCACAGACTTCCAATCCATGACTTCACAAACCTCCATTCTATGACTTCACACACCTGCCATCTGACTTCACACACCTCCATTCTCTGACTTCACACACCTCCATTCTATGACTTCACACACCTCCATTCTGTAACTTCACACGCTTCCAATGTTTGACGTCACAAACCTCCATTCCATGACTTCATACACCCCCATTCAATGACTTAGCACACATCCATTCTTTGACCTCACACACCTCCATTCAGTGACTTCACACACCTGCATTTGTGACTTCACACACCACAATTTTGAATTCACACACGTCCATTCTTTGACTTCACACACCTGCATTTTGACTTCACACACCTCCATTTTGTGACTTCACACACCTCCACTCTATGACTTCACACACCTCCATTCTATGACTTCACACACCTACATTGTGAGTTCACACACCTTCGTTCTATCAGTTCACACACCTCCATTGTGACTTCACACACCTCCATTCTATGACTTCACAGACCTCCTTTCTGAATTCACACACCTCCATTCTGACTTCACACACCTCCATTCTATGATTTCCCACACCTCCATTCTTTGACTTCACACACCTCCATTCTGTGACTTGAAAACCCACCATTCTATGACTTCACACATCTCCATTGTGACTTCACACACCTCCATTCTATGAGTTCACATAGCTCCATTCTGACTTCACACACCTCCATTCTATGACTTCGCACACCTCTATTCTGACTTCACACCCATCCATTCTGTGATTTCTCATACCTCCACTCTTTGACTTCACACACCTCCATTCTATGATTTCCCACACCTCCATTCTTTGACTTCACACACCTCCATTCTCTGACTTCACACAACTCCTTTCTGAGTTCACACACCTCCATTCATTGACTTCACACACCTCCAATCTGACTTCACACACCTCCATTCTATGACTCCCCACACCTCCATTCTGTGATTTCAAAAACCACAATTCTATGACTTCACACACCTCCATTGTGACTTCACATACCTCCATTCTAAGAGTTCACACACCTCCAATCTGACTTCACACACCTCCATTCTATGAATTCCCACAGCTTCATTCTGACTTAACACACCTCCATTCTATGACTTCGCATACCTCTATTCTGACTTCATACACCTCCATTCTGTGACTTCACACACCTCCATTCTATGACTTCAAACATCTCCATTCTGTGACTTCACACACCTCAACTCTGTCACTTTACACACCTCCATTCTGTGACTTCTCACACCTCCATTCTGTCATTGCACACACCTCCATTCTATGACTTCACACACCTCCATTCTTTGACTTCACACACCTCCATTCTTTGACTTCCCACACCTCCAGTCTATGACTTCACACACCTCCAATCTTTGACCTCACATACCTCCATTCTTTGACTTCACACACCTCCATTCTATGACTTCACACACCTCCATTGTGACTTCACACATCGCCGTTCTGTGACTTCACACACCTCCCTTCTGTGACTTGACACACCTCCATTCTATGACTTCACACACCTCCATTCTATGACTTCACAAACCTCCATTCTGTAATTTCACACACTTCCAATGTTTGCCTTCACAAACCTCCATTCCATGACTTCATACACCTCCATTCTATGACTTAACAGACCTCCATTCTTTGACTTCACACACCTCCATTTTGACTTCACACACCTCCATTCCGTGACTTCACACACCTCCATTTGTGTTTTCACACACCACAATTTTGACTTCACACACCTCCATTCTTTGACTTCACACACCTCCATTCTTTGACTTCACACACCTCCATTTTGACTTCACACACTTCCATTCTGTGAATTCACACACCTCCATTCTGTGACTTCACACACCTCCATTGTTTGACTACACACACCTCAATTCTTTGACTTCACACACCTCCATTCCATGACATCACACACCTCCATTCTATGAGCTCACATACCTCCATTCTATAAGTTCACACACCTCAATTTTGACTTCACACACCTCCATTCAATGACTTCACACACCTTCATTCTTACTTCAGAAACATCCATTCTATGACTTCACACACCTCCATTCTGTGACTTCAAAAACCACCATCTCTGACTTCACACACTTCCATTTTGACTTCACACACATCCATTCAATGAGTTCACACACCTCCATTCTGACTTCACACACCTCCATTCTATGACTTCGCACACCTCTATTCTGACTTCACACACCTCCATCCTGTGACATCACACACCTCCATTCTCTGACTTCACACTCCTCAAATCTGTGACTTCACACACCTCCGCTCTGTGACTTTACACACCTCCATTCTCTGTCTTCACACACCTCCATACTGTGATTTCACACACCTCCATTCTATGACTTCACATACCTCCAATCTATGACTTCACACATCTGCATTCTGACTTCACACACCTCCATTCTATGACTTCACAAACCTCCACTCTATGACTTCACACACTTCCATTCTGTGACTAGACACACCTCCATTCTATGACTTCACCCACCTCCATTCTATGACTTCACACATCTGCATTCTGACTTCACACACCTCCATTCTATGACTTCGCACACCTCCCTTCTCTGACTTCACACATCTCCATTCTGACTTCACACACCTCCAATCTCTGACTTCACACATCTCCTTTCTCTGACTTCACACACCTCCATTCTGTAACTTCACACAGTTCCAATGTTTCACTTCACAAACCTCCATTCCATGACTTCATACACATCCATTCTATGACTTCACACAACTCCTTTCTTTGACTTCACAAAATTCCATTTTGATTTCACACACCTCCATTCTGTGACTTCACACACCTCCATTTGTGACTTCACACATCACAATTTTTACTGCACACACCTCCATTCTGTGACTCACACACCTCCATTCTATGACTTCACACACCTCCATTCTATGACTTCACACACCTCCATTCTATGCCTTTACACACCTCCATTCTGTGACTTCACACACCTCCATTCTATGACATCACACACCTCCATTCTGTGACTTCACACACCTCCATTCTATGACTTCACACACCTCCATTCTATGACTTCAGAAACCTACATTGTGACTTCACACACCTCCATTCTATGAGTTCACACACCTGCATTGTGACTTCACCCACCTCCATTCTCTGACTTCACACACCTCCATTCTGACTTCACACACCTCCATTCTGACTTCACACACCTCAATTCTGTGACTTCACACACCTCCATTCTATGATTACACACACCTGCATTCTATGACTTCACAGACCTCCATTCTATGACTTCACACACCTCCTTTCTGAGTTCACACACATTCATTCTGTGACTTCACACACCTCCATTTTGACTTCATACACCTCCATTCTGTGAGTTCACACACCTCCATTCTGACTTCACACATTTCCATTCTATGACTTCACACAGCTCCATTCTGACTTCACACACCTCCATTCTATGAATTCGCACACCTCTGTTCTGATTTCACACAACTGCATTCTGTGACTTCACACACCTCCACTCTATGACTTCACACACCTCCATTCTGTGACTTCATACACCTCCACTCTGTGACTTTACACACCTCCATTCTGTGACTTCACACACCTCCATTCTGTGATTTCACACACAATCCATTCTATGACTTCACAAACCTCCATTCTTTGATTTCACACACCTCCATTCTATGACTTCACACACCTCCATTGTGACTTCATACAACTCCATTCTGTGAATTCACACACCTCCTTTTTGTGACTTCACACACCTCCATACTATGACTTCCACACACCTTCAATCGATGACTTCACAACCTCCATTCTATGACTTCACAGACTTCCAATCCATGACTTCACAAACCTCCATTCTATGACTTCACACACCTGCCATCTGACTTCACACACCTCCATTCTCTGACTTCACACACCTCCATTCTATGACTTCACACACCTCCATTCTGTAACTTCACACGCTTCCAATGTTTGACGTCACAAACCTCCATTCCATGACTTCATACACCCCCATTCAATGACTTAGCACACATCCATTCTTTGACCTCACACACCTCCATTCAGTGACTTCACACACCTGCATTTGTGACTTCACACACGACAATTTTGAATTCACACACGTCCACTCTTTGACTTCACACACCTGCATTTTGACTTCACACACCTCCATTTTGTGACTTCACACACCTCCACTCTATGACTTCACACACCTCCATTCTATGACTTCACACACCTACATTCTGTGACTTCACACACCTCCACTCTGAGTTCACACACTTCCATTCTGTGTCTTCACACACCTCCATTCTGTGACTTCACACACCTCGTTATATGACTTCACACACCTCCATTCTGTGACCTCACACACCTCAAATCTGAGTTCACACCCCTCCATAGTGTGACTTCACACACCTCCATTCTGCGACTTCACACACCTCCATTCTATGACTTCACACACCTCCATTGTATGACTTCACACACCTCCATTCTATGCCTTTACACACCTCCATTCTGTGACTTCACACACCTCCATTCTATGACATCACACACCTCCATTCTGTGACTTCACACACCTCCATTCTATGACTTCACACACCTCCATTCTATGACTTCAGAAACCTACATTGTGACTTCACACACCTCCATTCTATGAGTTCACACACCTGCATTGTGACTTCACCCACCTCCATTCTCTGACTTCACACACCTCCATTCTGACTTCACACACCTCCATTCTGACTTCACACACCTCAATTCTGTGACTTCACACACCTCCATTCTATGATTACACACACCTGCATTCTATGACTTCACAGACCTCCATTCTATGACTTCACACACCTCCTTTCTGAGTTCACACACATTCATTCTGTGACTTCACACACCTCCATTTTGACTTCATACACCTCCATTCTGTGAGTTCACACACCTCCATTCTGACTTCACACATTTCCATTCTATGACTTCACACAGCTCCATTCTGACTTCACACACCTCCATTCTATGACTTCGCACACCTCTGTTCTGACTTCACACAACTGCATTCTGTGACTTCACACACCTCCACTCTATGACTTCACACACCTCCATTCTGTGACTTCATACACCTCCACTCTGTGACTTTACACACCTCCATTCTGTGACTTCACACACCTCCATTCTGTGATTTCACACACAATCCATTCTATGACTTCACAAACCTCCATTCTTTGATTTCACACACCTCCATTCTATGACTTCACACACCTCCATTGTGACTTCATACAACTCCATTCTGTTAATTCACACACCTCCTTTTTGTGACTTCACACACCTCCATACTATGACTTCCACACACCTTCAATCGATGACTTCACAACCTCCATTCTATGACTT
Source organism: Megascapheus bottae (assembly GCA_024803745.1). Lineage (NCBI taxonomy): Eukaryota > Metazoa > Chordata > Mammalia > Rodentia > Geomyidae > Megascapheus > Megascapheus bottae. The sequence continues at coordinate 403,370 of JANJXV010000671.1, read as the reverse complement.
CACAGACTTCCAATCCATGACTTCACAAACCTCCATTCTATGACTTCACACACCTGCCATCTGACTTCACACACCTCCATTCTCTGACTTCACACACCTCCATTCTATGACTTCACACACCTCCATTCTGTAACTTCACACGCTTCCAATGTTTGACGTCACAAACCTCCATTCCATGACTTCATACACCCCCATTCAATGACTTAGCACACATCCATTCTTTGACCTCACACACCTCCATTCAGTGACTTCACACACCTGCATTTGTGACTTCACACACCACAATTTTGAATTCACACACGTCCATTCTTTGACTTCACACACCTGCATTTTGACTTCACACACCTCCATTTTGTGACTTCACACACCTCCACTCTATGACTTCACACACCTCCATTCTATGACTTCACACACCTACATTGTGAGTTCACACACCTTCGTTCTATCAGTTCACACACCTCCATTGTGACTTCACACACCTCCATTCTATGACTTCACAGACCTCCTTTCTGAATTCACACACCTCCATTCTGACTTCACACACCTCCATTCTATGATTTCCCACACCTCCATTCTTTGACTTCACACACCTCCATTCTGTGACTTGAAAACCCACCATTCTATGACTTCACACATCTCCATTGTGACTTCACACACCTCCATTCTATGAGTTCACATAGCTCCATTCTGACTTCACACACCTCCATTCTATGACTTCGCACACCTCTATTCTGACTTCACACCCATCCATTCTGTGATTTCTCATACCTCCACTCTTTGACTTCACACACCTCCATTCTATGATTTCCCACACCTCCATTCTTTGACTTCACACACCTCCATTCTCTGACTTCACACAACTCCTTTCTGAGTTCACACACCTCCATTCATTGACTTCACACACCTCCAATCTGACTTCACACACCTCCATTCTATGACTCCCCACACCTCCATTCTGTGATTTCAAAAACCTCAATTCTATGACTTCACACACCTCCATTGTGACTTCACATACCTCCATTCTAAGAGTTCACACACCTCCAATCTGACTTCACACACCTCCATTCTATGAATTCCCACAGCTTCATTCTGACTTAACACACCTCCATTCTATGACTTCGCATACCTCTATTCTGACTTCATACACCTCCATTCTGCGACTTCACACACCTCCATTCTATGACTTCAAACATCTCCATTCTGTGACTTCACACACCTCAACTCTGTCACTTTACACACCTCCATTCTGTGACTTCTCACACCTCCATTCTGTCATTGCACACACCTCCATTCTATGACTTCACACACCTCCATTCTTTGACTTCACACACCTCCATTCTTTGACTTCCCACACCTCCATTCTATGACTTCACACACCTCCAATCTTTGACCTCACACACCTCCATTCTTTGACTTCACACACCTCCATTCTATGACTTCACACACCTCCATTGTGACTTCACACATCGCCGTTCTGTGACTTCACACACCTCCCTTCTGTGACTTGACACACCTCCATTCTATGACTTCACACACCTCCATTCTATGACTTCACAAACCTCCATTCTGTAATTTCACACACTTCCAATGTTTGCCTTCACAAACCTCCATTCCATGACTTCATACACCTCCATTCTATGACTTAACAGACCTCCATTCTTTGACTTCACACACCTCCATTTTGACTTCACACACCTCCATTCCGTGACTTCACACACCTCCATTTGTGTTTTCACACACCACAATTTTGACTTCACACACCTCCATTCTTTGACTTCACACACCTCCATTCTTTGACTTCACACACCTCCATTTTGACTTCACACACTTCCATTCTGTGAATTCACACACCTCCATTCTGTGACTTCACACACCTCCATTGTTTGACTACACACACCTCAATTCTTTGACTTCACACACCTCCATTCCATGACATCACACACCTCCATTCTATGAGCTCACATACCTCCATTCTATAAGTTCACACACCTCAATTTTGACTTCACACACCTCCATTCAATGACTTCACACACCTTCATTCTTACTTCAGAAACATCCATTCTATGACTTCACACACCTCCATTCTGTGACTTCAAAAACCACCATCTCTGACTTCACACACTTCCATTTTGACTTCACACACATCCATTCAATGAGTTCACACACCTCCATTCTGACTTCACACACCTCCATTCTATGACTTCGCACACCTCTATTCTGACTTCACACACCTCCATCCTGTGACATCACACACCTCCATTCTCTGACTTCACACTCCTCAATTCTGTGACTTCACACACCTCCGCTCTGTGACTTTACACACCTCCATTCTCTGTCTTCACACACCTCCATACTGTGATTTCACACACCTCCATTCTATGACTTCACATACCTCCAATCTATGACTTCACACATCTGCATTCTGACTTCACACACCTCCATTCTATGACTTCACAAACCTCCACTCTATGACTTCACACACTTCCATTCTGTGACTAGACACACCTCCATTCTATGACTTCACCCACCTCCATTCTATGACTTCACACATCTGCATTCTGACTTCACACACCTCCATTCTATGACTTCGCACACCTCCCTTCTCTGACTTCACACATCTCCATTCTGACTTCACACACCTCCAATCTCTGACTTCACACATCTCCTTTCTCTGACTTCACACACCTCCATTCTGTAACTTCACACAGTTCCAATGTTTCACTTCACAAACCTCCATTCCATGACTTCATACACATCCATTCTATGACTTCACACAACTCCTTTCTTTGACTTCACAAAATTCCATTTTGATTTCACACACCTCCATTCTGTGACTTCACACACCTCCATTTGTGACTTCACACATCACAATTTTTACTGCACACACCTCCATTCTGTGACTCACACACCTCCATTCTGAGTTAACACACCTCCATTTGTGACTTCACACACCTCCATTCTGACTTCACACACCTCCATTCTATGACTTCATACACTTCCATTCTATGACTTTACACATCCATTCTGTGACTTCACACACCTCCACTCTGAGTTCACACACTTCCATTCTGTGTCTTCACACACCTCCATTCTGTGACTTCACACACCTCGTTACATGACTTCACACACCTCCATTCTGTGACCTCATACACCTCAAATCTGAGTTCACACCCCTCCATAGTGTGACTTCACACACCTCCATTCTGTGCCTTCACACACCTCCATTCTATGACTTCACACACCTCCATTCTATGCCTTTACACACCTCCATTCTGTGACTTCACACACCTCCATTTTATGACATCACACACCTCCATTCTATGACTTCAGAAACCTACATTGTGACTTCACACACCTCCATTCTATGAGTTCACACACCTGCATTGTGACTTCACCCACCTCCATTCTCTGACTTCACACACCTCCATTCTGACTTCACACACCTCCATTCTGACTTCTCATACCTCAAATCTGTGACTTCACACACCTCCATTGTATGATTTCACACACCTCCATTCTATGACTTCACAGACCTCCATTCCCTGACTTCACACACCTCCTTTCTGAGTTCACACATATCCATTCTGTGACTTCACACACCTCCATTGTGACTTCATACTCCTCCATTCTATGAGTTCACACACCCCCATTCTGACTTCACACACTTCCATTCTATAACTTCACACAGCTCCATTCTGACTTCACACACCTCAATTCTATGACTTCGCACACCTCTATTTTGACTTCACACAACTGCATTCTGTGACTTCACACACCTCCATTCTATGACTTCACACACCTCCATTCTATGACGTCACACACCTCCATTCTATGCCTTTACACACCTCCATTCTGTGACTTCACACACCTCCATTCTATGACATCACACACCTCCATTCTGTGACTTCACACACCTCCATTCTATGACTTCACACACCTCCATTCTATGCCTTCAGAAACCTACATTGTGACTTCACACACCTCCATTCTATTAGTTCACACACCTGCATTTTGACTTCACCCACCTCCATTCTCTGACTTCACACACCTCCATTCTGACTTCACACACCTCCATTCTGACTTCACACACCTCAATTCTGTGACTTCACACACCTCCATTCTATGATTTCACACACCTCCATTCTATGACTTCACAGATCTCCATTCTATGACTTCACACACCTCCTTTCTGAGTTCACACACATCCATTCTGTGACTTCACACACCTCCATTGTGACTTCATACACCTCCATTCTATGAGTTCACACACCTCCATTCTGACTTCACACACTTCCATTCTATGACTTCACACAGCTCCATTCTGTGACTTCACAAACCTACATTGTTTGACTTCACACACCTCCATTTTGACTTCACACACCTCCATTCTATGACTTCACACACCTTCATTCTTACTTCAGAAACATCCATTCTATGAATTCACAAACCTCCCTTCTGTGACTTCACACACCTCCATTCTATGACTTCACAAACCTCCATCTGTGACTTCACACACCTCCATTCTATGACATCAGACTCCCCCATTCTATGAGTTCACACACCTCCATTCTGTGACTTCACACTCCTCCATTCTATGACTTCACACACCTCCATTGTGACTTCACACATCGCCGTTCTGTGACTTCACACACCTCCCTTCTGTGACTTGACACACCTCCATTTTATGACTTCACACACCTCCATTCTATGACTTCACACACCTCCATTCTGTAATTTCACACGCTTCCAATGTTTGACGTCACAAACCTCCATTCCATGACGTCATACACCTCCATTCTATGACTTCACACACATCCATTCTTTGACCTCACACACCTCCATTTTGACTTCACACACCTCCATTTTGACTTCACACACCTCCATTTTGTGACTTCACACACCTCCATTCTATGACTTCACACACCTCCATTCTATGACTTCACACACCTACATTGTGACTTCAATCACCTACGTTCTATCAGTTCACACACCTGCATTGTGACTTCACACACCTCCATTCTATGACTTCACACACCTCCATTGTGACTTCACACATCGCCGTTCTGTGACTTCACACACCTCCCTTCTGTGACTTGACACACCTCCATTTTATGACTTCACACACCTCCATTCTATGACTTCAAACACCTCCATTCTGTGACTTCACACACCTCAACTCTGTCAGTTTACACACCTCCATTCTATGACTTCGCACACCTCTATTCTGACTTCACACAACTGCATTCTGTGACTTCACACACCTCCATTCTATGACTTCACACACCTCCATTCTGTGACTTCACACACCTCCAATCTGTGACTTCACACACCTCCATTCTGTGATTTCACACACAATCCATTCTATGACTTCACAAACCTCCATTCTTTGATTTCACACACCTCCATTCTATGACTTCACACACCTCCATTGTGACTTCATACAACTCCATTCTGTGAATTCACACACCTCCTTTCTGTGACTTCACACACCTCCATACTATGACTTCCACAAACCTTCAATCTATGACTTCACAACCTCCAGTCTATGACTTCACAGACTTCCAATCTGTGACTTCACAAACCTCCATTCTATGACTTCACACACCTGCAATCTCACTTCACACACCTCCATACTCTGACTTCACACACCTCCATTCTATGACTTCACACACCTCCATTCTGTAACTTCACACGCTTCCAATGTTTGAATTCACAAACCTCCATTCTATGACTTCATACACCCCCATTCTATGACTTCACACACATCCATTCTTTGACCTCACACAACTCCATTTTGACTTCACACACCTCCATTCTATGACTTCACACACCTACATTGTGACTTCAATCACCTACGTTCTATCAGTTCACACACCTGCATTGTGACTTCACACACCTCCATTCTATGACTTCACACACCTCCATTGTGACTTCACACATCGCCGTTCTGTGACTTCACACACCTCCCTTCTGTGACTTGACACACCTCCATTTTATGACTTCACACACCTCCATTCTATGACTTCAAACACCTCCATTCTGTGACTTCACACACCTCAACTCTGTCAGTTTACACACCTCCATTCTATGACTTCGCACACCTCTATTCTGACTTCACACAACTGCATTCTGTGACTTCACACACCTCCATTCTATGACTTCACACACCTCCATTCTGTGACTTCACACACCTCAACTCTGTCAGTTTACACACCTCCATTCTGTGATTTCACACACAATCCATTCTATGACTTCACAAACCTCCATTCTTTGATTTCACACACCTCCATTTTATGACTTCACACACCTCTATTCTGACTTCACACAACTGCATTCTGTGACTTCACACACCTCCATTCTATGACTTCACACACCTCCATTCTGTGACTTCACACACCTCCAATCTGTGACTTTACACACCTCCATTCTGTGACTTCACACACCTCCATTCTGTGATTTCACACACAATCCATTCTATGACTTCACAAACCTCCATTCTTTGATTTCACACACCTCCATTCTATGACTTCACACACCTCCATTGTGACTTCATACAACTCCATTCTGTGAATTCACACACCTCCTTTCTGTGACTTCACACACCTCCATACTATGACTTCCACAAACCTTCAATCTATGACTTCACAACCTCCAGTCTATGACTTCACAGACTTCCAATCTATGACTTCACAAACCTCCATTCTATGACTTCACACACATGCAATCTCACTTCACACACCTCCATTCTCTGACTTCACACACCTCCATTCTATGACTTCACACACCTCCATTCTGTAACTTCACACGCTTCCAATGTTTGAATTCACAAACCTCCATTCTATGACTTCATACACCCCCATTCTATGACTTCACACACATCAATTCTTTGACCTCACACAACTCCATTTTGACTTCACACACCTCCATTCTGTGACTTCACACACCTGCATTTGTGACTTCACACACCACAATTTTGACTTCACACACGTCCATTCTTAGACTTCACACACCTCCATTTTCACTTCACACACCTCCATTTTGTGACTTCACACACTTCCATTCTATGACTTCACACACCTCCATTCTATGACTTCACACACCTACTTTGTGACTTCACACACCTACGTTCTATCAGTTCACACACCTGCATTGTGACTTCAAACACCTCCATTCTATGACTTCACAGACCTCCTTTCTGAATTCACACACCTCCATTCTGACTTCACACACCTCAATTCTATGATTTCCCACACCTCCATTCTTTGACTTCACACACCTCCATTCTATGACTTCATATACCTCCTTTCTGAGTTGACACACCTCCATTCTGTGACTTCACATACCTCCAATCTGACTTCACACACCTCCATTCTCTGACCTCACACACCTCCATTTTGACTTCACACACCTCCATCCTGTGACTTCACAAACCTCCATTCTCTGACTTCACACACCTCCATTCTGTGACTTCACACACCTCCATTTTCTGACTTCACACACCTCCATTCTGTGACTTCACACACCTCCAACCTGTGATTTCACACACCTCCATCCTGTGACTTCACACACCTCCATTCTCTGACTTCACACACCTCCATTCGGTGACTTCACACACCTCCAGTCTGTGACTTTACACACCTCCATTCTGTGTCTTCACACACCTCCATCCTGTGATTTCACAAACCTCATTCTATGACTTCACACACCTCCATTCTATGACATCACACACTTCTATTCTGTGACTAGACACACCTCCATTGTATGACTTCACACATCTCCATTCTATGACTTCACACCTCCATTCTCTGACTTCACACATCTCCATTCTGACTTCACACACCTCCAATCTATGCCTTCACACATCTCCCTTCTATGACTTCACACACCTCCATTCTGTAACTTCACACACTTCCAATGTTTGACTTCACAAACCAATATTCCATGACTTCATACACATACATTCTATGACTTCACACAACTCCTTTCTTTGACTTCACACAATTCCATTTTGATTTCACACACCTCCACTCTGTGACTTCACACACCTCCATTTGTGACTTCACACATCACAATTTTGACTTCACACACCTCCATTCTGTGACTTCACACTCCTCCATTCTGAGTTAACACACCTCCATTTGTGACTTCACACACCTCCATTCTGACTTCACACACCTCCATTCTATGACTTCACACACTTCCATTCTATGACTTCACACACCTCCATTCTGTGACTTCACACACCTGCACTCTGAGTTCACAAACCTCCATTCTGTGTCTTCACACACCTCCATTCTGTGACTTCACACACCTCGTTATATGACTTCACACACCTCCATTCTGTGACCTCACACACTTCAAACCTGAGTTCACACCCCTCCATAGTGTGACTTCACACACCTCCATTCTGTGACTTCACACACCCACCTTCTATGACTTCACACACCTCCATTCTATGACTTCGCACACCTCCATTCTATGCCTTTACACACCTCCATTCTGTGACTTCACACACCTCCATTCTATAACATCACACACCTCCATTCTGTGACTTCACACACCTCCATTCTATTACTTCAGAAACCTACATTGTGACTTCACACACCTCCATTCTATGAGTTCACACACCTGCATTGTGACTTCACACACCTCCATTCTCTGACTTCACACACCTCCATTCTGACTTCACACACCTCCATTCTGACTTCACGCACCTCAATTCTGTGACTTCACACACCTCCATTCTATGATTTCACACACCTCCATTCTATGACTTCACAGACCTCCATTCTATGACTTCACACACCTCCTTTCTGAGTTCACACACATCCATTCTGTGACTTCACACACCTCCATTGTGATTTCATACACCTCTATTCTATGACTTCACACACCTCCATTCTTTGACTTCACACACCTCCATTCTATGACTTCACACACCTCCATTGTGACTTCACACATCGCCGTTCTGGGACTTCACACACCTCCCTTCTGTGACTTGACACACCTCCATTTTATGATTTCACACACCTCCATTCCATGACTTCAAACACCTCCATTCTGTGACTTCACACACCTCAACTCTGTCACTTTACACACCTCCATTCTATGACTTCGCACACCTCTATTCTGACTTCACACAACTGCATTCTGTGACTTCACACACCTCCATTCTATGACTTCACACACCTCCATTCTGTGATTTCACACACCTCCAATCTGTGACTTTACACACCTCCATTCTGTGACTTCACACACCTCCATTCCGTGATTTCACACACAATCCATTCTATGACTTCACAAACCTCCATTCTTTGATTTCACACACCTCCATTCTATGACTTCACACACCTCCATTGTGACTTCATACAACTCCATTCTGTGAATTCACACACCTCCTTTCTGTGACTTCACACACCTCCATACTATGACTTCCACAAACCTTCAATCTATGACTTCACAACCTCCAGTCTATGACTTCACAGACTTCCAATCTATGACTTCACAAACCTCCATTCTATGACTTCACACACCTGCAATCTCACTTCACACACCTCCATTCTCTGACTTCACACACCTCTATTCTTTGACTTCACACACCTCCATTCTGTAACTTCACACGCTTCCAATGTTTGAATTCACAAACCTCCATTCTATGACTTCATACACCCCCATTCTATGACTTCACACACATCCATTCTTTGACCTCACACAACTCCATTTTGACTTCACACACCTCCATTCTGTGACTTCACACACCTCCATTCTATAACTTCCACAAACCTTCAATCTATGACTTCACAACCTCCAGTCTAGGACTTCACAGACTTCCAATCTATGACTTCACAAACCTCCATACTATGCCTTTACACACCTCCATTCTGTGACTTCACACACCTCCATTCTATGACATCACACACCTCCATTCTGTGACTTCACACACCTCCATTCTATGACTTCACACACCTCCATTCTATGACTTCAGAAACCTACATTGAGACTTCAGACACCTCCATTCTATGAGTTCACACACCTGCATTGTGACTTCACCCACCTCCATTCTCTGACTTCACACACCTCCATTCTGACTTCACACACCTCCATTCTGACTTCACACACCTCAATTCTGTGACTTCACACACCTCCATTCTATGATTTCACACACCTCCATTCTATGACTTCACAGACCTCCATTCTATGACTTCACACACCTCCTTTCTGAGTTCACACACATTCATTCTGTGACTTCACACACCTCCATTTTGACTTCATACACCTCCATTCTATGAGTTCACACACCTCCATTCTGACTTCACACATTTCCATTCTATGATTCACACAGCTCCATTCTGAGTTCACACACCTCCATTCTATGACTTCGCACACCTCTGTTCTGACTTCACACAACTGCATTCTGTGACTTCACACACCTCCACTCTATGACTTCACACACCTCCATTCTGTGACTTCACACACCTCCACTCTGTGACTTTACACACCTCCATTCTGTGACTTCACACACCTCCATTCTGTGATTTCACACACAATCCATTCTATGACTTCACAAACCTCCATTCTTTGATTTCACACACCTCCATTCTATGACTTCACACACCTCCATTGTGACTTCATACAACTCCATTCTCTGAATTCACACACCTCCTTTTTGTGACTTCACACACCTCCATACTATGACTTCCACACACCTTCAATCTATGACTTCACAACCTCCATTCTATGACTTCACAGACTTCCAATCCATGACTTCACAAACCTCCATTCTATGACTTCACACACCTGCAATCTGACTTCACACACCTCCATTCTCTGACTTCACACACCTCCATTCTATGACTTCACACACCTCCATTCTGTAACTTCACACACTTCCAATGTTTGATGTCACAAACCTCCATTCCATGACTTCATACACCCCCATTCAATGACTTAACACACATCCATTCTTTGACCTCACACACCTCCATTTTGACTTCACACACCTCCATTCAGTGACTTCACACACCTGCATTTGTGACTTCACACACCACAATTTTGAATTCACACACGTCCATTCTTTGACTTCACACACCTGCATTTTGACTTCACACACCTCCATTTTGTGACTTCACACACCTCCATTGTGACTTCACACACCTCCATTCTATGAGTTCACATAGCTCCATTCTGACTTCACACACCTCCATTCAGTGACTTCACACACCTGCATTTGTGACTTCACACACCACAATTTTGAATTCACACACGTCCATTCTTTGACTTCACACACCTGCATTTTGACTTCACACACCTCCATTTTGTGACTTCACACACCTCCATTCTATGACTTCACACACCTCCATTCTATGACTTCACACACCTACATTGTGAGTTCACACACCTTCGTTCTATCAGTTCACACACCTGCATTGTGACTTCACACACCTCCATTCTATGACTTCACAGACCTCCTTTCTGAATTCACACACCTCCATTCTGACTTCACACACCTCCATTCTATGATTTCCCACACCTCCATTCTTTGACTTCACACACCTCCATTCTGTGACTTCAAAACCCACCATTCTATGACTTCACACATCTCCATTGTGACTTCACACACCTCCATTCTATGAGTTCACATAGCTCCATTCTGACTTCACACACCTCCATTCTATGACTTCGCACACCTCTATTCTGACTTCACACCCTTCCATTCTGTGATTTCTCATACCTCCACTCTTTGACTTCACACACCTCCATTCTATGATTTCACACACCTCCATTCTATGATTTCACACAGCTCCATTCTATGACTTCACACAACTCCTTTCTGAGTTCACACACCTCCATTCATTGACTTCACACACCTCCAATCTGACTTCACACACCTCCATTCTATGACTCCACACACCTCCATTCTGTGATTTCAAAAACCACAATTCTATGACTTCACACACCTCCATTGTGACTTCACATACCTCCATTCTAAGAGTTCACACACCTCCAATCTGACTTCACACACCTCCATTCTATGAATTCCCACAGCTTCATTCTGACTTAACACACCTCCATTCTATGACTTCGCATACCTCTATTCTGACCTCATACACCTCCATTCTGTGACTTCACACACCTCCATTCTATGACTTCACACACCTACTTTGTGACTTCACACACCTACGTTCTATCAGTTCACACACCTGCATTGTGACTTCTCACACCTCCATTCTGTGATTTCACACACCTCCATTCTATGACTTCACACACCTCCATTCTTTGACTTCACACACCTCCATTCTATGACTTCACACACCTCCATTGTGCCTTCACACATCGCCGTTCTCTGACTTCACACACCTCCATTCTGTAATTTCACACGCTTCCAATGTTTGACGTCACAAACCTCCATTCCATGACTTCATACACCTCCATTCTATGACTTCACACACATCCATTCTTTGACCTCACACACCTCTATTTTGACTTCACACACCTCCATTCTGTGACTTCACACACCTGCATTGTGACTTCACACACCACAATTGTGACTTCACACACGTCCATTCTTTGACTTCACACACCTCCATTTTGACTTCACACACCTAAATTTTGTGACTTCACACACCTCCATTCTATGACTTCACACACCTCCATTCTATGACCTCACACACCTACATTGTGACTTCAAACACCTACGTTCTATCAGTTCACACACCTGCATTGTGACTTCACACACTTCCATTCTGTGACTTCACACACCTCCATTCTGAATTCACACACCTCCATTCTGACTTCGCACCTCAATTCTGTGACTTCACACACTTCCATTCTATGATTTCCCACACCTCCATTCTTTGACTTCACACACCTCCATTCTATGACTTCACATACCTCCTTTCTGAGTTGACACACCTCCATTCATTGACTTCACACACCTCCAATCTGACTTCACACACCTCCATTCTATCACTCCACACACCTCCATTCTGTGATTTCAAAAACCACAATTCTATGTCTTCACACACCTCCATTGTGACTTCACATACCTCCATTCTAAGATTTCACACACCTCCAATCTGACTTCACACACCTCCATTCTATGAATTCCCACAGCTCCATTCTGACTTAATACACCTCCATTCTATGACTTCGCATACCTCTATTCTGACTTCATACACCTCCATTCTGTGAGTTCACACACCTCCATTCTATGACTTCAAACACCTCCATTCTGTGACTTCACACACCTCAACTCTGTCACTTTACACACCTCCATTCTGTGACTTCTCACACCTCCATTCTGTGATTTCACACACCTCCATTCTATGACTTCACACACCTCCATTCTTTGACTTCACACACCTCCATTCTATGACTTCACACACCTCCATTGTGACTTCACACATCGACGTTCTGTGACTTCACACACGTCCCTTCTGTGACTTGACACACCTCCATTTTATGACTTCATACACCTCCATTCTATAACTTCACACACCTCCATTCTGTAATTTCACACGCTTCCAATGTTTGACGTCACAAACCTCCATTCCATGACTTCATACACCTCCATTGTATGACTTCATACACATCCATTCTTTGACCTCACACACCTCCATTTTGACTTCACACACCTCCATCCTGTGACTTCACAAACCTCCATTCTCTGACTTCACACACCTCCATTCTGTGACTTCACACACCTCCATTTTCTGACTTCACACACCTCCATTCTGTGACTTCACACACCTCCAACCTGTGATTTCACACACCTCCATCCTGTGACTTCACACACCTCCATTCTCTGACTTCACACACCTCCATTCGGTGACTTCACACACCTCCAGTCTGTGACTTTACACACCTCCATTCTGTGTCTTCACACACCTCCATCCTGTGATTTCACACACCTCATTCTATGACTTCACACACCTCCATTCTATGACATCACACACTTCTATTCTGTGACTAGACACACCTCCATTGTATGACTTCACACATCTCCATTCTATGACTTCACACCTCCATTCTCTGACTTTACACATCTCCATTCTGACTTCACACACCTCCAATCTATGCCTTCACACATCTCCCTTCTATGACTTCACACACCTCCATTCTGTAACTTCACACACTTCCAATGTTTGACTTCACAAACCAATATTCCATGACTTCATACACATACATTCTATGACTTCACACAACTCCTTTCTTTGACTTCACACAATTCCATTTTGATTTCACACACCTCCACTCTGTGACTTCACACACCTCCATTTGTGACTTCACACATCACAATTTTGACTTCACACACCTCCATTCTGTGACTTCACACTCCTCCATTCTGAGTTAACACACCTCCATTTGTGACTTCACACACCTCCATTCTGACTTCACACACCTCCATTCTATGACTTCACACACTTCCATTCTATGACTTCACACACCTCCATTCTGTGACTTCACACACCTCCACTCTGAGTTCACAAACCTCCATTCTGTGTCTTCACACACCTCCATTCTGTGACTTCACACACCTCGTTATATGACTTCACACACCTCCATTCTGTGACCTCACACACCTCAAACCTGAGTTCACACCCCTCCATAGTGTGACTTCACACACCTCCATTCTGTGACTTCACACACCCCCATTCTATGATTTCACACACCTCCATTCTATGACTTCGCACACCTCCATTCTATGCCTTTACACACCTCCATTCTGTGACTTCACACACCTCCATTCTATGACTTCAGAAACCTACATTGTGACTTCACACACCTCCATTCTATGAGTTCACACACCTGCATTGTGACTTCACACACCTCCATTCTCTGACTTCACACACCTCCATTCTATGACTTCACACACCTCCATTCTGTATTTTCACACGCTTCCAATGTTTGACGTCACAAACCTCCATTCCATGACGTCATACACCTCCATTCTATGACTTCACACACATCCATTCTTTGACCTCACACACCTCCATTTTGACTTCACACACCTCCATTTTGACTTCACACACCTCCATTTTGTGACTTCACACACCTCCATTCTATGACTTCACACAGCTCCATTCTATGACTTCACACACCTACATTGTGACTTCAATCCCCTACGTTCTATCAGTTCACACACCTGCATTGTGACTTCACACACCTCCATTCTATGACTTCACACACCTCCATTGTGACTTCACACATCGCAGTTCTGTGACTTCACACACCTCCCTTCTGTGACTTGACACACCTCCATTTTATGACTTCACACACCTCCATTCTATGACTTCAAACACCTCCATTCTGTGACTTCACACACCTCAACTCTGTCAGTTTACACACCTCCATTCTATGACTTCGCACACCTCTATTCTGACTTCACACAACTGCATTCTGTGACTTCACACACCTCCTTTCTGTGACTTCACACACCTCCATTCTCTGACTTCACACACCTCCATTCTGACTTCACACACCTCCATTCTGACTTCACGCACCTCAATTCTGTGACTTCACACACCTCCATTCTATGATTTCACACACCTCCATTCTATGACTTCACAGACCTCCATTCTATGACTTCACACACCTCCTTTCTGAGTTCACACACATCCATTCTGTGACTTCACACACCTCCATTGTGATTTCATACACCTCCATTCTATGACTTCACACACCTCCATTCTTTGACTTCACACACCTCCATTCTATGACTTCACACACCTCCATTGTGACTTCACACATCGCCGTTCTGGGACTTCACACACCTCCCTTCTGTGACTTGACACACCTCCATTTTATGATTTCACACACCTCCATTCCATGACTTCAAACACCTCCATTCTGTGACTTCACACACCTCAACTCTGTCACTTTACACACCTCCATTCTATGACTTCGCACACCTCTATTCTGACTTCACACAACTGCATTCTGTGACTTCACACACCTCCATTCTATGACTTCACACACCTCCATTCTGTGATTTCACACACCTCCAATCTGTGACTTTACACACCTCCATTCTGTGACTTCACACACCTCCATTCCGTGATTTCACACACAATCCATTCTATGACTTCACAAACCTCCATTCTTTGATTTCACACACCTCCATTCTATGACTTCACACACCTCCATTGTGACTTCATACAACTCCATTCTGTGAATTCACACACCTCCTTTCTGTGACTTCACACACCTCCATACTATGACTTCCACAAACCTTCAATCTATGACTTCACAACCTCCAGTCTATGACTTCACAGACTTCCAATCTATGACTTCACAAACCTCCATTCTATGACTTCACACACCTGCAATCTCACTTCACACACCTCCATTCTCTGACTTCACACACCTCTATTCTTTGACTTCACACACCTCCATTCTGTAACTTCACACGCTTCCAATGTTTGAATTCACAAACCTCCATTCTATGACTTCATACACCCCCATTCTATGACTTCACACACATCCATTCTTTGACCTCACACAACTCCATTTTGACTTCACACACCTCCATTCTGTGACTTCACACACCTCCATTCTATAACTTCCACAAACCTTCAATCTATGACTTCACAACCTCCAGTCTAGGACTTCACAGACTTCCAATCTATGACTTCACAAACCTCCATACTATGCCTTTACACACCTCCATTCTGTGACTTCACACACCTCCATTCTATGACATCACACACCTCCATTCTGTGACTTCACACACCTCCATTCTATGACTTCACACACCTCCATTCTATGACTTCAGAAACCTACATTGAGACTTCACACACCTCCATTCTATGAGTTCACACACCTGCATTGTGACTTCACCCACCTCCATTCTCTGACTTCACACACCTCCATTCTGACTTCACACACCTCCATTCTGACTTCACACACCTCAATTCTGTGACTTCACACACCTCCATTCTATGATTTCACACACCTCCATTCTATGACTTCACAGACCTCCATTCTATGACTTCACACACCTCCTTTCTGAGTTCACACACATTCATTCTGTGACTTCACACACCTCCATTTTGACTTCATACACCTCCATTCTATGAGTTCACACACCTCCATTCTGACTTCACACATTTCCATTCTATGATTCACACAGCTCCATTCTGAGTTCACACACCTCCATTCTATGACTTCGCACACCTCTGTTCTGACTTCACACAACTGCATTCTGTGACTTCACACACCTCCACTCTATGACTTCACACACCTCCATTCTGTGACTTCACACACCTCCACTCTGTGACTTTACACACCTCCATTCTGTGACTTCACACACCTCCATTCTGTGATTTCACACACAATCCATTCTATGACTTCACAAACCTCCATTCTTTGATTTCACACACCTCCATTCTATGACTTCACACACCTCCATTGTGACTTCATACAACTCCATTCTCTGAATTCACACACCTCCTTTTTGTGACTTCACACACCTCCATACTATGACTTCCACACACCTTCAATCTATGACTTCACAACCTCCATTCTATGACTTCACAGACTTCCAATCCATGACTTCACAAACCTCCATTCTATGACTTCACACACCTGCAATCTGACTTCACACACCTCCATTCTCTGACTTCACACACCTCCATTCTATGACTTCACACACCTCCATTCTGTAACTTCACACACTTCCAATGTTTGATGTCACAAACCTCCATTCCATGACTTCATACACCCCCATTCAATGACTTAACACACATCCATTCTTTGACCTCACACACCTCCATTTTGACTTCACACACCTCCATTCAGTGACTTCACACACCTGCATTTGTGACTTCACACACCACAATTTTGAATTCACACACGTCCATTCTTTGACTTCACACACCTGCATTTTGACTTCACACACCTCCATTTTGTGACTTCACACACCTCCATTGTGACTTCACACACCTCCATTCTATGAGTTCACATAGCTCCATTCTGACTTCACACACCTCCATTCAGTGACTTCACACACCTGCATTTGTGACTTCACACACCACAATTTTGAATTCACACACGTCCATTCTTTGACTTCACACACCTGCATTTTGACTTCACACACCTCCATTTTGTGACTTCACACACCTCCATTCTATGACTTCACACACCTCCATTCTATGACTTCACACACCTACATTGTGAGTTCACACACCTTCGTTCTATCAGTTCACACACCTGCATTGTGACTTCACACACCTCCATTCTATGACTTCACAGACCTCCTTTCTGAATTCACACACCTCCATTCTGACTTCACACACCTCCATTCTATGATTTCCCACACCTCCATTCTTTGACTTCACACACCTCCATTCTGTGACTTCAAAACCCACCATTCTATGACTTCACACATCTCCATTGTGACTTCACACACCTCCATTCTATGAGTTCACATAGCTCCATTCTGACTTCACACACCTCCATTCTATGACTTCGCACACCTCTATTCTGACTTCACACCCTTCCATTCTGTGATTTCTCATACCTCCACTCTTTGACTTCACACACCTCCATTCTATGATTTCACACACCTCCATTCTATGATTTCACACAGCTCCATTCTATGACTTCACACAACTCCTTTCTGAGTTCACACACCTCCATTCATTGACTTCACACACCTCCAATCTGACTTCACACACCTCCATTCTATGACTCCACACACCTCCATTCTGTGATTTCAAAAACCACAATTCTATGACTTCACACACCTCCATTGTGACTTCACATACCTCCATTCTAAGAGTTCACACACCTCCAATCTGACTTCACACACCTCCATTCTATGAATTCCCACAGCTTCATTCTGACTTAACACACCTCCATTCTATGACTTCGCATACCTCTATTCTGACCTCATACACCTCCATTCTGTGACTTCACACACCTCCATTCTATGACTTCACACACCTACTTTGTGACTTCACACACCTACGTTCTATCAGTTCACACACCTGCATTGTGACTTCTCACACCTCCATTCTGTGATTTCACACACCTCCATTCTATGACTTCACACACCTCCATTCTTTGACTTCACACACCTCCATTCTATGACTTCACACACCTCCATTGTGCCTTCACACATCGCCGTTCTCTGACTTCACACACCTCCATTCTGTAATTTCACACGCTTCCAATGTTTGACGTCACAAACCTCCATTCCATGACTTCATACACCTCCATTCTATGACTTCACACACATCCATTCTTTGACCTCACACACCTCTATTTTGACTTCACACACCTCCATTCTGTGACTTCACACACCTGCATTGTGACTTCACACACCACAATTGTGACTTCACACACGTCCATTCTTTGACTTCACACACCTCCATTTTGACTTCACACACCTAAATTTTGTGACTTCACACACCTCCATTCTATGACTTCACACACCTCCATTCTATGACCTCACACACCTACATTGTGACTTCAAACACCTACGTTCTATCAGTTCACACACCTGCATTGTGACTTCACACACTTCCATTCTGTGACTTCACACACCTCCATTCTGAATTCACACACCTCCATTCTGACTTCGCACCTCAATTCTGTGACTTCACACACTTCCATTCTATGATTTCCCACACCTCCATTCTTTGACTTCACACACCTCCATTCTATGACTTCACATACCTCCTTTCTGAGTTGACACACCTCCATTCATTGACTTCACACACCTCCAATCTGACTTCACACACCTCCATTCTATCACTCCACACACCTCCATTCTGTGATTTCAAAAACCACAATTCTATGTCTTCACACACCTCCATTGTGACTTCACATACCTCCATTCTAAGATTTCACACACCTCCAATCTGACTTCACACACCTCCATTCTATGAATTCCCACAGCTCCATTCTGACTTAATACACCTCCATTCTATGACTTCGCATACCTCTATTCTGACTTCATACACCTCCATTCTGTGAGTTCACACACCTCCATTCTATGACTTCAAACACCTCCATTCTGTGACTTCACACACCTCAACTCTGTCACTTTACACACCTCCATTCTGTGACTTCTCACACCTCCATTCTGTGATTTCACACACCTCCATTCTATGACTTCACACACCTCCATTCTTTGACTTCACACACCTCCATTCTATGACTTCACACACCTCCATTGTGACTTCACACATCGACGTTCTGTGACTTCACACACGTCCCTTCTGTGACTTGACACACCTCCATTTTATGACTTCATACACCTCCATTCTATAACTTCACACACCTCCATTCTGTAATTTCACACGCTTCCAATGTTTGACGTCACAAACCTCCATTCCATGACTTCATACACCTCCATTGTATGACTTCATACACATCCATTCTTTGACCTCACACACCTCCATTTTGACTTCACACACCTCCATCCTGTGACTTCACAAACCTCCATTCTCTGACTTCACACACCTCCATTCTGTGACTTCACACACCTCCATTTTCTGACTTCACACACCTCCAACCTGTGATTTCACACACCTCCATCCTGTGACTTCACACACCTCCATTCTCTGACTTCACACACCTCCATTCGGTGACTTCACACACCTCCAGTCTGTGACTTTACACACCTCCATTCTGTGTCTTCACACACCTCCATCCTGTGATTTCACACACCTCATTCTATGACTTCACACACCTCCATTCTATGACATCACACACTTCTATTCTGTGACTAGACACACCTCCATTGTATGACTTCACACATCTCCATTCTATGACTTCACACCTCCATTCTCTGACTTTACACATCTCCATTCTGACTTCACACACCTCCAATCTATGCCTTCACACATCTCCCTTCTATGACTTCACACACCTCCATTCTGTAACTTCACACACTTCCAATGTTTGACTTCACAAACCAATATTCCATGACTTCATACACATACATTCTATGACTTCACACAACTCCTTTCTTTGACTTCACACAATTCCATTTTGATTTCACACACCTCCACTCTGTGACTTCACACACCTCCATTTGTGACTTCACACATCACAATTTTGACTTCACACACCTCCATTCTGTGACTTCACACTCCTCCATTCTGAGTTAACACACCTCCATTTGTGACTTCACACACCTCCATTCTGACTTCACACACCTCCATTCTATGACTTCACACACTTCCATTCTATGACTTCACACACCTCCATTCTGTGACTTCACACACCTCCACTCTGAGTTCACACCCTCCATTCTGTGTCTTCACACACCTCCATTCTGTGACTTCACACACCTCGTTATATGACTTCACACACCTCCATTCTGTGACCTCACACACCTCAAACCTGAGTTCACACCCCTCCATAGTGTGACTTCACACACCTCCATTCTGTGACTTCACACACCCCCATTCTATGATTTCACACACCTCCATTCTATGACTTCGCACACCTCCATTCTATGCCTTTACACACCTCCATTCTGTGACTTCACACACCTCCATTCTATGACTTCAGAAACCTACATTGTGACTTCACACACCTCCATTCTATGAGTTCACACACCTGCATTGTGACTTCACACACCTCCATTCTCTGACTTCACACACCTCCATTCTATGACTTCACACACCTCCATTCTGTATTTTCACACGCTTCCAATGTTTGACGTCACAAACCTCCATTCCATGACGTCATACACCTCCATTCTATGACTTCACACACATCCATTCTTTGACCTCACACACCTCCATTTTGACTTCACACACCTCCATTTTGACTTCACACACCTCCATTTTGTGACTTCACACACCTCCATTCTATGACTTCACACAGCTCCATTCTATGACTTCACACACCTACATTGTGACTTCAATCCCCTACGTTCTATCAGTTCACACACCTGCATTGTGACTTCACACACCTCCATTCTATGACTTCACACACCTCCATTGTGACTTCACACATCGCAGTTCTGTGACTTCACACACCTCCCTTCTGTGACTTGACACACCTCCATTTTATGACTTCACACACCTCCATTCTATGACTTCAAACACCTCCATTCTGTGACTTCACACACCTCAACTCTGTCAGTTTACACACCTCCATTCTATGACTTCGCACACCTCTATTCTGACTACACACAACTGCATTCTGTGACTTCACACACCTCCTTTCTGTGACTTCACACACCTCCATACTATGACTTCCACAAACCTTCAATCTATGACTTCACAACCTCCAGTCTATGACTTCACAGACTTCCAATCTGTGACTTCACACACCTCCATTCTATGACTTCACACACCTCCATTCTGTAACTTCACACGCTTCCAATGTTTGAATTCACAAACCTCCATTCTATGACTTCATACACCCCCATTCTATGACTTCACACACATCCATTCTTTGACCTCACACAACTCCATTTTGACTTCACACACCTCCATTCTATGACTTCACACACCTACATTGTGACTTCAATCACCTACGTTCTATCAGTTCACACACCTGCATTGTGACTTCACACACCTCCATTCTATGACTTCACACACCTCCATTGTGACTTCACACATCGCCGTTCTGTGACTTCACACACCTCCCTTCTGTGACTTGACACACCTCCATTTTATGACTTCACACACCTCCATTCTATGACTTCAAACACCTCCATTCGGTGACTTCACACACCTCAACTCTGTCAGTTTACACACCTCCATTCTGTGATTTCACACACAATCCATTCTATGACTTCACAAACCTCCATTCTTTGATTTCACACACCTCCATTCTATGACTTCACACACCTCTATTCTGACTTCACACAACTGCATTCTGTGACTTCACACACCTCCATTCTATGACTTCACACACCTCCATTCTGTGACTTCACACACCTCCAATCTGTGACTTTACACACCTCCATTCTGTGACTTCACACACCTCCATTCTGTGATTTCACACACAATCCATTCTATGACTTCACAAACCTCCATTCTTTGATTTCACACACCTCCATTCTATGACTTCACACACCTCCATTGTGACTTCATACAACTCCATTCTGTGAATTCACACACCTCCTTTCTGTGACTTCACACACCTCCATACTATGACTTCCACAAACCTTCAATCTATGACTTCACAACCTCCAGTCTATGACTTCACAGACTTCCAATCTATGACTTCACAAACCTCCATTCTATGACTTCACACACATGCAATCTCACTTCACACACCTCCATTCTCTGACTTCACACACCTCCATTCTATGACTTCACACACCTCCATTCTGTAACTTCACACGCTTCCAATGTTTGAATTCACAAACCTCCATTCTATGACTTCATACACCCCCATTCTATGACTTCACACACATCAATTCTTTGACCTCACACAACTCCATTTTGACTTCACACACCTCCATTCTCTGACTTCACACACCTGCATTTGTGACTTCACACACCAC
Source organism: Megascapheus bottae (assembly GCA_024803745.1). Taxonomy (NCBI): domain Eukaryota; kingdom Metazoa; phylum Chordata; class Mammalia; order Rodentia; family Geomyidae; genus Megascapheus; species Megascapheus bottae. The sequence goes on along the minus strand of JANJXV010000671.1, from coordinate 379,891 downwards.
AATTTTGACTTCACACACGTCCATTCTTAGACTTCACACACCTCCATTTTCACTTCACACACCTCCATTTTGTGACTTCACACACTTCCATTCTATGACTTCACACACCTCCATTCTATGACTTCACACACCTACTTTGTGACTTCACACACCTACGTTCTATCAGTTCACACACCTGCATTGTGACTTCAAACACCTCCATTCTATGACTTCACAGACCTCCTTTCTGAATTCACACACCTCCATTCTGACTTCACACACCTCAATTCTATGATTTCCCACACCTCCATTCTTTGACTTCACACACCTCCATTCTATGACTTCATATACCTCCTTTCTGAGTTGACACACCTCCATTCTGTGACTTCACATACCTCCAATCTGACTTCACACACCTCCATTCTCTGACCTCACACACCTCCATTTTGACTTCACACACCTCCATCCTGTGACTTCACAAACCTCCATTCTCTGACTTCACACACCTCCATTCTGTGACTTCACACACCTCCATTTTCTGACTTCACACACCTCCATTCTGTGACTTCACACACCTCCAACCTGTGATTTCACACACCTCCATCCTGTGACTTCACACACCTCCATTCTCTGACTTCACACACCTCCATTCGGTGACTTCACACACCTCCAGTCTGTGACTTTACACACCTCCATTCTGTGTCTTCACACACCTCCATCCTGTGATTTCACAAACCTCATTCTATGACTTCACACACCTCCATTCTATGACATCACACACTTCTATTCTGTGACTAGACACACCTCCATTGTATGACTTCACACATCTCCATTCTATGACTTCACACCTCCATTCTCTGACTTCACACATCTCCATTCTGACTTCACACACCTCCAATCTATGCCTTCACACATCTCCCTTCTATGACTTCACACACCTCCATTCTGTAACTTCACACACTTCCAATGTTTGACTTCACAAACCAATATTCCATGACTTCATACACATACATTCTATGACTTCACACAACTCCTTTCTTTGACTTCACACAATTCCATTTTGATTTCACACACCTCCACTCTGTGACTTCACACACCTCCATTTGTGACTTCACACATCACAATTTTGACTTCACACACCTCCATTCTGTGACTTCACACTCCTCCATTCTGAGTTAACACACCTCCATTTGTGACTTCACACACCTCCATTCTGACTTCACACACCTCCATTCTATGACTTCACACACTTCCATTCTATGACTTCACACACCTCCATTCTGTGACTTCACACACCTGCACTCTGAGTTCACAAACCTCCATTCTGTGTCTTCACACACCTCCATTCTGTGACTTCACACACCTCGTTATATGACTTCACACACCTCCATTCTGTGACCTCACACACTTCAAACCTGAGTTCACACCCCTCCATAGTGTGACTTCACACACCTCCATTCTGTGACTTCACACACCCCCATTCTATGACTTCACACACCTCCATTCTATGACTTCGCACACCTCCATTCTATGCCTTTACACACCTCCATTCTGTGACTTCACACACCTCCATTCTATAACATCACACACCTCCATTCTGTGACTTCACACACCTCCATTCTATTACTTCAGAAACCTACATTGTGACTTCACACACCTCCATTCTATGAGTTCACACACCTGCATTGTGACTTCACACACCTCCATTCTCTGACTTCACACACCTCCATTCTGACTTCACACACCTCCATTCTGACTTCACGCACCTCAATTCTGTGACTTCACACACCTCCATTCTATGATTTCACACACCTCCATTCTATGACTTCACAGACCTCCATTCTATGACTTCACACACCTCCTTTCTGAGTTCACACACATCCATTCTGTGACTTCACACACCTCCATTGTGATTTCATACACCTCCATTCTATGACTTCACACACCTCCATTCTTTGACTTCACACACCTCCATTCTATGACTTCACACACCTCCATTGTGACTTCACACATCGCCGTTCTGGGACTTCACACACCTCCCTTCTGTGACTTGACACACCTCCATTTTATGATTTCACACACCTCCATTCCATGACTTCAAACACCTCCATTCTGTGACTTCACACACCTCAACTCTGTCACTTTACACACCTCCATTCTATGACTTCGCACACCTCTATTCTGACTTCACACAACTGCATTCTGTGACTTCACACACATCAATTCTTTGACCTCACACAATCCATTTTGACTTCACACACCTCCATTCTGTGACTTCACACACCTGCATTTGTGACTTCACACACCACAATTTTGACTTCACACACGTCCATTCTTTGACTTCACACACCTCCATTTTGACTTCACACACCTCCATTTTGTGACTTCACACACCTCCATTATATGACTTCACACACCTCCATTCTATGACTTCACACACCTACTTTGTGACTTCACACACCTACGTTCTATCAGTTCACACACCTGCATTGTGACTTCTCACACCTCCATTCTGTGATTTCACACACCTCCATTCTATGACTTCACACACCTCCATTCTTTGACTTCACACACCTCCATTCTATGACTTCACACACCTCCATTGTGCCTTCACACATCGCCGTTCTCTGACTTCACACACCTCCATTCTGTAATTTCACACGCTTCCAATGTTTGACGTCACAAACCTCCATTCCATGACTTCATACACCTCCATTCTATGACTTCACACACATCCATTCTTTGACCTCACACACCTCTATTTTGACTTCACACACCTCCATTCTGTGACTTCACACACCTGCATTGTGACTTCACACACCACAATTGTGACTTCACACACGTCCATTCTTTGACTTCACACACCTCCATTTTGACTTCACACACCTAAATTTTGTGACTTCACACACCTCCATTCTATGACTTCACACACCTCCATTCTATGACCTCACACACCTACATTGTGACTTCAAACACCTACGTTCTATCAGTTCACACACCTGCATTGTGACTTCACACACTTCCATTCTGTGACTTCACACACCTCCATTCTGAATTCACACACCTCCATTCTGACTTCGCACCTCAATTCTGTGACTTCACACACTTCCATTCTATGATTTCCCACACCTCCATTCTTTGACTTCACACACCTCCATTCTATGACTTCACATACCTCCTTTCTGAGTTGACACACCTCCATTCATTGACTTCACACACCTCCAATCTGACTTCACACACCTCCATTCTATCACTCCACACACCTCCATTCTGTGATTTCAAAAACCACAATTCTATGTCTTCACACACCTCCATTGTGACTTCACATACCTCCATTCTAAGATTTCACACACCTCCAATCTGACTTCACACACCTCCATTCTATGAATTCCCACAGCTCCATTCTGACTTAATACACCTCCATTCTATGACTTCGCATACCTCTATTCTGACTTCATACACCTCCATTCTGTGAGTTCACACACCTCCATTCTATGACTTCAAACACCTCCATTCTGTGACTTCACACACCTCAACTCTGTCACTTTACACACCTCCATTCTGTGACTTCTCACACCTCCATTCTGTGATTTCACACACCTCCATTCTATGACTTCACACACCTCCATTCTTTGACTTCACACACCTCCATTCTATGACTTCACACACCTCCATTGTGACTTCACACATCGACGTTCTGTGACTTCACACACGTCCCTTCTGTGACTTGACACACCTCCATTTTATGACTTCATACACCTCCATTCTATAACTTCACACACCTCCATTCTGTAATTTCACACGCTTCCAATGTTTGACGTCACAAACCTCCATTCCATGACTTCATACACCTCCATTGTATGACTTCATACACATCCATTCTTTGACCTCACACACCTCCATTTTGACTTCACACACCTCCATCCTGTGACTTCACAAACCTCCATTCTCTGACTTCACACACCTCCATTCTGTGACTTCACACACCTCCATTTTCTGACTTCACACACCTCCATTCTGTGACTTCACACACCTCCAACCTGTGATTTCACACACCTCCATCCTGTGACTTCACACACCTCCATTCTCTGACTTCACACACCTCCATTCGGTGACTTCACACACCTCCAGTCTGTGACTTTACACACCTCCATTCTGTGTCTTCACACACCTCCATCCTGTGATATCACACACCTCATTCTATGACTTCACACACCTCCATTCTATGACATCACACACTTCTATTCTGTGACTAGACACACCTCCATTGTATGACTTCACACATCTCCATTCTATGACTTCACACCTCCATTCTCTGACTTTACACATCTCCATTCTGACTTCACACACCTCCAATCTATGCCTTCACACATCTCCCTTCTATGACTTCACACACCTCCATTCTGTAACTTCACACACTTCCAATGTTTGACTTCACAAACCAATATTCCATGACTTCATACACATACATTCTATGACTTCACACAACTCCTTTCTTTGACTTCACACAATTCCATTTTGATTTCACACACCTCCACTCTGTGACTTCACACACCTCCATTTGTGACTTCACACATCACAATTTTGACTTCACACACCTCCATTCTGTGACTTCACACTCCTCCATTCTGAGTTAACACACCTCCATTTGTGACTTCACACACCTCCATTCTGACTTCACACACCTCCATTCTATGACTTCACACACTTCCATTCTATGACTTCACACACCTCCATTCTGTGACTTCACACACCTCCACTCTGAGTTCACAAACCTCCATTCTGTGTCTTCACACACCTCCATTCTGTGACTTCACACACCTCGTTATATGACTTCACACACCTCCATTCTGTGACCTCACACACCTCAAACCTGAGTTCACACCCCTCCATAGTGTGACTTCACACACCTCCATTCTGTGACTTCACACACCCCCATTCTATGATTTCACACACCTCCATTCTATGACTTCGCACACCTCCATTCTATGCCTTTACACACCTCCATTCTGTGACTTCACACACCTCCATTCTATGACTTCAGAAACCTACATTGTGACTTCACACACCTCCATTCTATGACTTCACACACCTCCATTCTGTATTTTCACACGCTTCCAATGTTTGACGTCACAAACCTCCATTCCATGACGTCATACACCTCCATTCTATGACTTCACACACATCCATTCTTTGACCTCACACACCTCCATTTTGACTTCACACACCTCCATTTTGACTTCACACACCTCCATTTTGTGACTTCACACACCTCCATTCTATGACTTCACACAGCTCCATTCTATGACTTCACACACCTACATTGTGACTTCAATCCCCTACGTTCTATCAGTTCACACACCTGCATTGTGACTTCACACACCTCCATTCTATGACTTCACACACCTCCATTGTGACTTCACACATCGCAGTTCTGTGACTTCACACACCTCCCTTCTGTGACTTGACACACCTCCATTTTATGACTTCACACACCTCCATTCTATGACTTCAAACACCTCCATTCTGTGACTTCACACACCTCAACTCTGTCAGTTTACACACCTCCATTCTATGACTTCGCACACCTCTATTCTGACTTCACACAACTGCATTCTGTGACTTCACACACCTCCTTTCTGTGACTTCACACACCTCCATACTATGACTTCCACAAACCTTCAATCTATGACTTCACAACCTCCAGTCTATGACTTCACAGACTTCCAATCTGTGACTTCACACACCTCCATTCTATGACTTCACACACCTCCATTCTGTAACTTCACACGCTTCCAATGTTTGAATTCACAAACCTCCATTCTATGACTTCATACACCCCCATTCTATGACTTCACACACATCCATTCTTTGACCTCACACAACTCCATTTTGACTTCACACACCTCCATTCTATGACTTCACACACCTACATTGTGACTTCAATCACCTACGTTCTATCAGTTCACACACCTGCATTGTGACTTCACACACCTCCATTCTATGACTTCACACACCTCCATTGTGACTTCACACATCGCCGTTCTGTGACTTCACACACCTCCCTTCTGTGACTTGACACACCTCCATTTTATGACTTCACACACCTCCATTCTATGACTTCAAACACCTCCATTCGGTGACTTCACACACCTCAACTCTGTCAGTTTACACACCTCCATTCTGTGATTTCACACACAATCCATTCTATGACTTCACAAACCTCCATTCTTTGATTTCACACACCTCCATTCTATGACTTCACACACCTCTATTCTGACTTCACACAACTGCATTCTGTGACTTCACACACCTCCATTCTATGACTTCACACACCTCCATTCTGTGACTTCACACACCTCCAATCTGTGACTTTACACACCTCCATTCTGTGACTTCACACACCTCCATTCTGTGATTTCACACACAATCCATTCTATGACTTCACAAACCTCCATTCTTTGATTTCACACACCTCCATTCTATGACTTCACACACCTCCATTGTGACTTCATACAACTCCATTCTGTGAATTCACACACCTCCTTTCTGTGACTTCACACACCTCCATACTATGACTTCCACAAACCTTCAATCTATGACTTCACAACCTCCAGTCTATGACTTCACAGACTTCCAATCTATGACTTCACAAACCTCCATTCTATGACTTCACACACATGCAATCTCACTTCACACACCTCCATTCTCTGACTTCACACACCTCCATTCTATGACTTCACACACCTCCATTCTGTAACTTCACACGCTTCCAATGTTTGAATTCACAAACCTCCATTCTATGACTTCATACACCCCCATTCTATGACTTCACACACATCAATTCTTTGACCTCACACAACTCCATTTTGACTTCACACACCTCCATTCTGTGACTTCACACACCTGCATTTGTGACTTCACACACCACAATTTTGACTTCACACACGTCCATTCTTAGACTTCACACACCTCCATTTTCACTTCACACACCTCCATTTTGTGACTTCACACACTTCCATTCTATGACTTCACACACCTCCATTCTATGACTTCACACACCTACTTTGTGACTTCACACACCTACGTTCTATCAGTTCACACACCTGCATTGTGACTTCAAACACCTCCATTCTATGACTTCACAGACCTCCTTTCTGAATTCACACACCTCCATTCTGACTTCACACACCTCAATTCTATGATTTCCCACACCTCCATTCTTTGACTTCACACACCTCCATTCTATGACTTCATATACCTCCTTTCTGAGTTGACACACCTCCATTCTGTGACTTCACATACCTCCAATCTGACTTCACACACCTCCATTCTCTGACCTCACACACCTCCATTTTGACTTCACACACCTCCATCCTGTGACTTCACAAACCTCCATTCTCTGACTTCACACACCTCCATTCTGTGACTTCACACACCTCCATTTTCTGACTTCACACACCTCCATTCTGTGACTTCACACACCTCCAACCTGTGATTTCACACACCTCCATCCTGTGACTTCACACACCTCCATTCTCTGACTTCACACACCTCCATTCGGTGACTTCACACACCTCCAGTCTGTGACTTTACACACCTCCATTCTGTGTCTTCATACACCTCCATCCTGTGATTTCACAAACCTCATTCTATGACTTCACACACCTCCATTCTATGACATCACACACTTCTATTCTGTGACTAGACACACCTCCATTGTATGACTTCACACATCTCCATTCTATGACTTCACACCTCCATTCTCTGACTTCACACATCTCCATTCTGACTTCACACACCTCCAATCTATGCCTTCACACATCTCCCTTCTATGACTTCACACACCTCCATTCTGTAACTTCACACACTTCCAATGTTTGACTTCACAAACCAATATTCCATGACTTCATACACATACATTCTATGACTTCACACAACTCCTTTCTTTGACTTCACACAATTCCATTTTGATTTCACACACCTCCACTCTGTGACTTCACACACCTCCATTTGTGACTTCACACATCACAATTTTGACTTCACACACCTCCATTCTGTGACTTCACACTCCTCCATTCTGAGTTAACACACCTCCATTTGTGACTTCACACACCTCCATTCTGACTTCACACACCTCCATTCTATGACTTCACACACTTCCATTCTATGACTTCACACACCTCCATTCTGTGACTTCACACACCTGCACTCTGAGTTCACAAACCTCCATTCTGTGTCTTCACACACCTCCATTCTGTGACTTCACACACCTCGTTATATGACTTCACACACCTCCATTCTGTGACCTCACACACTTCAAACCTGAGTTCACACCCCTCCATAGTGTGACTTCACACACCTCCATTCTGTGACTTCACACACCCCCATTCTATGACTTCACACACCTCCATTCTATGACTTCGCACACCTCCATTCTATGCCTTTACACACCTCCATTCTGTGACTTCACACACCTCCATTCTATAACATCACACACCTCCATTCTGTGACTTCACACACCTCCATTCTATTACTTCAGAAACCTACATTGTGACTTCACACACCTCCATTCTATGAGTTCACACACCTGCATTGTGACTTCACACACCTCCATTCTCTGACTTCACACACCTCCATTCTGACTTCACACACCTCCATTCTGACTTCACGCACCTCAATTCTGTGACTTCACACACCTCCATTCTATGATTTCACACACCTCCATTCTATGACTTCACAGACCTCCATTCTATGACTTCACACACCTCCTTTCTGAGTTCACACACATCCATTCTGTGACTTCACACACCTCCATTGTGATTTCATACACCTCCATTCTATGACTTCACACACCTCCATTCTTTGACTTCACACACCTCCATTCTATGACTTCACACACCTCCATTGTGACTTCACACATCGCCGTTCTGGGACTTCACACACCTCCCTTCTGTGACTTGACACACCTCCATTTTATGATTTCACACACCTCCATTCCATGACTTCAAACACCTCCATTCTGTGACTTCACACACCTCAACTCTGTCACTTTACACACCTCCATTCTATGACTTCGCACACCTCTATTCTGACTTCACACAACTGCATTCTGTGACTTCACACACCTCCATTCTATGACTTCACACACCTCCATTCTGTGATTTCACACACCTCCAATCTGTGACTTTACACACCTCCATTCTGTGACTTCACACACCTCCATTCCGTGATTTCACACACAATCCATTCTATGACTTCACAAACCTCCATTCTTTGATTTCACACACCTCCATTCTATGACTTCACACACCTCCATTGTGACTTCATACAACTCCATTCTGTGAATTCACACACCTCCTTTCTGTGACTTCACACACCTCCATACTATGACTTCCACAAACCTTCAATCTATGACTTCACAACCTCCAGTCTATGACTTCACAGACTTCCAATCTATGACTTCACAAACCTCCATTCTATGACTTCACACACCTGCAATCTCACTTCACACACCTCCATTCTCTGACTTCACACACCTCTATTCTTTGACTTCACACACCTCCATTCTGTAACTTCACACGCTTCCAATGTTTGAATTCACAAACCTCCATTCTATGACTTCATACACCCCCATTCTATGACTTCACACACATCCATTCTTTGACCTCACACAACTCCATTTTGACTTCACACACCTCCATTCTGTGACTTCACACACCTCCATTCTATAACTTCCACAAACCTTCAATCTATGACTTCACAACCTCCAGTCTAGGACTTCACAGACTTCCAATCTATGACTTCACAAACCTCCATACTATGCCTTTACACACCTCCATTCTGTGACTTCACACACCTCCATTCTATGACATCACACACCTCCATTCTGTGACTTCACACACCTCCATTCTATGACTTCACACACCTCCATTCTATGACTTCAGAAACCTACATTGAGACTTCACACACCTCCATTCTATGAGTTCACACACCTGCATTGTGACTTCACCCACCTCCATTCTCTGACTTCACACACCTCCATTCTGACTTCACACACCTCCATTCTGACTTCACACACCTCAATTCTGTGACTTCACACACCTCCATTCTATGATTTCACACACCTCCATTCTATGACTTCACAGACCTCCATTCTATGACTTCACACACCTCCTTTCTGAGTTCACACACATTCATTCTGTGACTTCACACACCTCCATTTTGACTTCATACACCTCCATTCTATGAGTTCACACACCTCCATTCTGACTTCACACATTTCCATTCTATGATTCACACAGCTCCATTCTGAGTTCACACACCTCCATTCTATGACTTCGCACACCTCTGTTCTGACTTCACACAACTGCATTCTGTGACTTCACACACCTCCACTCTATGACTTCACACACCTCCATTCTGTGACTTCACACACCTCCACTCTGTGACTTTACACACCTCCATTCTGTGACTTCACACACCTCCATTCTGTGATTTCACACACAATCCATTCTATGACTTCACAAACCTCCATTCTTTGATTTCACACACCTCCATTCTATGACTTCACACACCTCCATTGTGACTTCATACAACTCCATTCTCTGAATTCACACACCTCCTTTTTGTGACTTCACACACCTCCATACTATGACTTCCACACACCTTCAATCTATGACTTCACAACCTCCATTCTATGACTTCACAGACTTCCAATCCATGACTTCACAAACCTCCATTCTATGACTTCACACACCTGCAATCTGACTTCACACACCTCCATTCTCTGACTTCACACACCTCCATTCTATGACTTCACACACCTCCATTCTGTAACTTCACACACTTCCAATGTTTGATGTCACAAACCTCCATTCCATGACTTCATACACCCCCATTCAATGACTTAACACACATCCATTCTTTGACCTCACACACCTCCATTTTGACTTCACACACCTCCATTCAGTGACTTCACACACCTGCATTTGTGACTTCACACACCACAATTTTGAATTCACACACGTCCATTCTTTGACTTCACACACCTGCATTTTGACTTCACACACCTCCATTTTGTGACTTCACACACCTCCATTGTGACTTCACACACCTCCATTCTATGAGTTCACATAGCTCCATTCTGACTTCACACACCTCCATTCAGTGACTTCACACACCTGCATTTGTGACTTCACACACCACAATTTTGAATTCACACACGTCCATTCTTTGACTTCACACACCTGCATTTTGACTTCACACACCTCCATTTTGTGACTTCACACACCTCCATTCTATGACTTCACACACCTCCATTCTATGACTTCACACACCTACATTGTGAGTTCACACACCTTCGTTCTATCAGTTCACACACCTGCATTGTGACTTCACACACCTCCATTCTATGACTTCACAGACCTCCTTTCTGAATTCACACACCTCCATTCTGACTTCACACACCTCCATTCTATGATTTCCCACACCTCCATTCTTTGACTTCACACACCTCCATTCTGTGACTTCAAAACCCACCATTCTATGACTTCACACATCTCCATTGTGACTTCACACACCTCCATTCTATGAGTTCACATAGCTCCATTCTGACTTCACACACCTCCATTCTATGACGTCGCACACCTCTATTCTGACTTCACACCCTTCCATTCTGTGATTTCTCATACCTCCACTCTTTGACTTCACACACCTCCATTCTATGATTTCACACACCTCCATTCTATGATTTCACACAGCTCCATTCTATGACTTCACACAACTCCTTTCTGAGTTCACACACCTCCATTCATTGACTTCACACACCTCCAATCTGACTTCACACACCTCCATTCTATGACTCCACACACCTCCATTCTGTGATTTCAAAAACCACAATACTATGACTTCACACACCTCCATTGTGACTTCACATACCTCCATTCTAAGAGTTCACACACCTCCAATCTGACTTCACACACCTCCATTCTATGAATTCCCACAGCTTCATTCTGACTTAACACACCTCCATTCTATGACTTCGCATACCTCTATTCTGACTTCATACACCTCCATTCTGTGACTTCACACACCTCCATTCTATGACTTCAAACATCTCCATTCTGTGACTTCACACACCTCAACTCTGTCACTTTACACACCTCCATTCTGTGACTTCTCACACCTCCATTCTGTCATTTCACACACCTCCATTCTATGACTTCACACACCTCCATTCTTTGACTTCACACACCTCCATTCTTTGACTTCACACACCTCCATTCTATGACTTCACACACCTCCATTGTGACTTCACACATCGCCGTTCTGTGACTTCACACACCTCCCTTCTGTGACTTGACACACCTCCATTCTATGACTTCACACACCTCCATTCTATGACTTCACAAACCTCCATTCTGTAATTTCACACACTTCCAATGTTTGACTTCACAAACCTCCATTCCATGACTTCATACACCTCCATTCTATGACTTCAAACACCTCCATTCTGTGACTTCACACACCTCAACTCTGTCAGTTTACACACCTCCATTCTATGACTTCGCACACCTCTATTCTGACTTCACACAACTGCATTCTGTGACTTCACACACCTCCATTCTATGACTTCACACACCTCCATTCTGTGACTTCACACACCTCCAATCTGTGACTTTACACACCTCCATTCTGTGACTTCACACACCTCCATTCTGTGATTTCACACACAATCCATTCTATGACTTCACAAACCTCCATTCTTTGATTTCACACACCTCCATTCTATGACTTCACACACCTCCATTGTGACTTCATACAACTCCATTCTGTGAATTCACACACCTCCTTTCTGTGACTTCACACACCTCCATACTATGACTTCCACAAACCTTCAATCTATGACTTCACAACCTCCAGTCTATGACTTCACAGACTTCCAATCTATGACTTCACAAACCTCCATTCTATGACTTCACACACCTGCAATCTCACTTCACACACCTCCATTCTCTGACTTCACACACCTCCATTCTATGACTTCACACACCTCCATTCTGTAACTTCACACGCTTCCAATGTTTGACTTCACAAACCTCCATTCTATGACTTCATACACCCCCATTCTATGACTTCACACACATCCATTCTTTGACCTCACACAACTCCATTTTGACTTCACACACCTCCATTCTGTGACTTCACACACCTGCATTTGTGACTTCACACACCACAATTTTGACTTCACACACGTCCATTCTTAGACTTCACACACCTCCATTTTCACTTCACACACCTCCATTTTGTGACTTCACACACCTCCATTCTATGACTTCACACACCTCCATTCTATGACTTCACACACCTACTTTGTGACTTCACACACCTACGTTCTATCAGTTCACACACCTGCATTGTGACTTCAAACACCTCCATTCTATGACTTCACAGACCACCTTTCTGAATTCACACACCTCCATTCTGACTTCACACACCTCAATTCTATGATTTCCCACACCTCCATTCTTTGACTTCACACACCTCCATTCTATGACTTCACATACCTCCTTTCTGAGTTGACACACCTCCATTCTGTGACTTCACATACCTCCAATCTGACTTCACACACCTCCATTCTCTGACTTCACACACCTCCATTCTGTGACTTCAAAAACCACCATTCTATGACTTCACACATCTCCATTGTGACTTCACACACCTCCATTCTATGAGTTCACATAGCTCCATTCTGACATCACACACCTCAATTCTATGACTTCCCACACCTGTATTCTGACTTCACACCCCTCCATTCTGTGATTTCACATACCTCCAATCTTTGACTTCACACACCTCCATTCTATGATTTCACGCACCTCGATTCTATGATTTCACACAGCTCCATTCTATGACTTAACACAACCCCTTTCTCAGTTCACACACCTCCATTCATTTACTTCACACACCTCCAATCTCACTTCACACACCTCCATTCTATAACTCCACACACCTCCATTCTGTGATTTTAAAAACCACAATTCTATGACTTCACACACCTCCATTGTGACTTCACATACCTCCATTCTAAGAGTTCACACACCTCCAATCTGACTTCACACACCTCCATTCTATGAATTCCCACAGCTCCATTCTGACTTAACACACCTCCATTCTGTGACTTCACACACCTCCATTCTATGACTTCAAACACCTCCATTCTGTGACTTCACACACCTCAACTCTGTCACTTTACACACCTCCATTCTGTGACTTCTCACACTTCCATTCTGTGATTTCACACACCTCCATTTTATGACTTCACACACCTCCATTCTTTGACTTCACACACCTCCATTCTATGACTTCACACTCCCCCATTGTGCCTTCACACATCGCCGTTCTCTGACTTCACACACCTCCATTCTGTAATTTCACACGCTTCCAATGTTTGACGTCACAAACCTCCATTCCATGACTTCATACACCTCCATTCTATGACTTCACACACATCCATTCTTTGACCTCACACACCTCCATTTTGACTTCACACACCTCCATTCTGTGACTTCACACACATGCATTGTGACTTCACACACCACAATTGTGACTTCACACAAGTCCATTCTTTAACTTCACACACCTACATTTAGACTTCACACACCTCCATTTTGTGACTTCACACACCTCCATTCTATGACTTCACACACCTCCATTCTATGACTTCACACACCTACATTGTGACTTCAAACACCTACGTTCTATCAGTTCACACACCTGCATTGTGACTTCACACACTTCCATTCTGTGACTTCACACACCTCCATTCTGAATTCACACACCTCCATTCTGACTTCACACCTCAATTCTGTGACTTCACACACTTCCATTCTATGATTTCCCACACCTCCATTCTTTGACTTCACACACCTCCATTCTATGACTTCACATACCTCCTTTCTGAGTTGACATACCTCCATTCATTGACTTTACACACCTCCAATCTGACTTCACACACCTCCATTCTATGACTCCACACACCTCCATTGTGACTTCACATACATCCATTCTAAGATTTCACACACCTCCAATCTGACTTCACACACCTCCATTCTATGAATTCCCACAGCTCCATTCTGATTTAACACACCTCCATTCTATGACTTCGCATACCTCTATTCTGACTTCATACACCTCCATTCTGTGAGTTCACACACCTCCATTCTATGACTTCACACACCTCCATTCTGTGACTTCACGCACCTCAACTCTGTCACTTTACACACCTCCATTCTGTGACTTCTTACACCTCAATTCTGTGATTTCACACACCTCCATTCTATGACTTCACACACCTCCATTCTTTCACTTCACACACCTCCATTCTATGACTTCACACACCTCCATTGTGACTTCACACATCGCCGTTCTGTGACTTCACACACGTCCCTTCTGTGACTTGACACACCTCCATTTTATGACTTCATACACCTCCATTCTGTGACTTCACACACCTTCATTCGATGACTTCAACCTCCTCCATTCTGTGACTTCACACACCTCCATTCTATGACTTCACACACCTCCTTTGTGACTTCACACATCGCCGTTCTGTGACTTCACACACCTCCCTTCTGTGACTTGACACACCTCCATTTTATGACTTCACACACCTCCATTCTATGACTTCACAACCTCCATTCTGTAATTTCACACGCTTCCAATGTTAGACGTCACACACCTCCATTCCATGACTTCATACACCTCCATTCTATGACTTCACACACATCCATTCTTTGACCTCACACACCTCCATTTTGACTTCACACACCTCCATTCTGTGACTTCACACACCTGCATTTGTGACTTCACACACCACAATTGTGACTTCACACACGTCCATTCTTTGACTTCACACACCTCCATTTTGACTTCACACACCTCCATTTTGTGACTTCACACACCTCCATTCTATGACTTCACACACCTCCATTCTGAATTCACACACCTCCATTCTGACTTCACACACCTCAATTCTGTGACTTCACACACCTCCATTCTATGATTTCCCACACCTCAATTCTTTGACTTCACACACCTCCATTCTATGACTTCACATACCTCCTTTCTGAGTTCATACACCTCCATTCATTGACTTCACACACCTCCATTCTGACTTCCCACACCTCCATTCTATGACTCCACACACCTCCATTCTGTGATTTCAAAAACCACAATTCTATGACTTCACACACCTCCATTGTGACTTCACATACCTCCATTCTAAGATTTCACACACCTCCAATCTGACTTCACACACCTCAATTCTATGAATTCCCACAGCTCCATTCTGACTTAACACACCTCCATTCTATGACTTCGCATACCTCTATTTTGACTTCATACACCTGCATTCTGTGACTTCACACACCTCCATTCTATGACTTCAAACACCTCCATTCTGTGACTTCACACACCTCAACTCTGTCTCTTTACACACCTCCATTCTGTGACTTCTCACACCTCCATTCTGTGATTTCACACACCTCCATTCTATGACTTCACACACCTCCATTCTTTGACTTCACACACCTCCATTCTATGACTTCACACACCTCCATTGTGACTTCACACATCGCCGTTCTGTGACTTCACACACCTCCCTTCTGTGACTTGACACACCTCCATTTTATGACTTCACACCCCTCCATTCTATGACTTCACACACCTCCATTCTGTAATTTCACACCCTTCCAATATTTGACGTCACAAACCTCCATTCCATGACTTCATACACCTCCATTCTATGACTTCACACACATCCATTCTTTGACCTCACACACCTCCATTTTGACTTCACACATCTCCATTCTGTGACTTCACACACCTGCATTTGTGACTTCACACACCACAATTGTGACTTCACACACGTCCATTCTTTGACTTCACACACCTCCATTTTGACTTCACACACCTCCATTTTGTGACTTCACACACCTCCATTCTATGACTTCACACACCTCCATTCTTTGACTTCACACACCTCCATTCTGTGACTTCACACACCTCCATTGTGACTTCACACATCTCCATTCTGTGACTTCACACACCTCCCTTCTGTGACTTGACACACCTCCATTCTATGACTTCACACACCTCCATTCTGTAATTTCACACACTTCCAATGTTTGACTTCACAAACCTCCATTCTTTGACTTCGCACACCTCCATTCTATGACCTCTCACACCTCCATTGTGACTTCACACATCTCCGTTCTGTGACTTGACACACCTCCCTTCTGTGACTTGACACACCTCCATTCTATGACTTCACACACCTACATTCTTTGACTTCACACACCTCCATTTTGACATCACACACCTCCATTTATGACCTCACACACCTTCTTTCTGTCTTGACACACCTCCATTCTGTGACTTCACATACCTCCAATCTGACTTCACACACCTCCATTCGATGACTTCACACACCTCCATTCTGTGACTTCAAAAAACCACCATTCTATGACTTCACACATCTCCATTGTGACTTCACACACCTCCATTCTATGAGTTCACATAGCTCCATTCTGACTTCACAAACCTCCATTCTTTGACTTCGCACACCTCCATTCTATGACCTCTCACACCTCCATTGTGACTTCACACATCTCCGTTCTGTGACTTCACACACCTCCCTTCTGTGACTTGACAAACCTCCATTCTATGACTTCACACACCTCCATTCTTTGACTTCACACACCTCCATTTTGACATCACACACCTCCATTCTATGACATCACACACCTTCTTTCTGACTTGACACACCTCCATTCTGTGACTTCACATACCTTCAATCTGACATCACACACCTCCATTCGATGACTTCACACACCTCCATTCTGTGACTTCAAAAAACCACCATTCTATGACTTCACACATCTCCATTGTGACTTCACACACCTCCATTCTATGAGTTCACATAGCTCCATTCTGACTTCACACACCTCCATTCTATGACTTCGCACACCTCTATTCGGACTTCACACCCCTCCATTCTGTAATTTCACATACCTCCACTCTTTGACTTCACACATCTCCATTCTATGATTTCACACACCTCCATTCTATGATTTCACACAGCTCCATTCTATGACTTCACACAACCCCTTTCTGAGTTCACACACCTCCAATCATTGACTTCACACACCTCCAATCTGACTTCAAACACCTCCATTCGATGACTCCACACACCTCCATTCTGTGATTTCAAAAACCACAATTCTATGACTTCACACACCTCCATTGTGACTTCACATACCTCCATTCTAAGATTTCACACACCTCCAATCTGACTTCACACACCTCCATTCTATGAATTCCCACAGCTCCATTCTGACTTAACACACCTCCATTCTATGACTTCGCATACCTCTATTTTGACTTCATACACCTGCATTCTGTGACTTCACACACCTCCATTCTATGACTTCAAACACCTCCATTCTTTGACTTCACACACCTCCATTCTGTGACTTCACACACCTCCATTGTGACTTCACACATCGCCGTTCTGTGACTTCACACACCTCCCTTCTGTGACTTGACACACCTCGATTTTATGACTTCACACCCCTCCATTCTATGACTTCACACACCTCCATTGTGACTTCACACATCGCCGTTCTGTGACTTCACACACCTCCCTTCTGTGACTTGACACACCTCCATTTATGACTTCACACACCTCCATTCTATGACTTCACACACCTCCATTCTTTAATTTCACACGCTTCCAATGTTTGACGTCACAAACCTCCATTCCATGACTTCATACACCTCCATTCTATGACTTCACACACATCCATTCTTTGACCTCACACACCTCCTTTTTGACTTCACCCACCTCCATTCTGTGACTTCACACACCTGCATTTGTGACTTCACACACCACAATTGTGACTTCACACACGTCCATTCTTTGACTTCACACACCTCCATTTTGACTTCACACACCTCCATTTTGTGACTTCACACACCTCCATTCTATGACTTCACACACCTCCATTCTATGACTTCACACACCTACACTGTGACTTCAAACACCTACGTTCTATCAGTTCACACACCTGCATTGTGACTTCACACACCTCCACTCTATGACTTCACACACCTCCATTCTGAATTCACACACCTCCATTCTGACTTCACACACCTCAATTCTGTGACTTCACACACCTCCATTCTATGATTTCACACACCTCCATTCTTTGACTTCACACACCTCCATTCTATGACTTCACATACCTCCTTTCTGAGTTCACACACCTCCATTCATTGACTTCACACACCTCCAATCTGACTTCACACACCTCCATTCTATGACTCCACACACCTCCATTCTGTGATTTCAAAAACCACAATTCTATGACTTCACACACCTCCATTGTGACTTCACATACCTCCATTCTAAGAGTTCACACACCTCCAATCGGACTTCACACACCTCCATTCTATGAATTCCCACAGCTCCATTCTGACTTAACACACCTCCATTCTATGACTTCGCATACCTCTATTCTGACTTCATACACCTGCATTCTGTGACTTCACACACCTCCATTCTATGACTTCAAACACCTCCATTCTGTGACTTCACACACCTCAACTCTGTCACTTTACACACCTCCATTCTGTGACTTCTCACACCTCCATTCTGTGATTTCACACACCTCCATTCTATGACTTCACAAACCTCCATTCTTTGACTTCACACACCTCCATTCTATGACTTCACACACCTCCATTGTGACTTCACACATCGCCGTTCTGTCACTTCACACACCTCCCTTCTGTGACTTGACACACGTCCATTTTATGACTTCACACACCTCCATTCTATGACTTCACACACCTCCATTCTGTAATTTCACACGCCTCCAATGTTTGACGTCACAAACGTCCATTCCATGACTTCATACACCTCCATTGTATGACTTCACACACATCCATTCTTTGACTTCACACACCTCCATTTTGACTTCACACACCTCCATTCTGTGACTTCACATACCTCCTTTCTGAGTTGACACACCTCCATTCATTGACTTCACACACCTCCAATCTGACTTCACACACCTCCATTCTATGACTCCACACACCTCCATTCTGTGATTTCAGAAACCACAATTCTATGATTTCACACACCTCCATTGTGACTTCACATACCTCCATTCTAATATTTCACACACCTCCAATCTGACTTCACACACCTCTATTCTATGAATTCCCACAGCTCCATTCTGACTTAACACACCTCTATTCTATGACTTCGCATACCTCTATTCTGACTTCATACACCTCCATTCTGTGACTTCACACACCTCCATTCTATGACTTCAAACACCTCCATTCTGTGACTTCACACACCTCAACTCTGTCACTTTACACACCTCCATTCTGTGACTTCTCACACCTCCATTCTGTGATTTCACACACCTCCATTCTATAACTTCACACACCTCCATTCTTTGACTTCATACACCTCCATTCTATGACTCCACACACCTCCATTGTGACTTCACACATCGCCGTTCTGTGACTTCACACACGTCCCTTCTGTGACTTGACACACCTCCATTTTATGACTTCATACACCTCCATTGTGACTTCACATACCTCCATTCTCAGAGTTCACACACCTCCAATCTGACTTCACACACCTCCATTCTATGAATTCCCACAGCTCCATTCTGACTTAACACACCTCCATTCTATGACTTCGCATACCTCTATTCTGACTTATTACACCTCCATTCTGTGACTTCACATACCTCCATTCTATGACTTCAAACACCTCCATTCTGTGACTTCACACACCTCAACTCTGTCACTTTACACACCGCCGTTATGTGACTTCTCACACCTCCATTCTGTGATGTCACACACCTCCATTCTATGACTTTACACACCTCCATTCTTTGACTTCACACACCTCCATTCTATGACTTCACACACCTCCATTGTGACTTCACACATCGCCGTTCTGTGACTTCACACACCTCCCTTCTGTGACTTGACACACGTCCATTTTATGACTTCACACACCTCCATTCTATGACTTCACACACCTCCATTCTGTAATTTCACACGCTTCCAATGTTTGACGTCACAAACCTCCATTCCATGACTTCATACACCTCCATTCTATGACTTCACACATACATTCTTTGACCTCACACACCTCCATTTTGACTTCACACATCTCCATTCTGTGACTTCACACACCTGCATTTGTGACTTCACACACCACAATTGTGACTTCACACACGTCCATTCTTTGACTTCACACACCTCCATTTTGACTTCACACACCTCCATTTTGTGACTTCACACACCTCCATTCTATGACTTCACACACCTCCATTCTATGACTTCACACACCTACATTGTGACTTCAAACACCTACGTTCTATCAGTTCACACACCTGCACTGTGACTTCACACACCTCCATTCTATGATTTCACACACCTCCATTTTGAATTCACACACCTCCATTCTGACTTCACACACCTCAATTCTGTGACTTCACACACCTCCATTCTATGATTTCACACACCTCCATTCTTTGACTTCACACACCTCCATTCTATGACTTCACATACCTCCTTTCTGAGTTCACACACCTCCATTCATTGACTTCACACACCTCCAATCTGACTTCACACACCTCCATTCTATGACTCCACACACCTCCATTCTGTGATTTCAAAAACCACAATTCTATGACTTCACACACCTCCATTGTGACTTCACATACCTCCATTCTAAGAGTTCACACACCTCCAATCTGACTTCACACACCTCCATTCTATGAATTCCCACAGCTCCATTCTGACTTAACACATCTCCATTGTACGACTTCGCATACCTCTATTCTGACTTCATACACCTGCATTCTGTGACTTCACACACCTCCATTCTATGACTTCAAACACCTCCATTCTGTGACTTCACACACCTCAACTCTGTCACTTTACACACCTCCATTCTGTGACTTCTCACACCTCCATTCTGTGATTTCACACACCTCCATTCTATGACTTCACACACCTCCATTCTTTGACTTCACACACCTCCATTCTGTGACTTCACACACCTCCATTGTGACTTCACACATCTCCGTTCTGTGACTTCACACACCTCCCTTCTGTGACTTGACACACCTCCATTCTATGACTTCACACACCTCCATTCTTTGACTTCACACACCTCCATTTTGACATCACACACCTCCATTCTATGACTTCACATACCTCCTTTTTGAGTTGACACACCTCCATTCTGTGACTTCACATACCTCCAATCTGAGTTCACACACCCCCATTCGATGACTTCACACACCTCCATTCTGTGACTTCAAAAAACCACCATTCTATGACTTCACACATCTCCATTGTGACTTCACACACCTCCATTCTATGAGTTCACATAGCTCCATTCTGACTTCTCACACCTCCATTCTATGACTTCGCACACCTCTATTCTGACTTCACACCCCTCCATTCTGTGATTTCACATACCTCCACTCTTTGACTTCACACACCTCCATTCTATGATTTCACACACCTCCATTCTATGATTTTACACAGCTCCATTCTATGACTTCACACAACCACTTTCTGAATTCACACACCTCCATTCATTGACTTCACACACCTCCAATCTCACTTCACACACCTCCATTCTATGACTCCACACACCTCTATTCTGTGATTTCAAAAACCACAATTCTATGACTTCACACACCTCCATTGTGACTTCACATACCTCCATTCTAAGATTTCACACACCTCCAATCTGACTTCACACACCTCCATTCTATGAATTCCCACAGCTCCATTCTGACTTAACACACCTCCATTCTATGACTTCGCATACCTCTATTTTAACTTCATACACCTGCATTTTGTGACTTCACACACCTCCATTCTATGATTTCAAACACCTCCATTCTGTGACTTTACACACCTCAACACAGTCTCTTTACACACCTCCATTCTGTGACTTCTCACACCTCCATTCTGTGATTTCACACACCTCCATTCTATGACTTCACACACCTCCATTCTTTGACTTCACACACCTCCATTCTATGACTTCACACACCTCCATTGTGACTTCACACATCGCCGTTCTGTCACTTCACACACCTCCCTTCTGTGACTTGACACACCTCCATTTTATGACTTCACACACCTCCATTCTATGACTTCACACACCTCCATTCTGTAATTTCACACGCTTCCAATGTTTGACGTCACAAACCTCCATTCCATGACTTCATACACCTCCATTGTATGACTTCACACACATCCATTCTTTGACCTCACACACCTCCATTTTGACTTCACACACCTCCATTCTGTGACTTCACACACCTGCATTTGTGACTTCACACACCACAATTGTGACTTCACACACGTCCATTCTTTGAGTTCACACACCTCCATTTTGACTTCACACACCTCCATTTTGTGACTTCACACACCTCCATTCTATGACTTCACACACCTCCATTCTGAATTCACACACCTCCATTCTGACTTCACACACCTCAATTCTGTGACTTCACACACCTCCATTCTATGATTTCCCACACCTCAATTCTTTGACTTCACACACCTCCATTCTATGACTTCACATACCTCCTTTCTGAGTTCATACACCTCCATTCATTGACTTCACACACCTCCATTCTGACTTCCCACACCTCCATTCTATGACTCCACACACCTCCATTCTGTGATTTCAAAAACCACAATTCTATGACTTCACACACCTCCATTGTGACTTCACATACCTCCATTCTAAGATTTCACACACCTCCAATCTGACTTCACACACCTCAATTCTATGAATTCCCACAGCTCCATTCTGACTTAACACACCTCCATTCTATGACTTCGCATACCTCTATTTTGACTTCATACACCTGCATTCTGTGACTTCACACACCTCCATTCTATGACTTCAAACACCTCCATTCTGTGACTTCACACACCTCAACTCTGTCTCTTTACACACCTCCATTCTGTGACTTCTCACACCTCCATTCTGTGATTTCACACACCTCCATTCTATGACTTCACACACCTCCATTCTTTGACTTCACACACCTCCATTCTATGACTTCACACACCTCCATTGTGACTTCACACATCGCCGTTCTGTGACTTCACACACCTCCCTTCTGTGACTTGACACACCTCCATTTTATGACTTCACACACCTCCATTCTATGACTTCACACACCTCCATTCTGTAATTTCACACGCTTCCAATGTTTGACGTCACAAACCTCCATTCCATGACTTCATACACCTCCATTCTATGACTTCACACACATCCATTCTTTGACCTCACACACCTCCATTTTGACTTCACACACCTCCATTCTGTGACTTCACACACCTGCATTTGTGACTTCACACACCACAATTGTGACTTCACACACGTCCATTCTTTGACTTCACACACCTCCATTTTGACTTCACACACCTCCATTTTGTGACTTCACACACCTCCATTCTATGACTTCACACACCTCCATTCTGAATTCACACACCTCCATTCTGACTTCACACACCTCAATTCTGTGACTTCACACACCTCCATTCTATGATTTCCCACACCTCAATTCTTTGACTTCACACACCTCCATTCTATGACTTCACATACCTCCTTTCTGAGTTCATACACCTCCATTCATTGACTTCACACACCTCCATTCTGACTTCCCACACCTCCATTCTATGACTCCACACACCTCCATTCTGTGATTTCAAAAACCACAATTCTATGACTTCACACACCTCCATTGTGACTTCACATACCTCCATTCTAAGATTTCACACACCTCCAATCTGACTTCACACACCTCAATTCTATGAATTCCCACAGATCCATTCTGACTTAACACACCTCCATTCTATGACTTCGCATACCTCTATTTTGACTTCATACACCTGCATTCTGTGACTTCACACACCTCCATTCTATGACTTCAAACACCTCCATTCTGTGACTTCACACACCTCAACTCTGTCTCTTTACACACCTCCATTCTGTGACTTCTCACACCTCCATTCTGTGATTTCACACACCTCCATTCTATGACTTCACACACCTCCATTCTTTGACTTCACACACCTCCATTCTATGACTTCACACACCTCCATTGTGACTTCACACATCGCCGTTCTGTGACTTCACACACGTCCCTTCTGTGACTTGACACACCTCCATTTTATGACTTCACACCCCTCCATTCTATGACTTCACACACCTCCATTCTGTAATTTCACACCCTTCCAATATTTGACGTCACAAACCTCCATTCCATGACTTCATACACCTCCATTCTATGACTTCACACACATCCATTCTTTGACCTCACACACCTCCATTTTGACTTCACACATCTCCATTCTGTGACTTCACACACCTGCATTTGTGACTTCACACACCACAATTGTGACTTCACACACGTCCATTCTTTGACTTCACACACCTCCATTTTGACTTCACACACCTCCATTTTGTGACTTCACACACCTCCATTCTATGACTTCACACACCTCCATTCTTTGACTTCACACACCTCCATTCTGTGACTTCACACACCTCCATTGTGACTTCACACATCTCCATTCTGTGACTTCACACACCTCCCTTCTGTGACTTGACACACCTCCATTCTATGACTTCACACACCTCCATTCTGTAATTTCACACACTTCCAATGTTTGACTTCACAAACCTCCATTCTTTGACTTCGCACACCTCCATTCTATGACCTCTCACACCTCCATTGTGACTTCACACATCTCCGTTCTGTGACTTGACACACCTCCCTTCTGTGACTTGACACACCTCCATTCTATGACTTCACACACCTACATTCTTTGACTTCACACACCTCCATTTTGACATCACACACCTCCATTTATGACCTCACACACCTTCTTTCTGTCTTGACACACCTCCATTCTGTGACTTCACATACCTCCAATCTGACTTCACACACCTCCATTCGATGACTTCACACACCTCCATTCTGTGACTTCAAAAAACCACCATTCTATGACTTCACACATCTCCATTGTGACTTCACACACCTCCATTCTATGAGTTCACATAGCTCCATTCTGACTTCACAAACCTCCATTCTTTGACTTCGCACACCTCCATTCTATGACCTCTCACACCTCCATTGTGACTTCACACATCTCCGTTCTGTGACTTCACACACCTCCCTTCTGTGACTTGACAAACCTCCATTCTATGACTTCACACACCTCCATTCTTTGACTTCACACACCTCCATTTTGACATCACACACCTCCATTCTATGACATCACACACCTTCTTTCTGACTTGACACACCTCCATTCTGTGACTTCACATACCTCCAATCTGACTTCACACACCTCCATTCGATGACTTCACACACCTCCATTCTGTGACTTCAAAAAACCACCATTCTATGACTTCACACATCTCCATTGTGACTTCACACACCTCCATTCTATGAGTTCACATAGCTCCATTCTGACTTCACACACCTCCATTCTATGACTTCGCACACCTCTATTCTGACTTCACACCCCTCCATTCTGTAATTTCACATACCTCCACTCTTTGACTTCACACATCTCCATTCTATGATTTCACACACCTCCATTCTATGATTTCACACAGCTCCATTCTATGACTTCACACAACCCCTTTCTGAGTTCACACACCTCCAATCATTGACTTCACACACCTCCAATCTGACTTCAAACACCTCCATTCGATGACTCCACACACCTCCATTCTGTGATTTCAAAAACCACAATTCTATGACTTCACACACCTCCATTGTGACTTCACATACCTCCATTCTAAGATTTCACACACCTCCAATCTGACTTCACACACCTCCATTCTATGAATTCCCACAGCTCCATTCTGACTTAACACACCTCCATTCTATGACTTCGCATACCTCTATTTTGACTTCATACACCTGCATTCTGTGACTTCACACACCTCCATTCTATGACTTCAAACACCTCCATTCTTTGACTTCACACACCTCCATTCTATGACTTCACACACCTCCATTGTGACTTCACACATCGCCGTTCTGTGACTTCACACACCTCCCTTCTGTGACTTGACACACCTCCATTTTATGACTTCACACCCCTCCATTCTATGACTTCACACACCTCCATTGTGACTTCACACATCGCCGTTCTGTGACTTCACACACCTCCCTTCTGTGACTTGACACACCTCCATTTATGACTTCACACACCTCCATTCTATGACTTCACACACCTCCATTCTTTAATTTCACACGCTTCCAATGTTTGACGTCACAAACCTCCATTCCATGACTTCATACACCTCCATTCTATGACTTCACACACATCCATTCTTTGACCTCACACACCTCCTTTTTGACTTCACCCACCTCCATTCTGTGACTTCACACACCTGCATTTGTGACTTCACACACCACAATTGTGACTTCACACACGTCCATTCTTTGACTTCACACACCTCCATTTTGACTTCACACACCTCCATTTTGTGACTTCACACACCTCCATTCTATGACTTCACACACCTCCATTCTATGACTTCACACACCTACACTGTGACTTCAAACACCTACGTTCTATCAGTTCACACACCTGCATTGTGACTTCACACACCTCCACTCTATGACTTCACACACCTCCATTCTGAATTCACACACCTCCATTCTGACTTCACACACCTCAATTCTGTGACTTCACACACCTCCATTCTATGATTTCACACACCTCCATTCTTTGACTTCACACACCTCCATTCTATGACTTCACATACCTCCTTTCTGAGTTCACACACCTCCATTCATTGACTTCACACACCTCCAATCTGACTTCACACACCTCCATTCTATGACTCCACACACCTCCATTCTGTGATTTCAAAAACCACAATTCTATGACTTCACACACCTCCATTGTGACTTCACATACCTCCATTCTAAGAGTTCACACACCTCCAATCGGACTTCACACACCTCCATTCTATGAATTCCCACAGCTCCATTCTGACTTAACACACCTCCATTCTATGACTTCGCATACCTCTATTCTGACTTCATACACCTGCATTCTGTGACTTCACACACCTCCATTCTATGACTTCAAACACCTCCATTCTGTGACTTCACACACCTCAACTCTGTCACTTTACACACCTCCATTCTGTGACTTCTCACACCTCCATTCTGTGATTTCACACACCTCCATTCTATGACTTCACAAACCTCCATTCTTTGACTTCACACACCTCCATTCTATGACTTCACACACCTCCATTGTGACTTCACACATCGCCGTTCTGTCACTTCACACACCTCCCTTCTGTGACTTGACACACGTCCCTTCTGTGACTTGACACACCTCCATTCTATGACTTCACACACCTCCATTCTGTAATTTCACACGCCTCCAATGTTTGACGTCACAAACGTCCATTCCATGACTTCATACACCTCCATTGTATGACTTCACACACATCCATTCTTTGACTTCACACACCTCCATTTTGACTTCACACACCTCCATTCTGTGACTTCACATACCTCCTTTCTGAGTTGACACACCTCCATTCATTGACTTCACACACCTCCAATCTGACTTCACACACCTCCATTCTATGACTCCACACACCTCCATTCTGTGATTTCAGAAACCACAATTCTATGATTTCACACACCTCCATTGTGACTTCACATACCTCCATTCTAATATTTCACACACCTCCAATCTGACTTCACACACCTCTATTCTATGAATTCCCACAGCTCCATTCTGACTTAACACACCTCTATTCTATGACTTCGCATACCTCTATTCTGACTTCATACACCTCCATTCTGTGACTTCACACACCTCCATTCTATGACTTCAAACACCTCCATTCTGTGACTTCACACACCTCAACTCTGTCACTTTACACACCTCCATTCTGTGACTTCTCACACCTCCATTCTGTGATTTCACACACCTCCATTCTATAACTTCACACACCTCCATTCTTTGACTTCATACACCTCCATTCTATGACTCCACACACCTCCATTGTGACTTCACACATCGCCGTTCTGTGACTTCACACACGCCCCTTCTGTGACTTGACACACCTCCATTTTATGACTTCATACACCTCCATTGTGACTTCACATACCTCCATTCTCAGAGTTCACACACCTCCAATCTGACTTCACACACCTCCATTCTATGAATTCCCACAGCTCCATTCTGACTTAACACACCTCCATTCTATGACTTCGCATACCTCTATTCTGACTTATTACACCTCCATTCTGTGACTTCACATACCTCCATTCTATGACTTCAAACACCTCCATTCTGTGACTTCACACACCTCAACTCTGTCACTTTACACACCGCCGTTATGTGACTTCTCACACCTCCATTCTGTGATGTCACACACCTCCATTCTATGACTTTACACACCTCCATTCTTTGACTTCACACACCTCCATTCTATGACTTCACACACCTCCATTGTGACTTCACACATCGCCGTTCTGTGACTTCACACACCTCCCTTCTGTGACTTGACACACGTCCATTTTATGACTTCACACACCTCCATTCTATGACTTCACACACCTCCATTCTGTAATTTCACACGCTTCCAATGTTTGACGTCACAAACCTCCATTCCATGACTTCATACACCTCCATTCTATGACTTCACACATACATTCTTTGACCTCACACACCTCCATTTTGACTTCACACATCTCCATTCTGTGACTTCACACACCTGCATTTGTGACTTCACACACCACAATTGTGACTTCACACACGTCCATTCTTTGACTTCACACACCTCCATTTTGACTTCACACACCTCCATTTTGTGACTTCACACACCTCCATTCTATGACTTCACACACCTCCATTCTATGACTTCACACACCTACATTGTGACTTCAAACACCTACGTTCTATCAGTTCACACACCTGCACTGTGACTTCACACACCTCCATTCTATGATTTCACACACCTCCATTTTGAATTCACACACCTCCATTCTGACTTCACACACCTCAATTCTGTGACTTCACACACCTCCATTCTATGATTTCCCACACCTCCATTCTTTGACTTCACACACCTCCATTCTATGACTTCACATACCTCCTTTCTGAGTTCACACACCTCCATTCATTGACTTCACACACCTCCAATCTGACTTCACACACCTCCATTCTATGACTCCACACACCTCCATTCTGTGATTTCAAAAACCACAATTCTATGACTTCACACACCTCCATTGTGACTTCACATACCTCCATTCTAAGAGTTCACACACCTCCAATCTGACTTCACACACCTCCATTCTATGAATTCCCACAGCTCCATTCTGACTTAACACATCTCCATTGTACGACTTCGCATACCTCTATTCTGACTTCATACACCTGCATTCTGTGACTTCACACACCTCCATTCTATGACTTCAAACACCTCCATTCTGTGACTTCACACACCTCAACTCTGTCACTTTACACACCTCCATTCTGTGACTTCTCACACCTCCATTCTGTGATTTCACACACCTCCATTCTATGACTTCACACACCTCCATTCTTTGACTTCACACACCTCCATTCTGTGACTTCACACACCTCCATTGTGACTTCACACATCTCCGTTCTGTGACTTCACACACCTCCCTTCTGTGACTTGACACACCTCCATTCTATGACTTCACACACCTCCATTCTTTGACTTCACACACCTCCATTTTGACATCACACACCTCCATTCTATGACTTCACATACCTCCTTTTTGAGTTGACACACCTCCATTCTGTGACTTCACATACCTCCAATCTGAGTTCACACACCCCCATTCGATGACTTCACACACCTCCATTCTGTGACTTCAAAAAACCACCATTCTATGACTTCACACATCTCCATTGTGACTTCACACACCTCCATTCTATGAGTTCACATAGCTCCATTCTGACTTCTCACACCTCCATTCTATGACTTCGCACACCTCTATTCTGACTTCACACCCCTCCATTCTGTGATTTCACATACCTCCTCTCTTTGACTTCACACACCTCCATTCTATGATTTCACACACCTCCATTCTATGATTTCACACAGCTCCATTCTATGACTTCACACAACCACTTTCTGAATTCACACACCTCCATTCATTTACTTCACACACCTCCAATCTCACTTCACACACCTCCATTCTATGACTCCACACACCTCTATTCTGTGATTTCAAAAACCACAATTCTATGACTTCACACACCTCCATTGTGACTTCACATACCTCCATTCTAAGATTTCACACACCTCCAATCTGACTTCACACACCTCCATTCTATGAATTCCCACAGCTCCATTCTGACTTAACACACCTCCATTCTATGACTTCGCATACCTCTATTTTGACTTCATACACCTGCATTTTGTGACTTCACACACCTCCATTCTATGATTTCAAACACCTCCATTCTGTGACTTCACACACCTCAACTCAGTCTCTTTACACACCTCCATTCTGTGACTTCTCACACCTCCATTCTGTGATTTCACACACCTCCATTCTATGACTTCACACACCTCCATTCTTTGACTTCACACACCTCCATTCTATGACTTCACACACCTCCATTGTGACTTCACACATCGCCGTTCTGTCACTTCACACACCTCCCTTCTGTGACTTGACACACCTCCATTTTATGACTTCACACACCTCCATTCTATGACTTCACACACCTCCATTCTGTAATTTCACACGCTTCCAATGTTTGACGTCACAAACCTCCATTCCATGACTTCATACACCTCCATTGTATGACTTCACACACATCCATTCTTTGACCTCACACACCTCCATTTTGACTTCACACACCTCCATTCTATGATTTCCCACACCTCCATTCTTTGACTTCACACACCTCCAGTCTGTGACTTCACATACCTCCTTTCTGAGTTGACACACCTCCATTCATTGACTTCACACACCTCCAATCTGACTTCACACACCTCCATTCTATGACTCCACGCACCCCCATTCTGTGATTTCAAAAACCACAATTCTATGACTTCACACACCTCCATTATGACTTCACCTACCTCCATTCTAAGATTTCACACACCTCCAATCTGACTTCACACACCTCCATTCTATGAATTCCCACAGCTCCATTCTGACTTAACACACCTCCATTCTATGACTTCGCATACCTCTATTCTGACTTCATACACCTCCATTCTGTGACTTCACACACCTCCATTCTATGACTTCAAACACCTCCATTCTGTGACTTCACACACCTCAACTCTGTCACTTTACACACCTCCATTCTGTGACTTCTCACACCTCCATTCTGTGATTTCACACACCTCCATTCTATGACTTCACACACCTCCATTCTTTGACTTAACACACCTCCATTCTATGACTTCACACACCTCCATTGTGACTTCACACATCGCCGTTCTGTGACTTCACACACGTCCCTTCTGTGACTTGACACACCTCCATTTTATGACTTCATACACCTCCATTGTGACTTCACATACCTCCATTCTCAGAGTTCACACACCTCCAATCTGACTTCACACACCTCCATTCTATGAATTCCCACAGCTCCATTCTGACTTAACACACCTCCATTCTATGACTTCGCATACCTCTATTCTGACTTCATACACCTCCATTCTGTGACTTCACATACCTCCATTCTATGACTTCAAACACCTCCATTCTGTGACTTCACACACCTCAACTCTGTCACTTTACACACCTCCATTATGTGACTTCTCACACCTCCATTCTGTGATGTCACACACCTCCATTCTATGACTTTACACACCTCCATTCTTTGACTTCACACACCTCCATTCTATGACTTCACACACCTCCATTGTGACTTCACACATCGCCGTTCTGTGACTTCACACACCTCCCTTCTGTGACTTGACACACCTCCATTTTATGACTTCACACACCTCCATTCTATGACTTCACAGACCTCCATTCTGTAATTTCACACGCTTCCAATGTTTGACGTCACAAACCTCCATTCCATGACTTCATACACCTCCATTCTATGACTTCACACACATCCATTCTTTGACCTCAGACACCTCCATTTTGACTTCACACATCTCCATTCTGTGACTACACACCTGCATTTGTGACTTCACACACCACAATTGTGACTTCACACACGTCCATTCTTTGACTTCACACACCTCCCTTTTGACTTCACACACCTCCATTTTGTGACTTCACACACCTCCATTCTATGACTTCACACACCTCCATTCTATGACTTCACACACCTACATTGTGACTTCAAACACCTACGTTCTATCAGTTCACACACCTGCACTGTGACTTCACACACCTCCATTCTAAGACTTCACACACCTCCATTCTGAATTCACACACCTCCATTCTGACTTCACACACCTCAATTCTGTGACTTCACACAACTCCATTCTATGATTTCCCACACCTCCATTCTTTGACTTCACACACCTCCATTCTATGACTTCACATACCTCCTTTCTGAGTTCACACACCTCCATTCATTGACTTCACACACCTCCAATCTGACTTCACACACCTCCATTCTATGACTCCACACACCTCCATTCTGTGATTTCAAAAACCACAATTCTATGACTTCACACACCTCCATTGTGACTTCACATACCTCCATTCTAAGAGTTCACACACCTCCAATCTGACTTCACACACCTCCATTCTATGAATTCCCACAGCTCCATTCTGACTTAACACATGTCCATTCTACGACTTTGCATACCTCTATTCTGACTTCATACACCTCCATTCTGTGACTTCACACACCTCCATTCTATGACTTCAAACACCTCCATTCTGTGACTTCACACACCTCAACTCTGTCAATTTACACACCTCCATTCTGTGACTTCTCACACCTCCATTCTGTGATTTCACACACCTCCATTCTATGACTTCACACACCTCCATTCTTTGACTTCACACACCTCCATTCTGTGACTTCACACACCTCCATTGTGACTTCACACATCTCCGTTCTGTGACTTAACACACCTCCCTTCTGTGACTTGACACACCTCCATTCTATGACTTCACACACCTCCATTCTATGACTTCACACACCTCCATTCTGTAATTTCACACACTTCCAATGTTTGACTTCACAAACCTCCATTCTTTGACTTCGCACACCTCCATTCTATGACCTCTCACACCTCCATTGTGACTTCACACATCTCCGTTCTGTGACTTCACACACCTCCCTTCTGTGACTTGACACACCTCCATTCTATGACTTCACAAACCTCCATTCTTTGACCTCACACACCTCCATTTTGACATCACACACCTCCATTCTATGACTTCACATACCTCCTTTCTGAGTTGACACACCTCCATTCTGTGACTTCACATACCTCCAATCTGACTTCACACATCTCCATTCGATGACTTCACACACCTCCATTCTGTGACTTCAAAAACCACCATTCTATGACTTCACACATCTCCATTTTGACTTCACACACCTCCATTCTATGAGTTCACATAGCTCCATTCTGACTTCACACACCTCCATTCTATGACCTCGCACACCTCTATTCTGACTTCACACCCCTCCATTCTGCGATTTCACATACCTCCACTCTTTGACTTCACACACCTCCATTCTATGATTTCACACACCTCCATTCTATGATTTCACTCAGCTCCATTCTATGACTTCACACAACCCCTTTCTGAGTTCACACACCTCCATTCTAAGAGTTCACACACCTCCAATCTGACTTCACACACCTCCATTCTATGACTCCACACACCTCCATTCTGTGATTTCAAAAACCACAATTCTATGACTTCACACACCTCCATTGTGACTTCACATACCTCCACTCTAAGATTTCACACACCTCCAATCTGACTTCACACACCTCCATTCTATGAATTCCCACAGCTCAATTCTGACTTAACACACCTCCATTCTATGACTTCGCATACCTCTATTCTGACTTCATACACCTGCATTCTGTGACTTCACACACCTCCATTCTATGACTTCAAACACCTCCATTCTGTGACTTCACACACCTCAACTCTGTCTCTTAACACACCTCCATTCTGTGACTTCTCACACCTCCATTCTGTGATTTCACACACCTCCATTCTATGACTTCACACACCTCCATTCTTTGACTTCACACACCTCCATTCTATGACTTCACACACCTCCATTGTGACTACACACATCGCCGTTCTGTGACTTCACACACCACCCTTCTGTAACTTGACACACCTCCATTTTATGACTTCACACACCTCCATTCTATGACTTCACACACCTCCATTCTGTAATTTCACACGCTTCCAATTTTTGACATCACAAACCTCCATTCCATGACTTCAAACACCTCCATTCTATGACTTCACACACATCCATTCTTTGACCTCACACACCTCCATTTTGACTTCACACACCTCCATTCTGTGACTTCACACAACTGCCTTTGTGACTTCACACACCACAATTGTGACTTCACACACGTCCATTCTTTGACTTCACACACCTCCATTTTGACTTCACACACCTCCATTTTGTGACTTCACACACCTCCATTCTATGACCCCACACACCTCCATTCTATGACTTCACACACCTACATTGTGACTTCAAACACCTACGTTCTATCAGTTCACACACCTGCATTCTGACTTCACACACCTCCATTCTATGACCTCGCACACCTCTATTCTGACTTCACAAGCCTCCATTCTGTGATTTCACATACCTCCACTCTTTGACTTCACACATCTCCATTCTATGATTTCACACACCTCCAATCTATGATTTCACACAGCTCCATTCTATGACTTCACACAACCACTTTCTGAGTTCACACACCTCCATTCATTGACTTCACACACCTCCAATCTTACTTAAAACACCTCCATTCGATGACTCCACACACCTC
This sequence comes from Megascapheus bottae, assembly GCA_024803745.1. NCBI lineage: Eukaryota > Metazoa > Chordata > Mammalia > Rodentia > Geomyidae > Megascapheus > Megascapheus bottae. The sequence continues at coordinate 343,761 of JANJXV010000671.1, read as the reverse complement.
CATTCTGTGATTTCAAAAACCACAATTCTATGACTTCACACACCTCCATTGTGACTTCACATACCTCCATTCTAAGATTTCACACACCTCCAATCTGACTTCACACTCCTCCATTCTATGAATTCCTACAGCTCTATTCTGACTTAACACACCTCCATTCTATGACTTCGCATACCTCTATTCTGACTTCATACACCTGCATTCTGTGACTTCACACACATCCATTCTATGACTTCAAACACCTCCATTCTGTGACTTCACACACCTCCATTGTGACTTCATACACCTCCTTTCTGAGTTCACACACATCCATTCTGTGACTTCACACACCTCGATTGTGACTTCATACACCTCCATTCTATGAGTTCAAACACCTCCATTCTGACTTCACACACTTCCATTCTATGACTTCACACAGCTCCATTCTGACTTCACACACCTCCATTCTATGACTTCGCACACCTCTATTCTGACTTCACACAACTGCATTCCGTGACTTCACACACCTCCATTCTATGACTTCACACACCTCCATTCTGTGACTTCACACACCTCCACTCTGTGACTTTATACACCTCCATTCTGTGACTTCACACACCTCCATTCTGTGATTTCACACACAATCCATTCTATGACTTCACAAACCTCCATTCTTTGATTTCACTCACCTCCATTCTATGACTTCACACACCTGCATTGTGACTTCATACAACTCCATTCTGTGAATTCACACACCTCCTTTCTGTGACTTCACACACCTCCATACTATGACTTCCACACACCTTCAATCTATGACTTCACAACCTCCATTCTATGACTTCACACACTTCCAATCTATGACTTCACAAACCTCCATTCTATGACTTCACAAACCTGCAATTTGAATTCACACACCTCCATTATCTGACTTCACACACCTCCATTCTATGACTTCACACACCTCCATTCTGTAACTTCACACGCTTCCAATATTTGACTTCACAAACCTCAATTCCATGACTTCATACACCTCCATTCTATGACTTCACACACATCCATTCTTGACCTCACACACCTCCATTTTGACTTCAAAAACCTCCATTCTGTGACTTCACACACCTGCATTTATGACTTCACATACCACAATTTTGACTTCACACACGACCATCCTTTGACTTCACACACCTCCATTTTGACTTCACACACTTCCATTCTGTGACTTCACACACCTCCATTCTGTGACTTCACACACCTAAATTGTTTGACTTCACACAGCTCCATTTTGACTTCACACACCTCCATTCTATGACTTCACACACCTTCATTCTTACTTCAGAAACATCCATTCTCTGACTTCACAAACCTCCCTTCTGTGAATTCACACACCTCCATTCTGGGTTCACACACCTCCTTTCTATGACTTCACAAACTTCCATCTGTGACTTCACACACCTCCATTCTATGACTTCACACTCCCCCATTCTATGAGTTCACACACCTCCATTCTGTGACTTCACACACCTCCATTCTATGACTTCACACACCTCCATTGTGACTTCACACATCGCCGTTCTGTGACTTCACACACCTCCCTTCTGTGACTTGACACACCTCCATTTTATAACTTCACACACCTCCATTCTATGACTTCACACACCTCCATTCTGTAATTTCACACGCTTCCAATGTTTGATGTCACAAACCTACATTCCATAACTTCATACACCTCCATTCTATGACTTCACACACATCCATTCTTTGACCTCACACACCTCCATTTTGACTTCACACACCTCCATTCTGTGACTTCACACACCTGCATTTGTGACTTCACACACCACAATTGTAACTTCACACACGTCCATTCTTTGACTTCACACACCTCCATTTTGACTTCACACACCTCCATTTTGTGACTTCACACACCTCCATTCTATGACTTCACACATCTCCATTCTATGACTTCACACACCTACATTGTGACTTCAAACACCTACGTTCTATCAGTTCACACACCTGCATTGTGACTTCACACACCTCCATTCTATGACTTCACACACCTCCATTCTGAATTCACACACCTCCATTCTGACTTCACACACCTCAATTCTGTGACTTCACACACCTCCATTCTATGATTTCCCACACCTCCATTCTTTGACTTCACACAGCTCCATTCTATGACTTCACATACCTCCTTTCTGAGTTCACACACCTCCATTCATTGACTTCACACACCTCCAATCTGACTTCACACACCTCCATTCTATGACTCCACACACCTCCATTCTGTGATTTCAAAAACCACAATTCTATGACTTCACACACCTCCACTGTGACTTCACATACCTCCATTCTAAGAGTTCACACACCTCCAATCTGACTTCACACACCTCCATTGTATGAATTCTCACAGCTCCATTCTGACTTAACACATCTCCATTCTACGACTTCGCATACCTCTATTCTGACTTCATACACCTCCATTCTGTGACTTCACACACCTCCATTCTATGACTTCAAACACCTCCATTCTGTGACTTCACACACCTCAACTCTGTCACTTTACACACCTCCATTCTGTGACTTCTCACACCTCCATTCTGTGATTTTACTCACCTCCATTCTATGACTTCACACACCTCCATTCTTTGACTTCACACACCTCCATTCTATGACTTCACACACCTCCATTGTGACTTCACACATCGCCGTTCTGGGACTTCACACACCTCCCTTCTGTGACTTGACACACCTCCATTTATGACTTCACACACCTCCATTCCATGACTTCAAACACCTCCATTCTGTGACTTCACACACCTCAACTCTGTCACTTTACACACCTCCATTCTATGACTTCGCACACCTCTATTCTGACTTCACACAACTGCATTCTTTGACTTCACACACCTCCATTCTATGACTTCACACACCTCCATTCTCTGACTTCACACACCTCCTATCTGTGACTTCACACACCTCCATTCTGTGATTTCACACAGAATCCATTCTATGACTTCACAAACCTCCATTCTTTGATTTCACACACCTCCACTCTATGACTTCACACACCTCCATTGTGACTTCATACAACTCCTTTCTGTGAATTCACACACCTCCTTTCTGTGACTTCACACACCTCCATACTATGACTTCCACAAAACTTCAATCTATGACTTCACAACCTCCAGTCTATGACTTCACAGACTTCCAATCTATGACTTCACAAACCTCCATTCTATGACTTCACACACCTGCAATCTCACTTCACACACCTCCATTCTCTGACTTCTCACACCTCCATTCTATGACTTCACACACCTCCATTCTGTAACTTCACACGCTTCCAATGTTTGACTTCACAAACCTCCATTCTATGACTTCATACACCCCCATTCTATGACTTCACACACATCCATTCTTTGACCTCACACAACTCCATTTTGACTTCACACACCTCCATTCTGTGACTTCACACACCTGCATTTGTGACTTCACACACCACAATTTTGACTTCACACACGTCCATTCTTTGACTTCACACACCTCCATTTTGACTTCACACACCTCCATTTTTTGACTTCACACACCTCCATTCTATGACTTCACACACCTCCATTCTATGACTTCACACACCTACTTTGTGACTTCACACACCTACGTTCTATCAGTTCACACACCTGCATTGTGACTTCACTGACCTCCATTCTATGACTTCACAGACCTCCTTTCTGAATTCACACACCTCCATTCTGACTTCACATACCTCAATTCTATGATTTCCCACACCTCCATTCTTTGACTTCACACACCTCCATTCTATGACTTCACATACCTCCTTTCTGAGTTGACACACCTCCATTCTGTGACTTCACATACCTCCAATCTGACTTCACACACCTCCATTCTCTGACTTCACACACCTCCATTCTGTGACTTCAAAAACCACCATTCTATGACTTCACACATCTCCATTGTGACTTCACACACCTCCATTCTATGAGTTCACATAGCTCCATTCTGACTTCACACAGCTCCATTCTATGACTTCCCACACCTGTATTCTGACTTCACACCCCTCCATTCTGTGATTTCACATACCTACAATCTTTGACTTCACACACCTCCATTCTATGATTTCACACACCTCCATTCTATGATTTCACACAGCTCCTTTCTATGACTTCACACAACCCCTTTCTGAGTTCACACACCTCCATTCTAAGAGTTCACACACCTCCAATCTGACTTCACACATCTACATTCTATGAATTCCCACAGCTCCATTCTGACTTAACACACCTCCATTCTATGACTTCGCATACCTCTATTCTGACTTCATACACCTGCATTCTGTGACTTCACACACCTCCATTCTATGACTTCAAACACCTCCATTCTGTGACTTCACACACCTCAACTCTGTCTCTTAACACACCTCCATTCTGTGACTTCTCACACCTCCATTCTGTGATTTCACACACCTCCATTCTATGACTTCACACACCTCCATTCTTTGACTTCACACACCTCCATTCTATGACTTCACACACCTCCATTGTGACTACACACATCGCCGTTCTGTGACTTCACACACCACCCTTCTGTAACTTGACACACCTCCATTTTATGACTTCACACACCTCCATTCTATGACTTCACACACCTCCATTCTGTAATTTCACACGCTTCCAATTTTTGACGTCACAAACCTCCATTCCATGACTTCAAACACCTCCATTCTATGACTTCACACACATCCATACTTTGACCTCACACACCTCCATTTTGACTTCACACACCTCCATTCTGTGACTTCACACAACTGCCTTTGTGACTTCACACACCACAATTGTGACTTCACACACGTCCATTCTTTGACTTCACACAACTCCATTTTGACTTCACACACCTCCATTTTGTGACTTCACACACCTCCATTCTATGACTCCACACACCTCCATTCTATGACTTCACACACCTACATTGTGACTTCAAACACCTACGTTCTATCAGTTCACACACCTGCATTCTGACTTCACACACCTCCATTCTATGACCTCGCACACCTCTATTCTGACTTCACAAGCCTCCATTCTGTGATTTCACATACCTCCACTCTTTGACTTCACACATCTCCATTCTATGATTTCACACACCTCCAATCTATGATTTCACACAGCTCCATTCTATGACTTCACACAACCACTTTCTGAGTTCACACACCTCCATTCATTGACTTCACACACCTCCAATCTTACTTAAAACACCTCCATTCGATGACTCCACACACCTCCATTCTGTGATTTCAAAAACCACAATTCTATGACTTCACACACCTCCATTGTGACTTCACATACCTCCATTCTAAGATTTCACACACCTCCAATCTGACTTCACACTCCTCCATTCTATGAATTCCTACAGCTCTATTCTGACTTAACACACCTCCATTCTATGACTTCGCATACCTCTATTCTGACTTCATACACCTGCATTCTGTGACTTCACACACATCCATTCTATGACTTCAAACACCTCCATTCTGTGACTTCACACACCTCCATTGTGACTTCATACACCTCCTTTCTGAGTTCACACACATCCATTCTGTGACTTCACACACCTCGATTGTGACTTCATACACCTCCATTCTATGAGTTCAAACACCTCCATTCTGACTTCACACACTTCCATTCTATGACTTCACACAGCTCCATTCTGACTTCACACACCTCCATTCTATGACTTCGCACACCTCTATTCTGACTTCACACAACTGCATTCCGTGACTTCACACACCTCCATTCTATGACTTCACACACCTCCATTCTGTGACTTCACACACCTCCACTCTGTGACTTTATACACCTCCATTCTGTGACTTCACACACCTCCATTCTGTGATTTCACACACAATCCATTCTATGACTTCACAAACCTCCATTCTTTGATTTCACTCACCTCCATTCTATGACTTCACACACCTGCATTGTGACTTCATACAACTCCATTCTGTGAATTCACACACCTCCTTTCTGTGACTTCACACACCTCCATACTATGACTTCCACACACCTTCAATCTATGACTTCACAACCTCCATTCTATGACTTCACACACTTCCAATCTATGACTTCACAAACCTCCATTCTATGACTTCACAAACCTGCAATTTGAATTCACACACCTCCATTATCTGACTTCACACACCTCCATTCTATGACTTCACACACCTCCATTCTGTAACTTCACACGCTTCCAATATTTGACTTCACAAACCTCAATTCCATGACTTCATACACCTCCATTCTATGACTTCACACACATCCATTCTTGACCTCACACACCTCCATTTTGACTTCAAAAACCTCCATTCTGTGACTTCACACACCTGCATTTATGACTTCACATACCACAATTTTGACTTCACACACGACCATCCTTTGACTTCACACACCTCCATTTTGACTTCACACACTTCCATTCTGTGACTTCACACACCTCCATTCTGTGACTTCACACACCTAAATTGTTTGACTTCACACAGCTCCATTTTGACTTCACACACCTCCATTCTATGACTTCACACACCTTCATTCTTACTTCAGAAACATCCATTCTCTGACTTCACAAACCTCCCTTCTGTGAATTCACACACCTCCATTCTGGGTTCACACACCTCCTTTCTATGACTTCACAAACTTCCATCTGTGACTTCACACACCTCCATTCTATGACTTCACACTCCCCCATTCTATGAGTTCACACACCTCCATTCTGTGACTTCACACACCTCCATTCTATGACTTCACACACCTCCATTGTGACTTCACACATCGCCGTTCTGTGACTTCACACACCTCCCTTCTGTGACTTGACAAACCTCCATTTTATAACTTCACACACCTCCATTCTATGACTTCACACACCTCCATTCTGTAATTTCACACGCTTCCAATGTTTGATGTCACAAACCTACATTCCATAACTTCATACACCTCCATTCTATGACTTCACACACATCCATTCTTTGACCTCACACACCTCCATTTTGACTTCACACACCTCCATTCTGTGACTTCACACACCTGCATTTGTGACTTCACACACCACAATTGTAACTTCACACACGTCCATTCTTTGACTTCACACACCTCCATTTTGACTTCACACACCTCCATTTTGTGACTTCACACACCTCCATTCTATGACTTCACACATCTCCATTCTATGACTTCACACACCTACATTGTGACTTCAAACACCTACGTTCTATCAGTTCACACACCTGCATTGTGACTTCACACACCTCCATTCTATGACTTCACACACCTCCATTCTGAATTCACACACCTCCATTCTGACTTCACACACCTCAATTCTGTGACTTCACACACCTCCATTCTATGATTTCCCACACCTCCATTCTTTGACTTCACACAGCTCCATTCTATGACTTCACATACCTCCTTTCTGAGTTCACACACCTCCATTCATTGACTTCACACACCTCCAATCTGACTTCACACACCTCCATTCTATGACTCCACACACCTCCATTCTGTGATTTCAAAAACCACAATTCTATGACTTCACACACCTCCACTGTGACTTCACATACCTCCATTCTAAGAGTTCACACACCTCCAATCTGACTTCACACACCTCCATTGTATGAATTCTCACAGCTCCATTCTGACTTAACACATCTCCATTCTACGACTTCGCATACCTCTATTCTGACTTCATACACCTCCATTCTGTGACTTCACACACCTCCATTCTATGACTTCAAACACCTCCATTCTGTGACTTCACACACCTCAACTCTGTCACTTTACACACCTCCATTCTGTGACTTCTCACACCTCCATTCTGTGATTTTACTCACCTCCATTCTATGACTTCACACACCTCCATTCTTTGACTTCACACACCTCCATTCTATGACTTCACACACCTCCATTGTGACTTCACACATCGCTGTTCTGGGACTTCACACACCTCCCTTCTGTGACTTGACACACCTCCAGAAAATGACTTCACACACCTCCATTCCATGACTTCAAACACCTCCATTCTGTGACTTCACACACCTCAACTCTGTCACTTTACACACCTCCATTCTATGACTTCGCACACCTCTATTCTGACTTCACACAACTGCATTCTTTGACTTCACACACCTCCATTCTATGACTTCACACACCTCCATTCTCTGACTTCACACACCTCCTATCTGTGACTTCACACACCTCCATTCTGTGATTTCACACAGAATCCATTCTATGACTTCACAAACCTCCATTCTTTGATTTCACACACCTCCACTCTATGACTTCACACACCTCCATTGTGATTTCATACAACTCCTTTCTGTGAATTCACACACCTCCTTTCTGTGACTTCACACACCTCCATACTATGACTTCCACAAAACTTCAATCTATGACTTCACAACCTCCAGTCTATGACTTCACAGACTTCCAATCTATGACTTCACAAACCTCCATTCTATGACTTCACACACCTGCAATCTCACTTCACACACCTCCATTCTCTGACTTCTCACACCTCCATTCTATGACTTCACACACCTCCATTCTGTAACTTCACACGCTTCCAATGTTTGACTTCACAAACCTCCATTCTATGACTTCATACACCCCCATTCTATGACTTCACACACATCCATTCTTTGACCTCACACAACTCCATTTTGACTTCACACACCTCCATTCTGTGACTTCACACACCTGCATTTGTGACTTCACACAACAATTTTGACTTCACACACGTCCATTCTTTGACTTCACACACCTCCATTTTGACTTCACACACCTCCATTTTTTGACTTCACACACCTCCATTCTATGACTTCACACACCTCCATTCTATGACTTCACACACCTACTTTGTGACTTCACACACCTACGTTCTATCAGTTCACACACCTGCATTGTGACTTCACTGACCTCCATTCTATGACTTCACAGACCTCCTTTCTGAATTCACACACCTCCATTCTGACTTCACACACCTCAATTCTATGATTTCCCACACCTCCATTCTTTGACTTCACACACCTCCATTCTATGACTTCACATACCTCCTTTCTGAGTTGACACACCTCCATTCTGTGACTTCACATACCTCCAATCTGACTTCACACACCTCCATTCTCTGACTTCACACACCTCCATTCTGTGACTTCAAAAACCACCATTCTATGACTTCACACATCTCCATTGTGACTTCACACACCTCCATTCTATGAGTTCACATAGCTCCATTCTGACTTCACACACCTCCATTCTATGACTTCCCACACCTGTATTCTGACTTCACACCCCTCCATTCTGTGATTTCACATACCTACAATCTTTGACTTCACACACCTCCATTCTATGATTTCACACACCTCCATTCTATGATTTCACACAGCTCCATTCTATGACTTCACACAACCCCTTTCTGAGTTCACACACCTCCATTCTAAGAGTTCACACACCTCCAATCTGACTTCACACACCTCCATTCTATGAATTCCCACAGCTCCATTCTGACTTAACACACCTCCATTCTATGACTTCGCATACCTCTATTCTGACTTCATACACCTGCATTCTGTGACTTCACACACCTCCATTCTATGACTTCAAACACCTCCATTCTGTGACTTCACACACCTCAACTCTGTCACTTTACACACCTCCATTCTGTGACTTCTCACACCTCCATTCTGTGATTTCACTCACCTCCATTCTATGACTTCACACACCTCCATTCTTTGACTTCACACACCTCCATTCTATGACTTCACACACCTCCATTGTGACTTCACACATCGCCGTTCTGTGACTTCACACACCTCCATTCTGTAATTTCACACGCTTCCAATGTTTGACGTCACAAACGTCCATTCCATGACTTCATACACCTCCATTCTATGACTTCACACACATCCATTCTTTGACCTCACACACCTCCATTTTGACCTCACACACCTCCATTCTGTAATTTCACACGCTTCCAATGTTTGACGTCACAAACCTCCATTCCATGACTTCATACACCTCCATTCTATGACTTCACACACATCCATTCTTTGACCTCACACACCTCCATTTTGACTTCACACACCTCCATTCTGTGACTTCACACACCTGCATTGTGACTTCACACACCACAATTGTGACTTCACACACGTCCATTCTTTGACTTCACACACCTCCATTTTGACTTCACACACTTCCATTTTGTGACTTCACACACCTCCATTCTATGACTTCACACACCTCCATTCTATGACTTCACACACCTACATTGTGACTTCAAACACCTACGTTCTATCAGTTCACACACCTGCATTGTGACTTCACACACTTCCATTCTGTGACTTCACACACCTCCATTCTGAATTCACACACCTCCATTCTGACTTCACACCTCAATCTGTGACTTCACACACTTCCATTCTATGATTTCCCACACCTCCATTCTTTGACTTCACACACCTCCATTTTATGACTTCACATACCTCCTTTCTGAGTTGACACACCTCCATTCATTGACTTCACACACCTCCAATCTGACTTCACACACCTCCATTCTATGACTCCACACACCTCCATTCTGTGATTTCAAAAACCACAATTCTATGACTTCACACACCTCCATTGTGACTTCACATACCTCCATTCTAAGAGTTCACACACCTCCAATCTGACTTCACACACCTCCATTCTATGAATTCCCACAGCTCCATTCTGACTTAACACATCTCCATTCTACGACTTCGCATACCTCTATTCTGATTTCATACACCTCCATTCTGTGACTTCACACACCTCCATTCTATGACTTCAAACACCTCCATTCTGTGACTTCACACACCTCAACTCTGTCACTTTACACACCTCCATTCTGTGACTTCTCACACCTCCATTCTGTGATTTCACACACCTCCATTCTATGACTTCACACACCTCCATTCTTTGACTTCACACACCTCCATTCTATGACTTCACACACCTCCATTGTGACTTCACACTTCGCCGTTCTGTGACTTCACACACGTCCCTTCTGTGACTTGACACACCTCCATTTTATGACTTCATACACCTCCCTTCTGTGACTTCACACACCTCCATTCGATGACTTCAAACTCCTCCATTCTGTGACTTCACACACCTCAACTCTGTCACTTTACACACCTCCATTCTGTGACTTCTCACACCTCCATTCTGTGATTTCACACACCTCCATTCTATGACTTCACACACCTCCATTCTTTGACTTCACACACCTCCATTCTATGACTTCACACACCTCCATTGTGACTTCACACATCGCCGTTCTGTGACTTCACACACCTCCCTTCTGTGACTTGACACACCTCCATTTTATGACTTCACACACCTCCATTCTATGACTTCACACACCTCCTTTCTGTAATTTCACACGCTTCCAATGTTTGACGTCACAAACCTCCATTCCATGACTTCATACACCTCCATTCTATGACTTCACACACCTCCATTCTTTGACCTCACACACCTCCATTTTGACTTCACACATCTCCATTCTGTGACTTCACACACCTGCATTTGTGACTTCACACACCACAATTGTGACTTCACACGCGTCCATTCTTTGACTTCACACAACTCCATTTTGATTTCACACACCTCCATTTTGTGACTTCACACACCTCCATTCTATGACTTCACACACCTCCATTCTATGACTTCACACACCTACATTGTGACTTCAAACACCTACGTTCTATCAGTTCACACACTTGCACTGTGACTTCACACACCTCCATTCTATGACTTCACACACCGCCATTCTGAATTCACACACCTCCATTCTGACTTCACACACCTCAATTCTGTGACTTCACACACCTCCATTCTATGATTTCCCACACCTCCATTCTTTGACTTCACACACCTCCATTCTATGACTTCATATACCTCCTTTCTGAGTTCACACACCTCCATTCATTGACTTCACACACCTTCAATCTGACTTCACACACCTCCATTCTATGACTCCACACACCTCCATTCTGTGATTTCAAAAACCACAATGCTATGACTTCACACACCTCCATTGTGACTTCACATACCTCCATTCTAAGAGTTCACACACCTCCAATCTGACTTCACACACCTCCATTCTATGAATTCCCACAGCTCCATTCTGACTTAACACATCTCCATTGTACGACTTCGCATACCTCTATTCTGACTTCATACACCTGCATTCTGTGACTTCACACACCTCCATTCTATGACTTCAAACACCTCCATTCTGTGACTTCACACACCTCAACTCTGTCACTTTACACACCTTCATTCTGTGACTTCTCACACCTCCATTCTGTGATTTCACACACCTCCATTCTGTGACTTCACACACATCCATTGTGACTTCACACATCTCCGTTCTGTGACTTCACACACCTCCCTTCTGTGACTTGACACACCTCCATTCTATGACTTCACACACCTCCATTCTATGACTTCACACACCTCCATTCTGTAATTTCACACACTTCCAATGTTTGACTTCACAAACCTCCATTCTTTGACTTCGCACACCTCCATTCTATGACCTCTCACACCTCCATTGTGACTTCACACATCTCCGTTCTGTGACTTCACACACCTCCCTTCTGTGACTTGACACACCTCCATTCTATGACTTCACACACCTCCATTCTTTGACTTCACACACCTCCATTTTGACATCACACACCTCCATTCTATGACCTCACATACCTCCTTTCTGAGTTGACACACCTCCATTCTGTGACTTCACATACCGCCAATCTGACTTCACACACCTCCATTCGATGACTTCACACAACTCCATTCTGTGACTTCAAAAAACCACCATTCTATGACTTCACACATCTCCATTGTGACTTCACACACCTCCATTCTATGAGTTCACATAGCTCCATTCTGACTTCACACACCTCCATTCTATGACTTCGCACACCTCTATTCAGACTTCACACCCCTCCATTCTGTGATTTCACATACCTCCACTGTTTGACTTCACACACCTCCATTCTATGATTTCACACACCTCCATTCTATGATTTCACACAGCTCCATTCTATGACTTCACACAACCCCTTTCTGAGTTCACACACCTACATTCATTGACTTCACACACCTCCAATCTGACTTCACACACCTCCATTCTATGACTCCACACACCTCCATTCTGTGATTTCAAAAACCACAATTCTATGACTTCACACACCTCCATTGTGACTTCACATACCTCCATTCTAAGATTTCACGCACCTCCAATCTGATTCACACACCACCATTCTATGAATTCCCACAGCTCCATTCTGACTTAACACACCTCCATTCTATGACTTCGCATACCTCTATTCTGACTTCATACACCTGCATTCTGTGACTTCACACACCTCCATTCTATGACTTCAAACACCTCCATTCTGTGACTTCACACACCTCAATTCTGTCTCTTTACACACCTCGATTCTGTGACTTCTCACACCTCCATTCTGTGATTTCACACACCTCCATTCTATGACTTCACACACCTCCATTCTTTGACTTCACACACCTCCATTCTATGACTTCACACACCTCCATTGTGACTTCACACATCGCCGTTCTGTGACCTCACACACCTCCCTTCTGTGACTTGACACTCCTCCATTTTATGACTTCACACACCTCCATTCTATGACTTCACACACCTCCATTCTGTAATTTCACACGCTTCCAATGTTTGACGTCACAAACCTCCATTCCATGACTTCATACACCTTCATTCTATGACTTCACACACATCCATTCTTTGACCTCACACACCTCCATTTTGACTTCACTCACCTCCATTCTGTGACTTCACACACCTGCATTTGTGACTTCACACACCACAATTGTGACTTCACACACGTCCATTCTTTGACTTCACACACCTCCATTTTGTCTTCACACACCTCCATTTTGTGACTTCACACACCTCCATTCTATGACTTCACACACCTCCATTCTGAATTCACACACCTCCATTCTGACTTCGCACACCTCAATTCTGTGACTTCACACACCTCCATTCTATGATTTCCCACACCTCCATTCTTTGACTTCACACACCTCCATTCAGTGACTTCACATACCTCCTTTCTGAGTTGACACACCTCCATTCATTGACTTCACACACCTCCAATCTGACTTCACACACCTCCATTCTATGACTCCACACACCTCCATTCTGTGATTTCAAAAACCACAATTCTATGACTTCACAAACCTCCATTGTGACTTCACATACCTCCATTCTAAGAGTTCACACACCTCCAATCTGACTTCACACACCTCCATTCTATGAATTCCCACAGCTCCATTCTGACTTAACACACCTCCATTCTATGACTTCGCATACCTCTATTCTGACTTCATACACCTCCATTCTGTGACTTCACACACCTCCATTCTATGACTTCAAACACCTCCATTCTGTGACTTCACACACCTCAAATCTGTCACTTTACACACCTCCATTCTGTGACTTCTCACACCTCCATTCTGTGATTTCACACACCTCCATTCTATGACTTCACACACCTCCATTCTTTGACTTCACACACCTCCATTCTATGACTTCACACACCTCCATTGTGACTTCACACATCGCCGTTCTGTGACTTCACACACCTCCCTTCTGTGACTTGACACACCTCCATTTTATGACTTCACACACCTCCATTCTATGACTTCACACACCTCCATTTTGTAATTTCACACGCTTCCAATGTTTGACGTCACAAACCTCCATTCCATGACTTCATACACCTTCATTCTATGACTTCACACACATCCATTCTTTGACCTCACACACCTCCATTTTGACTTCACACACCTCCATTCTGTGACTTCTCACACCTCCATTCTGTGATTTCACACACCTCCATTCTATGACTTCACACACCTCCATTCTATGACTTCACACACCTCCATTCTGTAATTTCACACACTTCCAATGTTTGACTTCACAAACCTCCATTCTTTGACTTCGCACACCTCCATTCTATGACCTCTCACACCTCCATTGTGACTTCACACATCTCCGTTCTGTGACTTCACACACCTCCCTTCTGTGACTTGACACACCTCCATTCTATGACTTCACACACCTCCATTCTTTGACTTCACACACCTCCATTTTGACATCACACACCTCCATTCTATGACCTCACATACCTCCTTTCTGAGTTGACACACCTCCATTCTGTGACTTCACATACCGCCAATCTGACTTCACACACCTCCATTCGATGACTTCACACAACTCCATTCTGTGACTTCAAAAAACCACCATTCTATGACTTCACACATCTCCATTGTGACTTCACACACCTCCATTCTATGAGTTCACATAGCTCCATTCTGACTTCACACACCTCCATTCTATGACTTCGCACACCTCTATTCAGACTTCACACCCCTCCATTCTGTGATTTCACATACCTCCACTGTTTGACTTCACACACCTCCATTCTATGATTTCACACACCTCCATTCTATGATTTCACACAGCTCCATTCTATGACTTCACACAACCCCTTTCTGAGTTCACACACCTACATTCATTGACTTCACACACCTCCAATCTGACTTCACACACCTCCATTCTATGACTCCACACACCTCCATTCTGTGATTTCAAAAACCACAATTCTATGACTTCACACACCTCCATTGTGACTTCACATACCTCCATTCTAAGATTTCACGCACCTCCAATCTGATTCACACACCACCATTCTATGAATTCCCACAGCTCCATTCTGACTTAACACACCTCCATTCTATGACTTCGCATACCTCTATTCTGACTTCATACACCTGCATTCTGTGACTTCACACACCTCCATTCTATGACTTCAAACACCTCCATTCTGTGACTTCACACACCTCAATTCTGTCTCTTTACACACCTCGATTCTGTGACTTCTCACACCTCCATTCTGTGATTTCACACACCTCCATTCTATGACTTCACACACCTCCATTCTTTGACTTCACACACCTCCATTCTATGACTTCACACACCTCCATTGTGACTTCACACATCGCCGTTCTGTGACCTCACACACCTCCCTTCTGTGACTTGACACTCCTCCATTTTATGACTTCACACACCTCCATTCTATGACTTCACACACCTCCATTCTGTAATTTCACACGCTTCCAATGTTTGACGTCACAAACCTCCATTCCATGACTTCATACACCTTCATTCTATGACTTCACACACATCCATTCTTTGACCTCACACACCTCCATTTTGACTTCACTCACCTCCATTCTGTGACTTCACACACCTGCATTTGTGACTTCACACACCACAATTGTGACTTCACACACGTCCATTCTTTGACTTCACACACCTCCATTTTGTCTTCACACACCTCCATTTTGTGACTTCACACACCTCCATTCTATGACTTCACACACCTCCATTCTGAATTCACACACCTCCATTCTGACTTCGCACACCTCAATTCTGTGACTTCACACACCTCCATTCTATGATTTCCCACACCTCCATTCTTTGACTTCACACACCTCCATTCAGTGACTTCACATACCTCCTTTCTGAGTTGACACACCTCCATTCATTGACTTCACACACCTCCAATCTGACTTCACACACCTCCATTCTATGACTCCACACACCTCCATTCTGTGATTTCAAAAACCACAATTCTATGACTTCACAAACCTCCATTGTGACTTCACATACCTCCATTCTAAGAGTTCACACACCTCCAATCTGACTTCACACACCTCCATTCTATGAATTCCCACAGCTCCATTCTGACTTAACACACCTCCATTCTATGACTTCGCATACCTCTATTCTGACTTCATACACCTCCATTCTGTGACTTCACACACCTCCATTCTATGACTTCAAACACCTCCATTCTGTGACTTCACACACCTCAAATCTGTCACTTTACACACCTCCATTCTGTGACTTCTCACACCTCCATTCTGTGATTTCACACACCTCCATTCTATGACTTCACACACCTCCATTCTTTGACTTCACACACCTCCATTCTATGACTTCACACACCTCCATTGTGACTTCACACATCGCCGTTCTGTGACTTCACACACCTCCCTTCTGTGACTTGACACACCTCCATTTTATGACTTCACACACCTCCATTCTATGACTTCACACACCTCCATTTTGTAATTTCACACGCTTCCAATGTTTGACGTCACAAACCTCCATTCCATGACTTCATACACCTTCATTCTATGACTTCACACACATCCATTCTTTGACCTCACACACCTCCATTTTGACTTCACACACCTCCATTCTGTGACTTCTCACACCTCCATTCTGTGATTTCACACACCTCCATTCTATGACTTCACACACCTCCATTCTGTGACTTCACACACCACCATTGTGACTTCACACATCTCCGTTCTGTGACTTCACACACCTCCCTTCTGTGACTTGACACACCTCCATTCTATGACTTCACACACCTCCATTCTATGACTTCACACACCTCTATTCTGTAATTTCACACACTTCCAATGTTTGACTTCACAAACCTCCATTCTTTGACTTCGCACACCTCCATTTTATGACCTCTCACACCTCCATTGTGACTTCACACATCTCCGTTCTGTGACTTCACACACCTCCCTTCTGTGACTTGACACACCTCCATTCTATGACTTCACACACCTCCATTCTTTGACTTCACACACCTCCATTTTGACATCACACACCTCCCTTCTATGACCTCACATACCTCCCTTCTGAGTTGAAACACCTCCATTCTGTGACTTCACATACCTCCAATCTGACTTCACACACCTCCATTCGATGACTTCACACACCTCCATTCTGTGACTTCAAAAAACCACCATTCTATGACTTCACACATCTCCATTGTGACTTCACACACCTCCATTCTATGAGTTCACATAGCTCCATTCTGACTTCACACACCTCCATTCTATGACTTCGCACACCTCTATTCAGACTTCACACCCATCCATTCTGTGATTTCACATACCTCCACTCTTTGACTTCACACACCGCCATTCTATGATTTCACACACATCCATTCTATGATTTCACACAGCTCCATTCTATGACTTCACACAACCCCTTTCTGTGTTCACACACCTACTTTCATTGACTTCACACACCTCCAATCTGACTTCACACACCTCCATTCTATGACTCCACACACCTCCATTCTGTGATTACAAAAACCACAACTCTATGACTTCACACACCTCCATTGTGAATTCATACACCTCCATTCTATGAATTCCCACAGCTCCATTCTGACTTAACACACCTCCATTCTATGACTTCGCATACCTCTATTCTGACTTCATACACCTGCATTCTGTGACTTCACACACCTCCATTCTATGACTTCAAACACCTCCATTCTGTGACTTCACACACCTCAACTCTGTCTCTTTACACACCTCCATTCTGTGACTTCTCACACCTCCATTCTGTGATTTCACACACCTCCATTCTTTGACTTCACACACCTCCATTCTATGACTTCACACACCTCCATTGTGACTTCACACATCGCCGTTCTGCGACTTCACACACCTCCCTTCTGTGACTTGACACACCTCCATTTTATGACTTCACACACCTCCATTCTATGACTTCACACACCTCCATTCTGTAATTTCACACGCTTCCAATGATTGACGTCACAAACCTCCATTCCATGACTTCAAAAACCTCCATTCTATGACTTCACACACATCCATTCTTTGACCTCACATACCTCCATTTTGACTTCACACACCTCCATTCTGTGATTTCACACACCTGCATTTGTGACTTCACACACCACAATTGTGACTTCACACACGTCCATTCTTTGACTTCACACACCTCCATTTTGACTTCACACACCTCCATTTTGTGACTTCACACACCTCCATTCTATGACTTCACACACCTCCATTCTGAATTCACACACCTCCATTCTGACTTCACGCACCTCAATTCTGTGACTTCACACACCTCCATTCTATGATTTCCCACACCTCCATTCTTTGACTTCACACACCTCCATTCTATGACTTCACATACCTCCTTTCGGAGTTCACACACAT
Organism: Megascapheus bottae; assembly: GCA_024803745.1. NCBI lineage: Eukaryota > Metazoa > Chordata > Mammalia > Rodentia > Geomyidae > Megascapheus > Megascapheus bottae. The sequence continues at coordinate 324,574 of JANJXV010000671.1, read as the reverse complement.
CCATTCATTGACTTCACACACCTCCAATCTGACTTCACACACCTCCATTCTGTGACTTCACACACCTCAACTCTGTCACTTTACACACCTCCATTCTGTGACTTCTCACACGTCCATTCTGTGATTTCACACACCTCCATTCTATGACTTCACACACCTCCATTCTTTGACTTCACACACCTCCATTCTATTACTTCACACACCTCCATTTTGACTTCACACATCGCCGTTCTGTGACCTCACACACCTCCCTTCTGTGACTTGACACTCCTCCATTTTATGACTTCACACACCTCCATTCTATGACTTCACACACCTCCATTCTGTAATTTCACACGCTTCCAATGTTTGACGTCACAAACCTCCATTCCATGACTTCATACACCTCCATTCTATGACTTCACACACATCCATTCTTTGACCTCACACACCTCCATTTTGACTTCACACACCTCCATTCTGTGACTTCACACACCTGCATTTGTGACTTCACACACCACAATTGTGACTTCACACACGTCCATTCTTTGACTTCACACACCTCCATTTTGTCTTCACAAACCTCCATTTTGTGACTTCACACACCTCCATTCTATGACTTCACACACCCCCATTCTATGACTTCACACACCTACATTGTGACTTCAAACACCTACGTTCTATCAGTTCACACAGCTGCATTGTGACTTCACACACCTCCATTCTATGACTTCACACACCTCCATTCTGAATTCACACACCTCCATTCTGACTTCACACACCTCAATTCTGTGACTTCACACACCTCCATTCTATGATTTCCCACACCTCCATATTTGACTTCACACACCTCCATTCTGTGACTTCACATACCTCCTTTCGAGTTCACACACCTCCATTCATTGACTTCACACACCTCCAATCTGACTTCACACACCTCCATTCTATGACTCCACACACCTCCATTCTGTGATTTCAAAAACCACAATTCTATGACTTCACAAACCTCCATTGTGACTGCACATACCTCCATTCTAAGAGTTCACACACCTCCAATCTGACTTCACACACCTCCATTCTATGAATTCCCACAGATCCATTCTGACTTAACACACCTCCATTCTATGACTTCGCATACTTCTATTCTGACTTCATACACCTCCATTCTGTGACTTCACACACCTCCATTCTATGACTTCAAACACCTCCATTCTGTGACTTCACACACCTCAAATCTGTCACTTTACACACCTCCATTCTGTGACTTCTCACACCTCCATTCTGTGATTTCACACACCTCCATTCTATGACTTCACACACCTCCATTCTTTGACTTCACACACCTACATTCCATGACTTCACACACCTCCATTGTGACTTCACACATCGCCGTTCTGTGACTTCACACACCTCCGTTCTGTGACTTGACACACCTCCATTTTATGACTTGACACACCTCCATTCTAAGACTTCAAACACCTCCATTCTGTAATTTCACACGCTTCCAATGATTGACGTCACAAACCTCCATTCCATGACTTCAAAAACCTCCATTCTATGACTTCACACACATCCATTCTTTGACCTCACATACCTCCATTTTGACTTCACACACCTCCATTCTGTGATTTCACACACCTGCATTTGTGACTTCACACACCACAATTGTGACTTCACACACGTCCATTCTTTGACTTCACACACCTCCATTTTGACTTCACACACCTCCATTTTGTGACTTCACACACCTCCATTCTATGACTTCACACACCTCCATTCTGAATTCACACACCTCCATTCTGACTTCACGCACCTCAATTCTGTGACTTCACACACCTCCATTCTATGATTTCCCACACCTCCATTCTTTGACTTCACACACCTCCATTCTATGACTTCACATACCTCCTTTCGGAGTTCACACACATCCATTCATTGACTTCACACACCTCCAATCTGACTTCACACACCTCCATTCTGTGACTTCACACACCTCAACTCTGTCACTTTACACACCTCCATTCTGTGACTTCTCACACGTCCATTCTGTGATTTCACACACCTCCATTCTATGACTTCACACACCTCCATTCTTTGACTTCACACACCTCCATTCTATTACTTCACACACCTCCATTTTGACTTCACACATCGCCGTTCTGTGACCTCACACACCTCCCTTCTGTGACTTGACACTCCTCCATTTTATGACTTCACACACCTCCATTCTATGACTTCACACACCTCCATTCTGTAATTTCACACGCTTCCAATGTTTGACGTCACAAACCTCCATTCCATGACTTCATACACCTCCATTCTATGACTTCACACACATCCATTCTTTGACCTCACACACCTCCATTTTGACTTCACACACCTCCATTCTGTGACTTCACACACCTGCATTTGTGACTTCACACACCACAATTGTGACTTCACACACGTCCATTCTTTGACTTCACACACCTCCATTTTGTCTTCACAAACCTCCATTTTGTGACTTCACACACCTCCATTCTATGACTTCACACACCCCCATTCTATGACTTCACACACCTACATTGTGACTTCAAACACCTACGTTCTATCAGTTCACACAGCTGCATTGTGACTTCACACACCTCCATTCTATGACTTCACACACCTCCATTCTGAATTCACACACCTCCATTCTGACTTCACACACCTCAATTCTGTGACTTCACACACCTCCATTCTATGATTTCCCACACCTCCATATTTGACTTCACACACCTCCATTCTGTGACTTCACATACCTCCTTTCGAGTTCACACACCTCCATTCATTGACTTCACACACCTCCAATCTGACTTCACACACCTCCATTCTATGACTCCACACACCTCCATTCTGTGATTTCAAAAACCACAATTCTATGACTTCACAAACCTCCATTGTGACTGCACATACCTCCATTCTAAGAGTTCACACACCTCCAATCTGACTTCACACACCTCCATTCTATGAATTCCCACAGATCCATTCTGACTTAACACACCTCCATTCTATGACTTCGCATACTTCTATTCTGACTTCATACACCTCCATTCTGTGACTTCACACACCTCCATTCTATGACTTCAAACACCTCCATTCTGTGACTTCACACACCTCAAATCTGTCACTTTACACACCTCCATTCTGTGACTTCTCACACCTCCATTCTGTGATTTCACACACCTCCATTCTATGACTTCACACACCTCCATTCTTTGACTTCACACACCTACATTCCATGACTTCACACACCTCCATTGTGACTTCACACATCGCCGTTCTGTGACTTCACACACCTCCGTTCTGTGACTTGACACACCTCCATTTTATGACTTGACACACCTCCATTCTAAGACTTCAAACACCTCCATTCTGTAATTTCACACGCTCCCAATGTTTGACGTCACAAACCTCCATTCCATGACTTCATACACCTCCATTGTATGACTTCACACACATCCATTCTTTGACCTCACAAACCTCCATTTTGACTTCACACACCTCCATTCTGTGACTTCACACAGCTGCATTTGTGACTTCACACACCACAATTGTGACTTCACACACGTCCATTCTTTGACTTCACACACCTCCATTTTGACTTCACACACCTCCATTTTGTGACTTCACACACCTCCATTCTATGACTTCACACACCTCCATTCTATGACTTCACACACCTACATTGTGACTTCAAAAACCTACGTTCTATCAGTTCACACACCTGCATTGTGACTTCGCACACCTCCATTCTATGACTTCACACACCTCCATTCTGAATTCACACACCTCCATTCTGACTTCACGCACCTCAATTATGTGACTTCACACTCCTCCATTCTATGATTTCCCACACCTCCATTCTTTGACTTCACACACCTCAATTCTATGACTTCACATACCTCCTTTGGGAGTTCACACACATCCATTCATTGACTTCACACACCTCCAATCTGACTTCACACACCTCCATTCTGTGACTTCACACACCTCAACTCTGTCACTATACACACCTCCATTCTGTGACTTCTCACACCTCCATTCTGTGATTTCACACACCTCCATTCTATGACTTCACACACCTCCATTCTTTGACTTCACACACCTCCATTCTATGACTAAACACACCTCCATTGTGACTTCACACATCGCCGTTCTGTGACTTCACACACCTCCCTTCTGTGACTTGGCACACCTCCATTTTATGACTTCACACACCACCATTCTATGACTTCACACACCTCCCTTCTGTAATTTCACACGCTTCCAATGTTTGACGTCACAAACCTCCATTCCATGACTTCATACACCTCCATTCTATGACTTCACACACATCCATTCTTTGACCTCACACACCTCCATTTTGACTTCACACACCTCCATTCTGTGACTTTACACACCTGCCTTTGTGACTTCACACACCACAATTGTGACTTCACACACGTCCATTCTTTGACTTCACACACCTCCATTTTGACTTCACACACCTCCATTTTGTGACTTCACACACCTCCATTCTATGACTTCACACACCTCCATTCTATGATTTCACACACCTACATTGCGACTTCAAACAACTACGTTCTATCAGTTCACACACCTGCATTGTGACTTCACACACCTCCATTCTATGACTTCACACACCTCCATTCTGAATTCACACACCTCCATTCTGACTTCACACACCTCAATTCTGTGACTTCACACACCTCCATTCTATGATTTCCCACACCTCCATTCTTTGACTTCACACACCTCCATTCTATGACTTCACATACCTCCTTTCTGAGTTCACACACGTCCATTCTATGACTTCACACACCTCTATTCTTTGACATCTCACACCTCCATTCTATGACTTCACACACCTCCATTGTGACTTCACACATCGCCGTTCTGTGACTTAACACACCTCCCTTCTGTGACTTGACACACCTCCATTTTATGACTTCACACACCTCCATTCTATGACTTCACACACCTCCATTCTATGATTTCACACACCTACATTGCGACTTCAAACAACTACGTTCTATCAGTTCACACACCTGCATTGTGACTTCACACACCTCCATTCTATGACTTCACACACCTCCATTCTGAATTCACACACCTCCATTCTGACTTCACACACCTCAATTCTGTGACTTCACACACCTCCATTCTATGATTTCCCACACCTCCATTCTTTGACTTCACACACCTCCATTCTATGACTTCACATACCTCCTTTCTGAGTTCACACACCTCCATTCTATGACTTCACACACCTCTATTCTTTGACTTCTCACACCTCCATTCTATGACTTCACACACCTCCATTGTGACTTCACACATCGCCGTTCTGTGACTTAACACACCTCCCTTCTGTGACTTGACACACCTCCATTTTATGACTTCACACACCTCCATTCTATGACTTCACACACCTCCATTCTGTAATTTCACACGCTTCCAATGTTTGACGTCACAAACCTCCATTCCATGACTTCATACACCTCCATTCTATGACTTCACACACATCCATTCTTTGACATCACACACGTCCATTTTGAATTCACACACCTCCGTTCTATGACTTCACACACCTCCATTCTGAATTTACACACCTCCATTCTGACTTCACACACGTCAATTCTGTGACTTCACACACCTACATTCTATGATTTCCCACACTTCCATTCTTTGACTTCACACACCTCCATTCTATGACTTCACATACCTCCTTTCTGAGTTCACACACCTCCATTCATTGTCTTCACACACCTCCAATCTGACTTCACACACCTCCATTCTATGACTCCACACACCTCCATTCTGTGATTTGAAAACCACAATTCTATGACTTCACACACCTCCATTGTGACTTCACATAACTCCATTCTAAGAGTTCACACACCTCCAATCTGACTTCACACACCTCCATTCTATGAATTCCCACAGCTCCATTCTGACTTAACACATCTCCAATCTACGACTTCGCATACCTCTATTCTGACTTCATACACCTCCATTCTGTGACTTCACACACCTCCATTCTACGACTTCAAACACCTCCATTCTGTGACTTCACACACCTCAACTCTGTCACTTTACACACCTCCATTCTGTGACTTGTCACACCTCTATTCTGTGATTTCACACACCTCCATTCTATGACTTCACATACCTCCATTCTTTGACTTCACACACCTCCATTCTGTGACTTCACACACCTCCATTGTGACTTCACACATCTCCGTTCTGTGACTTCACACACCTCCCTTCTGTGACTTGACACACCTCCATTCTATGACTTCACACACCTCCATTTTTGACTTCACACACCTCCATTCTATGACCTCTCACACCTCCATTGTGACTTCACACATCTCCGTTCTGTGACTTCACACACCTCCATTCTGTAATTTCACACACTTCCAATGTTTGACTTCACAAACCTCCATTCTTTGACTTCACACACCTCCATTCTATGACTTCACACACCTCCATTCTTTGACTTCACACACCTCCATTTTGACATCACACACCTCCATTCTGTGACTTCACACACCTCCATTTGTGACTTCACACACCGCAAGTTTGACTTCACTCACCTCCATTCTTTGACTTCACACACCTCCATTCTTTGACTTCACTCACCTCCATTTTGACTTCACACACTTCCATTCTGTGAATTCACACACCTCCATTCTGTGACTTCACACACCTCCATTGTTTGACTATACACAACTCCATTCTTTGACTTCACACACCTCCATTCCATGACATCACACACTTCCATTCTATGAGCTCACATACCTCTATTCTATGAGTTCACACACCTCAATTTTGACTTCACACACCTCCATTCAATGACTTCACACACCTTCATTCTTACTTCAGAAACATCCATTCTATGACTTCAAACACCTCCATTCTGTGACTTCTAAAACCACCGTTCTATGACTTCACGCCCCTCCATTTTGACTTCACACACATCCATTCAATGAGTTCACACACCTCCATTCTGACTTCACACACCTCCATTCTCTGACTTCACACACCTCCATTCTCTGGCTTCACACACCTCCATTCTGTGACTTCACACACCTCCATTCTGTGACTTTACACACCTGCATTCTGTGTCTTCACACACCTCCATCCTGTGATTTCACACACCTCCATTCTATGACTTCACACACCTCCATTCTATGACTTCACACACCTCCATTCTATGACTTCACACACTTCTATTCTGTGACTTGACACACCTCCATTGTATGACTTCACACACCTCCATTGTATGACTTCACACATCTGCATTCTGACTTCACACACCTCCATTCTATGACTTCACACCTCCATTCTCTGACTTCACACATCTCCATTCTGACTTCACACACCTCCAATCTATGACTTCACACATCTCCCTTCTCTGATTTCACACACCTCCATTCTGTAACTTCACACACTTCCAATGTTTGACTTCACCAACCTCCATTCCATGACTTCATACACATCCATTCTATGACTTCACACAACTCCTTTCTTTGACTTCACAAAATTCCATTTTGATTTCACACACCTCCACTCTGTGACTTCACACACCTCCATTTGTGACTTCACACATCACAATTTTGACTTCACACACCTCCATTCTGTGACTTCACACACCTCCATTCTGAGTTAACACACCTCCATTTGTGACTTCACACACCTCCATTCTGACTTCACACACCTCCATTCTATGACTTCACACACTTCCATTCTATGACTTCACACACCTCCATTCTGTAACTTCACACACCTCCACTCTGAGTTCACACACCTCCATTCTGTGCCTTCACACACCTCCATTCTATGAGTTCACACACCTCGTTATATGACTTCACACACCTCCATTCTGTGACCTCACACACCTCAAATCTGAGTTCACACCCCTCCATAGTGTGACTTCACACAACTCCATTCTGTGACTTCACACACCCCCATTCTATGACTTCACACACCTCCATTCTATGACTTCACACACCTCCATTCTATGCCTTTACACGCCTCCATTCTGTGACTTCACACACCTCCATTCTATGACATCACACACCTCCATTCTGTGACTTCACACACCTCCATTCTATGACTTCACACACCTCCATTCTATGACTTCAGAAACCTACATTGTGACTTCACACACCTCCATTCTATGAGTTCAGACATCTGCATTTTGACTTCACACACCTCCATTCTATGACTTCACACACCTCCATTCTGACTTCACACACCTCCATTCTGACTTCACACACCTCAATTCTGTGACTTCACACACCTCCATTCTATGATTTCACAAACCTCCATTCTATGACTTCACAGACCTCCATTCTATGACTTCACACACCTCCTTTCTGAGTTCACACACATCCATTCTGTGACTTCACACACCTCCATTGTGACTTCATACACCTCCATTCTATGAGTTCACACACTTCCATTCTGACTTCACACACTTCCATTCTATGACTTCACACAGCTCCATTCTGACTTCACACACCTCCATTCTATGACTTCGCACGCCTCTATTCTGACTTCACACAACTGCATTCTGTGACTTCACACACCTCCATTCTATGACTTCACACACCTCCATTCTGTGACTTCACACACCTCCACTCTGTGACTTTACACACCTCCATTCTGTGACTTCACACACCTCCATTCTGTGATTTCACACACAATCCATTCTATGACTTCACAAACCTCCATTCTTTGATTTCACACACCTCCATTCTATTACTTCACACACCTGCATTGTGACTTCATACAACTCCATTCTGTGAATTCACACACCTCCTTTCTGTGACTTCACACATCTCCATACTATGACTTCCACACACCTTCAATCTATGACTTCACAACCTCCATTCTGTGACTTCTCACACTTCCAATCTATGACTTCACAAACCTCCATTCTATGACTTCACAAACCTGCAATCTGACTTCACACACCTCCATTATCTGACTTCACACACCTCCATTCTATGACTTCACACACCTCCATTCTGTAACTTCACACGCTTCCAATGTTTGACTTCACAAACCTCCATTCCATGACTTCATACACCTCCATTCTATGACTTCACACACATCCATTCTTTGACCTCACACACCTCCATTTTGACTTCACACACCTCCATTCTGTGACTTCACACACCTGCATTTGTGACTTCACACACCAAAATTTTGACTTCACACACGTCCATTCTTTGACTTCACACACCTCCATTTTGACTTCACACACTTCCATTCTGTGAATTCACACACCTCCATTCTGTGACTTCACACACCTACATTGTTTGACTTCACACACCTCCATTTTGACTTAACACACCTCCATTCTATGACTTCACACACCTCCATCTGTGACTTCACACACCTCCATTCTCTGACTTCACACTCCTACATTCTATGAGTTCACACACCTCCATTCTGTGACTTCACACACCTTCATTCTATGACTTCACACACCTCCATTCTGACTTCACACACTTCCATTTTGACTTCAAAGACCTCATTTCTGTGACTTCACACACCTCCATTCTATGATTTCACACACCTCCATTCTATGACTTCACACACCTCCATTCTATGACTTCACAGACCTCCTTTCTGAGTTGACACACTTCCATTCTGTGACTTCACACACCTCCAATCTGACCTCACACACCTCCATTCTATGACTTCACACACCTCCATTCTATGACTTCACACACCTCCATTCTTTGACTTCACACACCTCCATTCTATGAATTCACACACCTCCATTCTTTGACTTCACACACCTCCTTTCTGTGACTTCCCACACCTCCATTCTGAGAATTCACACACCTCCACTCTGTGACTAAACACACCTCCACTCTGTGACTACACACACCTCCATTTTGCGATTTCACACACCTCCATTCTATGACTTCACACACCTCCATTCTATGACTTCACACATCTCCATTCTATGAATTCACACACCTCCATTGTGACGTCACACACCTCCATTCTGTGACTTCACACACCTCCATTCTGACATCACACACCTACATTCTATGACTTCACACACTTCCATTCTATGACTTCACACACCTCCATTCTGTGACTTCTCTCACCTCCATTGTGAGTTCACACACCTCCATTCTGTGACTTTACACACCTTGATTCTCTGACTTCACACACCTCCATTCTACGATTTCACACACCTCTATTCTGTGACTTCACACACCTCCATTCTGAGTTCACACACCTCCATTCTGTGACTTCACACACCTCCAATATATGACTTCACACACCTCCATTTTGTGACTTTGCACACCTCCATTCTATGACTTCACACACCTCCATTCTATGACTTCAAACACCTACATTGTGACTTCACACACACCTCCATTCTGTGACTTCACACACCTCCAATATATGACTTCACACACCTCCATTCTATGACATCACACACCTCCATTCTGTGACTTCACACACCTTCATTCTATGACTTCACACACCTCCATTCTATGACTTCAGAAACCTACATTGTGACTTCACACACCTCCATTCCATGAGTTCACAGAACTCGATTCTCTGACTTCACACACCTCCTTTCTGAGTTCACACACATCCATTCTGTGACTTCACACACCTCCATTGTGACTTCACACACTTCCATTCTATTACTTCACACAGCTCCATTCTGACCTCACACACCTCCATTCTATGACTTCGCACACCTCTATTTTGACTTCACACAACTGCATTCTGTGACTTCACACACCTCCATTCTATGACTTCGCACACCTCCATTCTATGACTTCACACACCTCCATTCTACGCCTTTACACACCTCCATTCTGTGACTTCACACACCTCCATTCTATGACATCACACACCTCCATTCTGTGACTTCTCACACCTCCATTCTATGACTTCACACACCTCCATTCTATGACTTCAGAAACCTACATTGTGAGTTCACACACCTCATTCTATTAGTTCACACACCTGCATTGTGACTTCACCCACCTCCATTCTCTGACTTCACACACCTCCATTCTGACTTCACACACCTCCATTCTGACTTCACACACCTCAATTCTGTGACTTCACACACCTCCATTCTATGATTTCACACACCTCCATTCTATGACTTCACTGACCTCCATTCTATGACTTCACACACCTCCATTGTGACTTCATACACCTCCATTCTATGAGTTCACACACCTCCATTCTGACTTCACACACTTCCATTCTATGACTTCACACAGCTCCATTCTGACTTCACACACCTCCAATCTGACTTCACACACCTCCATTCTATGACTCCACACACCTCCATTCTGTGATTTCAAAAACCACAATTCTATGACTTCAAACACCTCCATTGTGACTTCTCATATCTCCATTCTAAGAGTTCACACACCTCCAATGTGACTTCACACACCTCCATTCTATGAATTCCCACAGCTCCATTCTGACTTAACACACCTCCATTCTATGACTTCGCATACCTCTATTCTGACTTCATACACCTCCATTCTGTGACTTCACACACCTCCATTCTATGACTTCAAACACCCCCATTCTGTGACATCTCACACCTCCATTCTGTGATTTCACACACCTCCATTCTATGACTTCACCCACCTCCATTCTTTGACTTCACACACCTCCATTCTATGACTTCACACACCTCCATTGTGACTTCACACATCGCCATTCTGTGACTTCACACACCTCCCTTCTGTGACTTGACACACCTGCATTTTATGACTTCACACAACTCCATTCTATGACTTCACACACCTCCATTCTGTAATTTCACACGCTTCCAAAGTTTGACGTCACAAACCTCCATTCCATGACTTCATACACCTCCATTCTGTGACTTCACACATATCCATTCTTTGACCTCACACACCTCCATTTTGACTTCACACACCTCTATTCTGTGACTTCACACACCTGCATTTGTGACTTCACACACCACAATTGTGACTTCACACACGTCCATTCTTTGACTTCACACACCTCCATATTGACTTCACACACCTCCATTTTGTGACTTCACACACCTCCATTCTATGACTTCACACACCTCCATTCTATGACTTCACACACCAACATTGTGCCTTCAAACACCTACGTTCTATCAGTTCACACACCTGCACTGTGACTTCACACACCTCCATTCCATGATTCACACACCTCCATTCTGAATTCACACACCTCCATTCTGACTTCACACACCTCAATTCTGTGACTTCACACACCTCCATTCTATGATTTCCCACACCTCCATTCTTTGACTTCACACACCTCCATTCTATGACTTCATATACCTCCTTTCTGAGTTCACACACCTCCATTCATTGACTTCACACACCTCCAATCTGACTTCACACACCTGCATTCTATGACTCCACACACCTCCATTCTGTGATTTCAAAAACCACAATTCTATGACTTCACACACCTCCATTGTGACTTCACATACCTCCATTCTAAGAGTTCACATACCTCCAATCTGACTTCACACACCTCCATTCTATGAATTCCCACAGCTCCATTCTGACTTAACACACCTCCATTCTATGACTTCGCATACCTCTATTCTGACTTCATACACCTCCATTCTGTGACTTCACACACCTCCATTCTATGACTTCAAACACCTCCATTCTGTTACTTCACACACCTCAACTCTGTCACTTTACACACCTCCATTCTGTGACTTCTCACACCTCCATTCTGTGATTTCACACACCTCCATTCTATGAGTTCACATACCTCCATTCTTTGACATCACACACCTCCATTCTGTGACTTCACACACCTCCATTGTGACTTCACACATCTCTGTTCTGTGACTTCACACACCTCCCATCTGTGACTTGACACACCTCCATTCTATGACTTCACACACCTCCATTCTTTGACTTCACACACCTCCATTCTATGACCTCTCACACCTCCATTGTGACTTCACACATCTCCCTTCTGTGACTTCACACACCTCCATTCTGTAATTTCACACACTTCCAATGTTTGACTTCACAAACCTCCATTCTTTGACTTCACACACCTCCATTCTATGACTTCACACACCTCCATTCTTTGACTTCACACACCTCCATTTTGACATCACACACCTCCATTCTGTGACTTCACACACCTCCATTTGTGACTTCACACACCGCAAGTTTGACTTCACTCACCTCCATTCTTTGACTTCACACACCTTCATTTTTTGACTTCACACACCTCCATTTTGACTTCACACACTTCCATTCTGTGAATTCACAAACCTCCATTCTGTGACTTCACACACCTCCATTGTTTGACTACACACAACTCCATTCTTTGACTTCACACACCTCCATTCCATGACATCACACACCTCCATTCTATGAGCTCACATACCTCTATTCTATGAGTTCACACACCTCAATTTTGACTTCACACACCTCCATTCAATGACTTCACACACCTTCATTCTTACTGCAGAAACATCCATTCTATGACTTCACACACCTCCATTCTGTGACTTCAAAAACCACCATTCTATGACTTCACACCCCTCCATTTTGACTTCACACACATCCATTCAATGAGTTCACACACCTCCATTCTGACTTCACACACCTCCATTCTCTGACTTCACACACCTCCATTCTCTGACTTCACACCTCCATTCTGTGACTTCACACACCTCCACTCTGTGACTTTACACACCTCCATTCTTTGTCTTCACACACCTCCATCCTGTGATTTCACACACCTCCATTCTATGACTTCACACACCTCCATTCTATGACTTCACACACCTCCATTCTATCACTTCACACACTTCTATTCTGTGACTTGACACACCTCCATTGTATGACTTCACACACCTCCATTCTATGACTTCACACATCTGCATTCTGACTTCACACACCTCCATTCTATGACTTCACACCTCCATTCTCTGACTTCACACATCTCCCTTCTGACTTCACACACCTCCAATCTATGACTTCACACATCTCCCTTCTCTGACTTCACACACCTCCATTCTGTAACTTCACACACTTCCAATATTTGACTTCACCAACCTCCATTCCATGACTTCATACACATCCATTCTATGACTTCACACAACTCCTTTCTTTGACTTCACAAAATTCAATTTTGATTTCACACACCTCCACTCTGTGACTTCACACACCTCCATTTGTGACTTCACACATCACAATTTTGACTTCACACACCTCCATTCTGTGACTTCACACACCTCCATTCTGAGTTAACACACCTCCATTTGTGACTTCACACACCTCCATTCTGACTTCACACACCTCCATTCTATGACTTCACACACTTCCATTCTATGACTTCACACACCTCCATTCTGTGACTTCACACACCTCCACTCTGAGTTCACACACCTCCATTCTGTGTCTTCACACACCTCCATTCTGTGACTTCACACACCTCGTTATATGACTTCACACACCTCCATTCTGTGACCTCACACACCTTAAATCTGAGTTCACACCCCTCCATAGTGTGACTTCAAACACCTCCATTCTGTGACTTCACACACCCCCATTCTATGACTTCACACACCTCCATTCTATGACTTCACACACCTCCATTCTATGCCTTTACACACCTCCATTCTGTGACTTCACACACCTCCATTCCATGACATCACACACCTCCATTCTGTGACTTCACACACCTCCATTCTATGACTTCACACACCTCCATTCTATGACTTCAGAAACCTACATTGTGACTTCACACACCTCCATTCTATGAGTTCAGACATCTGCATAGTGACTTCACACACCTCCATTCTCTGACTTCACACACCTCCATTCTGACTTCACACACCTCCATTCTGACTTCACACACCTCAATTCTGTGACTTCACAGACCTCCATTCTATAATTTCACACACCTCCATTCTATGACTTCACAGACCTCCATTCTATGACTTCACACACCTCCTTTCTGAGTTCACACACCTGCATTGTGACTTCATACAACTCCATTCTGTGAATTCACACACCTCCATTCTATGACTTCACACACCTCCATTCTGTGACTTCACACACCTACACTTTGTGACTTTACACACCTCCATTCTATGACTTCACATACTTCCATTCTATGACTTCACACACCTCCATTCTGTGACTTCACACACCTCCACTCTGAATTCACACACCTCCATTCTTTGACTTCACACACCTCCTTTCTGTGACTTCCCACACCTCCATTCTGAGAATTCACACACATCCACTCTGTGACTAAACACACCTCCACTCTGTGACTACACACACCTCCATTTTGCGATTTCACACACCTCCATTCTATGACTTCACACACCTCCATTCTATGACTTCACACATCTCCATTCTATGAATTCACACACCTCCATTGTGACGTCACACACCTCCATTCTGTGACTTCACACACCTCCATTCTGACATCACACACCTACATTCTATGACTTCACACACTTCCATTCTATGACTTCACACACCTACATTCTGTGACTTCACTCACCTCCATTGTGAGTTCACACACCTCCATTCTGTGACTTTACACACCTTGATTCTCTGACTTCACACACCTCCATTCTACGATTTCACACACCTCCATTCTGTGACTTCACACATCTCCATTCTATGATTTCACACACCTCCATTCTGTGACTTCACACACCTCCATTCTGAGTTCACACACCTCCATTCTGACATCACACACCTACATTCTATGACTTCACACACCTCCATTCTACGATTTCACACACCTCCATTCTGTGACTTCACACACCTCCATTCTGAGTTCACACACCTCCATTCTGTGACTTCACACACCTCCAATATATGACTTCACACACCTCCATTTTGTGACTTTGCACACCTCCATTCTATGACTTCACACACCTCCATTCTATGACTTCAAACACCTACATTGTGACTTCACACACACCTCCATTCTGTGACTTCACACACCTCCAATATATGACTTCACACACCTCCATTCTATGACATCACACACCTCCATTCTGTGACTTCACACACCTTCATTCTATGACTTCACACACCTCCATTCTATGACTTCAGAAACCTACATTGTGACTTCACACACCTCCATTCCATGAGTTCACAGAACTCGATTCTCTGACTTCACACACCTCCTTTCTGAATTCACACACATCCATTCTGTGACTTCACACACCTCCATTGTGACTTCACACACTTCCATTCTATTACTTCACACAGCTCCATTCTGACCTCACACACCTCCATTCTATGACTTCGCACACCTCTATTTTGACTTCACACAACTGCATTCTGTGACTTCACACACCTCCATTCTATGACTTCGCACACCTCCATTCTATGACTTCACACACCTCCATTCTACGCCTTTACACACCTCCATTCTGTGACTTCACACACCTCCATTCTATGACATCACACACCTCCATTCTGTGACTTCTCACACCTCCATTCTATGACTTCACACACCTCCATTCTATGACTTCAGAAACCTACATTGTGAGTTCACACACCTCATTCTATTAGTTCACACACCTGCATTGTGACTTCACCCACCTCCATTCTCTGACTTCACACACCTCCATTCTGACTTCACACACCTCCATTCTGACTTCACACACCTCAATTCTGTGACTTCACACACCTCCATTCTATGATTTCACACACCTCCATTCTATGACTTCACTGACCTCCATTCTATGACTTCACACACCTCCATTGTGACTTCATACACCTCCATTCTATGAGTTCACACACCTCCATTCTGACTTCACACACTTCCATTCTATGACTTCACACAGCTCCATTCTGACTTCACACACCTCCAATCTGACTTCACACACCTCCATTCTATGACTCCACACACCTCCATTCTGTGATTTCAAAAACCACAATTCTATGACTTCAAACACCTCCATTGTGACTTCTCATATCTCCATTCTAAGAGTTCACACACCTCCAATGTGACTTCACACACCTCCATTCTATGAATTCCCACAGCTCCATTCTGACTTAACACACCTCCATTCTATGACTTCGCATACCTCTATTCTGACTTCATACACCTCCATTCTGTGACTTCACACACCTCCATTCTATGACTTCAAACACCCCCATTCTGTGACATCTCACACCTCCATTCTGTGATTTCACACACCTCCATTCTATGACTTCACCCACCTCCATTCTTTGACTTCACACACCTCCATTCTATGACTTCACACACCTCCATTGTGACTTCACACATCGCCATTCTGTGACGTCACACATCTCCCTTCTGTGACTTGACACACCTGCATTTTATGACTTCACACAACTCCATTCTATGACTTCACACACCTCCATTCTGTAATTTCACACGCTTCCAATGTTTGACGTCACAAACCTCCATTCCATGACTTCATACACCTCCATTCTGTGACTTCACACATATCCATTCTTTGACCTCACACACCTCCATTTTGACTTCACACACCTCTATTCTGTGACTTCACACACCTGCATTTGTGACTTCACACACCACAATTGTGACTTCACACACGTCCATTCTTTGACTTCACACACCTCCATATTGACTTCACACACCTCCATTTTGTGACTTCACACACCTCCATTCTATGACTTCACACACCTCCATTCTATGACTTCACACACCAACATTGTGCCTTCAAACACCTACGTTCTATCAGTTCACACACCTGCACTGTGACTTCACACACCTCCATTCCATGATTCACACACCTCCATTCTGAATTCACACACCTCCATTCTGACTTCACACACCTCAATTCTGTGACTTCACACACCTCCATTCTATGATTTCCCACACCTCCATTCTTTGACTTCACACACCTCCATTCTATGACTTCATATACCTCCTTTCTGAGTTCACACACCTCCATTCATTGACTTCACACACCTCCAATCTGACTTCACACACCTGCATTCTATGACTCCACACACCTCCATTCTGTGATTTCAAAAACCACAATTCTATGACTTCACACACCTCCATTGTGACTTCACATACCTCCATTCTAAGAGTTCACATACCTCCAATCTGACTTCACACACCTCCATTCTATGAATTCCCACAGCTCCATTCTGACTTAACACACCTCCATTCTATGACTTCGCATACCTCTATTCTGACTTCATACACCTCCATACTGTGACTTCACACACCTCCATTCTATGACTTCAAACACCTCCATTCTGTTACTTCACACACCTCAACTCTGTCACTTTACACACCTCCATTCTGTGACTTCTCACACCTCCATTCTGTGATTTCACACACCTCCATTCTATGAGTTCACATACCTCCATTCTTTGACTTCACACACCTCCATTCTGTGACTTCACACACCTCCATTGTGACTTCACACATCTCTGTTCTGTGACTTCACACACCTCCCATCTGTGACTTGACACACCTCCATTCTATGACTTCACACACCTCCATTCTTTGACTTCACACACCTCCATTCTATGACCTCTCACACCTCCATTGTGACTTCACACATCTCCCTTCTGTGACTTCACACACCTCCATTCTGTAATTTCACACACTTCCAATGTTTGACTTCACAAACCTCCATTCTTTGACTTCACACACCTCCATTCTATGACTTCACACACCTCCATTCTTTGACTTCACACACCTCCATTTTGACATCACACACCTCCATTCTGTGACTTCACACACCTCCATTTGTGACTTCACACACCGCAAGTTTGACTTCACTCACCTCCATTCTTTGACTTCACACACCTTCATTTTTTGACTTCACACACCTCCATTTTGACTTCACACACTTCCATTCTGTGAATTCACAAACCTCCATTCTGTGACTTCACACACCTCCATTGTTTGACTACACACAACTCCATTCTTTGACTTCACACACCTCCATTCCATGACATCACACACCTCCATTCTATGAGCTCACATACCTCTATTCTATGAGTTCACACACCTCAATTTTGACTTCACACACCTCCATTCAATGACTTCACACACCTTCATTCTTACTGCAGAAACATCCATTCTATGACTTCACACACCTCCATTCTGTGACTTCAAAAACCACCATTCTATGACTTCACACCCCTCCATTTTGACTTCACACACATCCATTCAATGAGTTCACACACCTCCATTCTGACTTCACACACCTCCATTCTCTGACTTCACACACCTCCATTCTCTGACTTCACACCTCCATTCTGTGACTTCACACACCTCCACTCTGTGACTTTACACACCTCCATTCTTTGTCTTCACACACCTCCATCCTGTGATTTCACACACCTCCATTCTATGACTTCACACACCTCCATTCTATGACTTCACACACCTCCATTCTATCACTTCACACACTTCTATTCTGTGACTTGACACACCTCCATTGTATGACTTCACACACCTCCATTCTATGACTTCACACATCTGCATTCTGACTTCACACACCTCCATTCTATGACTTCACACCTCCATTCTCTGACTTCACACATCTCCCTTCTGACTTCACACACCTCCAATCTATGACTTCACACATCTCCCTTCTCTGACTTCACACACCTCCATTCTGTAACTTCACACACTTCCAATATTTGACTTCACCAACCTCCATTCCATGACTTCATACACATCCATTCTATGACTTCACACAACTCCTTTCTTTGACTTCACAAAATTCCATTTTGATTTCACACACCTCCACTCTGTGACTTCACACACCTCCATTTGTGACTTCACACATCACAATTTTGACTTCACACACCTCCATTCTGTGACTTCACACACCTCCATTCTGAGTTAACACACCTCCATTTGTGACTTCACACACCTCCATTCTGACTTCACACACCTCCATTCTATGACTTCACACACTTCCATTCTATGACTTCACACACCTCCATTCTGTGACTTCACACACCTCCACTCTGAGTTCACACACCTCCATTCTGTGTCTTCACACACCTCCATTCTGTGACTTCACACACCTCGTTATATGACTTCACACACCTCCATTCTGTGACCTCACACACCTTAAATCTGAGTTCACACCCCTCCATAGTGTGACTTCAAACACCTCCATTCTGTGACTTCACACACCCCCATTCTATGACTTCACACACCTCCATTCTATGACTTCACACACCTCCATTCTATGCCTTTACACACCTCCATTCTGTGACTTCACACACCTCCATTCCATGACATCACACACCTCCATTCTGTGACTTCACACACCTCCATTCTATGACTTCACACACCTCCATTCTATGACTTCAGAAACCTACATTGTGACTTCACACACCTCCATTCTATGAGTTCAGACATCTGCATAGTGACTTCACACACCTCCATTCTCGACTTCACACACCTCCATTCTGACTTCACACACCTCCATTCTGACTTCACACACCTCAATTCTGTGACTTCACAGACCTCCATTCTATAATTTCACACACCTCCATTCTATGACTTCACAGACCTCCATTCTATGACTTCACACACCTCCTTTCTGAGTTCACACACCTGCATTGTGACTTCATACAACTCCATTCTGTGAATTCACACACCTCCATTCTATGACTTCACACACCTCCATTCTGTGACTTCACACACCTACACTTTGTGACTTTACACACCTCCATTCTATGACTTCACATACTTCCATTCTATGACTTCACACACCTCCATTCTGTGACTTCACACACCTCCACTCTGAATTCACACACCTCCATTCTTTGACTTCACACACCTCCTTTCTGTGACTTCCCACACCTCCATTCTGAGAATTCACACACCTCCACTCTGTGACTAAACACACCTCCACTCTGTGACTCCACACACCTCCATTTTGCGATTTCACACACCTCCATTCTATGACTTCACACACCTCCATTCTATGACTTCACACATCTCCATTCTATGAATTCACACACCTCCATTGTGACGTCACACACCTCCATTCTGTGACTTCACACACCTCCATTCTGACATCACACACCTACATTCTATGACTTCACACACTTCCATTCTATGACTTCACACACCTACATTCTGTGACTTCACTCACCTCCATTGTGAGTTCACACACCTCCATTCTGTGACTTTACACACCTTGATTCTCTGACTTCACACACATCCATTCTACGATTTCACACACCTCCATTCTGTGACTTCACACATCTCCATTCTATGATTTCACACACCTCCATTCTGTGACTTCACACACCTCCATTCTGAGTTCACACACCTCCATTCTGTGACTTCACACACCTCCAATATATGACTTCACACACCTCCATTTTCTGACTTTGCAAACCTCCATTCTATGACTTCACACACCTCCATTCTATGACTTCAAACACCTACATTGTGACTTCACACACACCTCCATTCTGCGACTTCACACACCTCCAATATATGACTTCACACACCTCCATTCTATGACTTCACACACCTCCATTCTATGACTTCAGAAACCTACATTGTGACTTCACACACCTCCATTCTATGAGTTCACAGAACTCGATTCTCTGACTTCACACACCTCCTTTCTGAGTTCACACACATCCATTCTGTGACTTCACACACCTCCATTGTGACTTCACACACTTCCATTCTATGACTTCACACAGCTCCATTCTGACCTCACACACCTCCATTCTATGACTTCGCACACCTCTATTTTGACTTCACACAACTGCATTCTGTGACTTCACACACCTCCATTCTATGACTTCGCACACCTCCATTCTATGACTTCACACACCTCCATTCTACGCCTTTTCACACCTCCATTCTGTGACTTCACACACCTCCATTCTATGACATCACACACCTCCATTCTGTGACTTCACACACCTCCATTCTATGACTTCACACACCTCCATTCTATGACTCCACACACCTCCATTCTGTGATTTTAAAAACCACAATTCTATGACTTCAAACACCTCCATTGTGACTTCTCATACCTCCATTCTAAGAGTTCACACACCTCCAATGTGACTTCACACATCTCCATTCTATGAATTCCCACAGCTCCATTCTGACTTAACACACCTCCATTCTATGACTTCGCATACCTCTATTCTGACTTCATACACATCCATTCTGTGACTTCACACACCTCCATTCTATGACTTCAAACACCTCCATTCTGTGACATCTCACACCTCCCTTCTGTGATTTCACACACCTCCATTCTATGACTTCACACACCTCCATTCTGTGACTTCACACACCTCAATATATGACTTCACACACCTCCATTCTGTGACCTTACACACCTCAAATCTGAGTTCACACCCCTCCATAGTGTGACTTCACACACCTCCATTCTGTGTCTTCACACACCCCCATTCTATGACTTCACACACCTCCATTCTATGACTTCACACACCTCCATTCTATGCCTTTACACACCTCCATTCTGTGACTTCACACACCTCCATTCTATGACATCACACACCTCCAATCTGTGACTTCACACACCTCCATTCTATGACTTCACACACCTCCATTCTATGACTTCAGAAACCTACATTGTGACTTCACACACCTCCATTCTATGAGTTCAGACATCTGCATTGTGACTTCACACACCTCCATTCTCTTACTTCACACACCTCCATTCTGACTTCACACACCTCCATTCTGACTTCACACACCTCAATTCTGTGACTTCACAACCTCCATTCTATGATTTCACACACCTCCATTCTATGACTTCACAGACCTCCATTCTATGACTTCACACACCTCCTTTCTGAGTTCACACACATCCATTCTGTGACTTCACACACCTCCATTGTGACTTCATACACCTCCATTCTCTGAGTTCACACACCTCCATTCTGACTTCACACACTTCCATTCTATGACTTCACACAGCTCCATTCTGACTTCACACACCTCCATTCTATGACTTCGCACGCCTCTATTCTGACTTCACACAACTGCATTCTGTGACTTCACACACCTCCATTCTATGACTTCACACACCTCCATTCTGTGACTTCACACACCTCCACTCTGTGACTTTACACACCTCCATTCTGTGACTTCACACACCTCCATTCTGTGATTTCACACACAATCCATTCTATGACTTCACAAACCTCCATTCTTTGATTTCACACACCTCCATTCTATGACTTCACACACCTGCATTGTGACTTCATACAACTCCATTCTGTGAATTCACACACCTCCTTTCTGTGACTTCACACATCTCCATACTATGACTTCCACACACCTTCAATCTATGACTTCACAACCTCCATTCTATGACTTCTCACACTTCCAATCTATGACTTCACAAACCTCCATTCTATGACTTCATAAACCTGCTATCTGACTTCACACACCTCCATTATCTGACTTCACACACCTCCATTCTATGACTTCACACACATCCATTCTTTGACCTCACACACCTCCATTTTGACTTCACACACCTCCATTCTGTGACTTCACACACCTGCATTTGTGACTTCACACACCAAAATTTTGACTTCACACACGTCCATTCTTTGACTTCACACACCTCCATTTTGACTTCACACACTTCCATTCTGTGAATTCACACACCTCCATTCTGTGACTTCACACACCTACATTGTTTGACTTCACACACCTCCATTTTGACTTAACACACCTCCATTCTATGACTTCACACACCTTCTTTCTTACTTCAGAAACATCCATTCTATGACTTCACAAACTTCCCTTCTGTGAATTCACACACCTCCATTCTGGGTTCACACACCTCCATTCTGTGACTTCACACACCTCCATTCTGTGATTTCACACACAATCCATTCTATGACTTCACAAACCTCCATTCTTTGATTTCACACACCTCCATTCTATGACTTCACACACCTGCATTGTGACTTCATACAACTCCATTCTGTGAATTCACACACCTCCTTTCTGTGACTTCACACATCTCCATACTATGACTTCCACACACCTTCAATCTATGACTTCACAACCTCCATTCTATGACTTCTCACACTTCCAATCTATGACTTCACAAACCTCCATTCTATGACTTCATAAACCTGCTATCTGACTTCACACACCTCCATTATCTGACTTCACACACCTCCATTCTATGACTTCACACACATCCATTCTTTGACCTCACACACCTCCATTTTGACTTCACACACCTCCATTCTGTGACTTCACACACCTGCATTTGTGACTTCACACACCAAAATTTTGACTTCACACACGTCCATTCTTTGACTTCACACACCTCCATTTTGACTTCACACACTTCCATTCTGTGAATTCACACACCTCCATTCTGTGACTTCACACACCTACATTGTTTGACTTCACACACCTCCATTTTGACTTAACACACCTCCATTCTATGACTTCACACACCTTCTTTCTTACTTCAGAAACATCCATTCTATGACTTCACAAACTTCCCTTCTGTGAATTCACACACCTCCATTCTGGGTTCACACACCTCCATTCTGTGACTTCACACACCTCCATTCTATGACTTCACACACCTCCATCTGTGACTTCACACACCTCCATTCTATGACTTCACACTCCTACATTCTATGAGTTCACACACCTCCATTCTGTGACTTCACACACCTTCATTCTATGACTTCACACACCTCCATTCTGACTTCACACACTTCCATTTTGATCAAAGACCTCATTTCTGTGACTTCACACACCTCCATTCTATGATTTCACACACCTCCATTCTATGGCTTCACACACCTCCATTCTATGACTTCACACACCTCCTTTCTGAGTTGACACACTTCCATTCTGTGACTTCACACACCTCCAATCTGACCTCACACACCTCCATTCTATGACTTCACACACCTCCATTCTATGACTTCACACACCTCCATTCATTGACTTCACACACCTCCAATCTGACTTCACACACATCCATTCTGTGACTTCACACACCTCAACTCTGTCACTTTACACACCTCCATTCTGTGACTTCTCACACGTCCATTCTGTGATTTCACACACCTCCATTCTATGACTTCACACACCTCCATTCTTTGACTTCACACAACTCCATTCTATGACTTCACACACCTCCATTCTATGACTTCACACATCTCCATTCTATGAATTCACACACCTCCATTGTGACGTCACACACCTCCATTCTGTGACTTCACACACCTCCATTCTGACATCACACACCTACATTCTATGACTTCACACACTTCCATTCTATGACTTCACACACCTCCATTCTGTGACTTCACTCACCTCCATTGTGAGTTCACACACCTGCATTCTGTGACTTTACACACCTTGATTCTCTGACTTCACACACCTACATTCTACGATTTCACACACCTCCATTCTGTGACTTCACACATCTCCATTCTATGATTTCACACACCTCCATTCTGTGACTTCACACACCTCCATTCTGAGTTCACACACCTCCATTCTGTGACTTCACACACCTCCAATATATGACTTCACACACCTCCATTTTGTGACTTTGCACACCTCCATTCTATGACTTCACACACCTCCATTCTATGACTTCAAACACCTACATTGTGACTTCACACACCTCCATTCTGTGACTTCACACACCTCCAATATATGACTTCACACACCTCCATTCTATGACATCACACACCTCCTTTCTGTGACTTCACACACCTCCATTCTATGACTTCACACACCTCCATTCTATGACTTCAGAAACCTACATTGTGACTTCACACACCTCCATTCTATGAGTTCACAGAACTCGATTCTCTGACTTCACACACCTCCTTTCTGAGTTCACACACATCCATTCTGTGACTTCACACACCTCCATTGTGACTTCACACACTTCCATTCTTTGACTTCACACAGCTCCATTCTGACCTCACACACCTCCATTCTATGACTTCGCACACCTCTATTTTGACTTCACACAACTGCATTCTGTGACTTCACACACCTCCATTCTATGACTTCGCACACCTCCATTCTATGACTTCACACACCTCCATGTGACTTCACATACCTCCATTCTAACAGTTCACACACCTCCAATCTGACTTCACACACCTCCATTGTATGAATTCCCACAGCTCCATTCTGACTTAACACATCTCCATTCTACGACTTCGCATACCTCTATTCTGACTTCATACACCTCCATTCTGTGACTTCACACACCTCCATTCTATGACTTCAAACACCTCCATTCTGTGACTTCACACACCTCAACTCTGTCACTTTACACACCTCCATTCTGTGACTTCTCACACCTCCATTCTGTGATTTTACTCACCTCCATTCTATGACTTCACACACCTCCATTCTTTGACTTCACACACCTCCATTCTATGACTTCACACACCTCCATTGTGACTTCACACATCGCCGTTCTGTGACTTCACACACCTCCCTTCTGTGACTTGACACACCTCCATTTTATGACTTCACACACCTCCATTCCATGACTTCAAACACCTCCATTCTGTGACTTCACACACCTCAACTCTGGCACTTTACACACCTCCATTCTATGATTTCGCACACCTCTATTCTGACTTCACACAACTGCATTCTGTGACTTCACACACCTCCATTCTATGACTTAACACACCTCCATTCTCTGACTTCACACACC
The DNA here is from genome assembly GCA_024803745.1 of Megascapheus bottae. Taxonomy (NCBI): domain Eukaryota; kingdom Metazoa; phylum Chordata; class Mammalia; order Rodentia; family Geomyidae; genus Megascapheus; species Megascapheus bottae. The sequence goes on along the minus strand of JANJXV010000671.1, from coordinate 297,828 downwards.
TCCTATCTGTGACTTCACACACCTCCATTCTGTGATTTCACACACAATCCATTCTATGACTTCACAAACCTCCATTCTTTGATTTCACACACCTCCACTCTATGACTTCACACACCTCCATTGTGACTTCATACAACTCCTTTCTATGAATTCACACACCTCCTTTCTGTGACTTCACACACCTCCATACTATGACTTCCACAAAACTTCAATCTATGACTTCACAAACTCCAGTCTATGACTTCACAGACTTCCAATCTATGACTTCACAAACCTCCATTCTATGACTTCACACACCTGCAATCTCACTTCACACACCTCCATTCTCTGACTTCACACACCTCCATTCTATGACTTCACACACCTCCATTCTGTAACTTCACACGCTTCCAATGTTTGACTTCACAAACCTCCATTCTATGACTTCATACACCCCCATTCTATGACTTCACACACATCCATTCTTTGACCTCACACAACTCCATTTTGACTTCACACACCTCCATTCTGTGACTTCACACACCTCCATTCTGAGTTAACACACCTCCATTTGTGACTTCACACACCTCCATTCTGACTTCACACACCTCCATTCTATGACTTCACACACTTCCATTCTATGACTTCACACACCTCCATTCTGTGACTTCACACACCTCCACTCTGAGTTCACACACCTCCATTCTGTGTCTTCACACACCTCCATTCTGTGACTTCACACACCTCGTTATATGACTTCACACACCTCCATTCTGTGACCTCACACACCTTAAATCTGAGTTCACACCCCTCCATAGTGTGACTTCAAACACCTCCATTCTGTGACTTCACACACCCCCATTCTATGACTTCACACACCTCCATTCTATGACTTCACACACCTCCATTCTATGCCTTTACACACCTCCATTCTGTGACTTCACACACCTCCATTCCATGACATCACACACCTCCATTCTGTGACTTCACACACCTCCATTCTATGACTTCACACACCTCCATTCTATGACTTCAGAAACCTACATTGTGACTTCACACACCTCCATTCTATGAGTTCAGACATCTGCATAGTGACTTCACACACCTCCATTCTCTGACTTCACACACCTCCATTCTGACTTCACACACCTCCATTCTGACTTCACACACCTCAATTCTGTGACTTCACAGACCTCCATTCTATAATTTCACACACCTCCATTCTATGACTTCACAGACCTCCATTCTATGACTTCACACACCTCCTTTCTGAGTTCACACACCTGCATTGTGACTTCATACAACTCCATTCTGTGAATTCACACACCTCCATTCTATGACTTCACACACCTCCATTCTGTGACTTCACACACCTACACTTTGTGACTTTACACACCTCCATTCTATGACTTCACATACTTCCATTCTATGACTTCACACACCTCCATTCTGTGACTTCACACACCTCCACTCTGAATTCACACACCTCCATTCTTTGACTTCACACACCTCCTTTCTGTGACTTCCCACACCTCCATTCTGAGAATTCACACACCTCCACTCTGTGACTAAACACACCTCCACTCTGTGACTCCACACACCTCCATTTTGCGATTTCACACACCTCCATTCTATGACTTCACACACCTCCATTCTATGACTTCACACATCTCCATTCTATGAATTCACACACCTCCATTGTGACGTCACACACCTCCATTCTGTGACTTCACACACCTCCATTCTGACATCACACACCTACATTCTATGACTTCACACACTTCCATTCTATGACTTCACACACCTACATTCTGTGACTTCACTCACCTCCATTGTGAGTTCACACACCTCCATTCTGTGACTTTACACACCTTGATTCTCTGACTTCACACACATCCATTCTACGATTTCACACACCTCCATTCTGTGACTTCACACATCTCCATTCTATGATTTCACACACCTCCATTCTGTGACTTCACACACCTCCATTCTGAGTTCACACACCTCCATTCTGTGACTTCACACACCTCCAATATATGACTTCACACACCTCCATTTTCTGACTTTGCAAACCTCCATTCTATGACTTCACACACCTCCATTCTATGACTTCAAACACCTACATTGTGACTTCACACACACCTCCATTCTGCGACTTCACACACCTCCAATATATGACTTCACACACCTCCATTCTATGACATCACACACCTCCATTCTGTGACTTCACACACCTCCATTCTATGACTTCACACACCTCCATTCTATGACTTCAGAAACCTACATTGTGACTTCACACACCTCCATTCTCTGAGTTCACAGAACTCGATTCTCTGACTTCACACACCTCCTTTCTGAGTTCACACACATCCATTCTGTGACTTCACACACCTCCATTGTGACTTCACACACTTCCATTCTATGACTTCACACAGCTCCATTCTGACCTCACACACCTCCATTCTATGACTTCGCACACCTCTATTTTGACTTCACACAACTGCATTCTGTGACTTCACACACCTCCATTCTATGACTTCGCACACCTCCATTCTATGACTTCACACACCTCCATTCTACGCCTTTTCACACCTCCATTCTGTGACTTCACACACCTCCATTCTATGACATCACACACCTCCATTCTGTGACTTCACACACCTCCATTCTATGACTTCACACACCTCCATTCTATGACTCCACACACCTCCATTCTGTGATTTTAAAAACCACAATTCTATGACTTCAAACACCTCCATTGTGACTTCTCATACCTCCATTCTAAGAGTTCACACACCTCCAATGTGACTTCACACATCTCCATTCTATGAATTCCCACAGCTCCATTCTGACTTAACACACCTCCATTCTATGACTTCGCATACCTCTATTCTGACTTCATACACATCCATTCTGTGACTTCACACACCTCCATTCTATGACTTCAAACACCTCCATTCTGTGACATCTCACACCTCCCTTCTGTGATTTCACACACCTCCATTCTATGACTTCACACACCTCCATTCTGTGACTTCACACACCTCGATATATGACTTCACACACCTCCATTCTGTGACCTCACACACCTCAAATCTGAGTTCACACCCCTCCATAGTGTGACTTCACACACCTCCATTCTGTGACTTCACACACCCCCATTCTATGACTTCACACACCTCCATTCTATGACTTCACACACCTCCATTCTATGCCTTTACACACCTCCATTCTGTAACTTCACACACCTCCATTCTATGACATCACACACCTCCAATCTGTGACTTCACACACCTCCATTCTATGACTTCACACACCTCCATTCTGTGACTTCAGAAACCTACATTGTGACTTCACACACCTCCATTCTATGAGTTCAGACATCTGCATTGTGACTTCACACACCTCCATTCTCTTACTTCACACACCTCCATTCTGACTTCACACACCTCCATTCTGACTTCACACACCTCAATTCTGTGACTTCACAACCTCCATTCTATGATTTCACACACCTCCATTCTATGACTTCACAGACCTCCATTCTATGACTTCACACACCTCCTTTCTGAGTTCACACACATCCATTCTGTGACTTCACACACCTCCATTGTGACTTCATACACCTCCATTCTCTGAGTTCACACACCTCCATTCTGACTTCACACACTTCCATTCTATGACTTCACACAGCTCCATTCTGACTTCACACACCTCCATTCTATGACTTCGCACGCCTCTATTCTGACTTCACACAACTGCATTCTGTGACTTCACACACCTCCATTCTATGACTTCACACACCTCCATTCTGTGACTTCACACACCTCCACTCTGTGACTTTACACACCTCCATTCTGTGACTTCACACACCTCCATTCTGTGATTTCACACACAATCCATTCTATGACTTCACAAACCTCCATTCTTTGATTTCACACACCTCCATTCTATGACTTCACACACCTGCATTGTGACTTCATACAACTCCATTCTGTGAATTCACACACCTCCTTTCTGTGACTTCACACATCTCCATACTATGACTTCCACACACCTTCAATCTATGACTTCACAACCTCCATTCTATGACTTCTCACACTTCCAATCTATGACTTCACAAACCTCCATTCTATGACTTCATAAACCTGATATCTGACTTCACACACCTCCATTATCTGACTTCACACACCTCCATTCTATGACTTCACACACATCCATTCTTTGACCTCACACACCTCCATTTTGACTTCACACACCTCCATTCTGTGACTTCACACACCTGCATTTGTGACTTCACACACCAAAATTTTGACTTCACACACGTCCATTCTTTGACTTCACACACCTCCATTTTGACTTCACACACTTCCATTCTGTGAATTCACACACCTCCATTCTGTGACTTCACACACCTACATTGTTTGACTTCACACACCTCCATTTTGACTTAACACACCTCCATTCTATGACTTCACACACCTTCTTTCTTACTTCAGAAACATCCATTCTATGACTTCACAAACTTCCCTTCTGTGAATTCACACACCTCCATTCTGGGTTCACACACCTCCATTCTGTGACTTCACACACCTCCATTCTGTGATTTCACACACAATCCATTCTATGACTTCACAAACCTCCATTCTTTGATTTCACACACCTCCATTCTATGACTTCACACACCTGCATTGTGACTTCATACAACTCCATTCTGTGAATTCACACACCTCCTTTCTGTGACTTCACACATCTCCATACTATGACTTCCACACACCTTCAATCTATGACTTCACAACCTCCATTCTATGACTTCTCACACTTCCAATCTATGACTTCACAAACCTCCATTCTATGACTTCATAAACCTGCTATCTGACTTCACACACCTCCATTATCTGACTTCACACACCTCCATTCTATGACTTCACACACATCCATTCTTTGACCTCACACACCTCCATTTTGACTTCACACACCTCCATTCTGTGACTTCACACACCTGCATTTGTGACTTCACACACCAAAATTTTGACTTCACACACGTCCATTCTTTGACTTCACACACCTCCATTTTGACTTCACACACTTCCATTCTGTGAATTCACACACCTCCATTCTGTGACTTCACACACCTACATTGTTTGACTTCACACACCTCCATTTTGACTTAACACACCTCCATTCTATGACTTCACACACCTTCTTTCTTACTTCAGAAACATCCATTCTATGACTTCACAAACTTCCCTTCTGTGAATTCACACACCTCCATTCTGGGTTCACACACCTCCATTCTGTGACTTCACACACCTCCATTCTATGACTTCACAAACCTCCATCTGTGACTTCACACACCTCCATTCTATGACTTCACACTCCTACATTCTATGAGTTCACACACCTCCATTCTGTGACTTCACACACCTTCATTCTATGACTTCACACACCTCCATTCTGACTTCACACACTTCCATTTTGATCAAAGACCTCATTTCTGTGACTTCACACACCTCCATTCTATGATTTCACACACCTCCATTCTATGGCTTCACACACCTCCATTCTATGACTTCACACACCTCCTTTCTGAGTTGACACACTTCCATTCTGTGACTTCACACACCTCCAATCTGACCTCACACACCTCCATTCTATGACTTCACACACCTCCATTCTATGACTTCACACACCTCCATTCATTGACTTCACACACCTCCAATCTGACTTCACACACCTCCATTCTGTGACTTCACACACCTCAACTCTGTCACTTTACACACCTCCATTCTGTGACTTCTCACACGTCCATTCTGTGATTTCACACACCTCCATTCTATGACTTCACACACCTCCATTCTTTGACTTCACACAACTCCATTCTATGACTTCACACACCTCCATTCTATGACTTCACACATCTCCATTCTATGAATTCACACACCTCCATTGTGACGTCACACACCTCCATTCTGTGACTTCACACACCTCCATTCTGACATCACACACCTACATTCTATGACTTCACACACTTCCATTCTATGACTTCACACACCTCCATTCTGTGACTTCACTCACCTCCATTGTGAGTTCACACACCTGCATTCTGTGACTTTACACACCTTGATTCTCTGACTTCACACACCTACATTCTACGATTTCACACACCTCCATTCTGTGACTTCACACATCTCCATTCTATGATTTCACACACCTCCATTCTGTGACTTCACACACCTCCATTCTGAGTTCACACACCTCCATTCTGTGACTTCACACACCTCCAATATATGACTTCACACACCTCCATTTTGTGACTTTGCACACCTCCATTCTATGACTTCACACACCTCCATTCTATGACTTCAAACACCTACATTGTGACTTCACACACCTCCATTCTGTGACTTCACACACCTCCAATATATGACTTCACACACCTCCATTCTATGACATCACACACCTCCTTTCTGTGACTTCACACACCTCCATTCTATGACTTCACACACCTCCATTCTATGACTTCAGAAACCTACATTGTGACTTCACACACCTCCATTCTATGAGTTCACAGAACTCGATTCTCTGACTTCACACACCTCCTTTCTGAGTTCACACACATCCATTCTGTGACTTCACACACCTCCATTGTGACTTCACACACTTCCATTCTTTGACTTCACACAGCTCCATTCTGACCTCACACACCTCCATTCTATGACTTCGCACACCTCTATTTTGACTTCACACAACTGCATTCTATGACTTCACACACCTCCATGTGACTTCACATACCTCCATTCTAACAGTTCACACACCTCCAATCTGACTTCACACACCTCCATTGTATGAATTCCCACAGCTCCATTCTGACTTAACACATCTCCATTCTACGACTTCGCATACCTCTATTCTGACTTCATACACCTCCATTCTGTGACTTCACACACCTCCATTCTATGACTTCAAACACCTCCATTCTGTGACTTCACACACCTCAACTCTGTCACTTTACACACCTCCATTCTGTGACTTCTCACACCTCCATTCTGTGATTTTACTCACCTCCATTCTATGACTTCACACACCTCCATTCTTTGACTTCACACACCTCCATTCTATGACTTCACACACCTCCATTGTGACTTCACACATCGCCGTTCTGTGACTTCACACACCTCCCTTCTGTGACTTGACACACCTCCATTTTATGACTTCACACACCTCCATTCCATGACTTCAAACACCTCCATTCTGTGACTTCACACACCTCAACTCTGGCACTTTACACACCTCCATTCTATGATTTCGCACACCTCTATTCTGACTTCACACAACTGCATTCTGTGACTTCACACACCTCCATTCTATGACTTAACACACCTCCATTCTCTGACTTCACACACCTCCTATCTGTGACTTCACACACCTCCATTCTGTGATTTCTCACACAATCCATTCTATGACTTCACAAACCTCCATTCTTTGATTTCACACACCTCCACTCTATGACTTCACACACCTCCATTGTGACTTCATACAACTCCTTTCTATGAATTCACACACCTCCTTTCTGTGACTTCACACACCTCCATACTATGACTTCCACAAAACTTCAATCTATGACTTCACAAACTCCAGTCTATGACTTCACAGACTTCCAATCTATGACTTCACAAACCTCCATTCTATGACTTCACACACCTGCAATCTCACTTCACACACCTCCATTCTCTGACTTCACACACCTCCATTCTATGACTTCACACACCTCCATTCTGTAACTTCACACGCTTCCAATGTTTGACTTCACAAACCTCCATTCTATGACTTCATACACCCCCATTCTATGACTTCACACACATCCATTCTTTGACCTCACACAACTCCATTTTGACTTCACACACCTCCATTCTGTGACTTCACACACCTGCATTTGTGACTTCACACACCACAATTTTGACTTCACACACGTCCATTCTTTGACTTCACACACCTCCATTTTGACTTCACACACCTCCATTTTTTGACTTCACACACCTCCATTCTATGACTTCACACACCTCCATTCTATGACTTCACACACCTACTTTGTGACTTCACACACCTACGTTCTATCAGTTCACACACCTGCATTGTGACTTCACTGACCTCCATTCTATGACTTCACAGACCTCCTTTCTGAATTCACACATCCATTCTGACTTCACACACCTCAATTCTATGATTTCCCACACCTCCATTCTTTGACTTCACACACCTCCATTCTATGACTTCACATACCTCCTTTCTGAGTTGACACACCTCCATTCTGTGACTTCACATAACTCCAATCTGTTTTCACACACCTCCATTCTATGAGTTCACACACCTCCATTCTATGACTTCCCACACCTGTATTCTGACTTCACACCCCTCCATTCTATGATTTCACATACCTACAATCTTTGACTTCACACACCTCCATTCTATGATTTCACACACCTCCATTCTATGATTTCACACAGCTCCATTCTATGACTTCACACAACCCCTTTCTGAGTTCACACACCTCCATTCTAAGAGTTCACACACCTCCAATCTGACTTAACACACCTCCATTCCATGACTTCGCATACCTCTATTCTGACTTCATACACCTGCATTCTGTGACTTCACACACCTCCATTCTATGACTTCAAACACCTCCATTCTGTGACTTCACACACCTCAACTCTGTCACTTTACACACCTCCATTCTGTGACTTCTCACACCTCCATTCTGTGATTTCACTCACCTCCATTCTATGACTTCACACACCTCCATTCTTTGACTTCACACACCTCCATTCTATGACTTCACACACCTCCATTGTGACTTCACACATCGCCGTTCTGTGACTTCACACACCTCCATTCTGTAATTTCACACGCTTCCAATGTTTGACGTCACAAACGTCCATTCCATGACTTCATACACCTCCATTCTATGACTTCACACACATCCATTCTTTGACCTCACACACCTCCATTTTGACCTCACACACCTCCATTCTGTAATTTCACACGCTTCCAATGTTTGAAGTCACAGACCTCCATTCCATGACTTCATACACCTCCATTCTATGACTTCACACACATCCATTCTTTGACCTCACACACCTCCATTTTGACTTCACACACCTCCATTCTGTGACTTCACACACCTGCATTGTGACTTCACACACCACAATTGTGACTTCACACACGTCCATTCTTTGACTTCACACACCTCCCTTTTGACTTCACACACCTCCATTTTGTGACTTCACACACCTCCATTCTATGACTTCAAACACCTCCATTCTATGACTTCACACACCTACATTGTGACTTCAAACACCTACGTTCTATCAGTTCACACACCTGCATTGTGACTTCACACACTTTCATTCTGTGACTTCACACACCTCCATTCTGAATTCACACACCTCCATTCTGACTTCACACCTCAATTCTGTGACTTCACACACTTCCATTCTATGATTTCCCACACCTCCATTCTTTGACTTCACACACCTCCATTCTATGACTTCACATACCTCCTTTCTGAGTTGACACACCTCCATTCATTGACTTCACACACCTCCAATCTGACTTCACACACCTCCATTCTATGACTCCACACACCTCCATTCTGTGATTTCAAAAACCACAATTCTATGACTTCACACACCTCCATTGTGACTTCACATACCTCCATTCTAAGAGTTCACACACCTCCAATCTGACTTCACACACCTCCATTCTATGAATTCCACAGCTCCATTCTGACTTAACACATCTCCATTCTACGACTTCGCATACCTCTATTCTGACTTCATACACCTCCATTCTGTGACTTCACACACCTCCATTCTATGACTTCAAACACTTCCATTCTGTGACTTCACACACCTCAACTCTGTCACTTTACACACCTCCATTCTGTGACTTCTCACACCTCCATTCTGTGATTTCACACACCTCCATTCTATGACTTCACACACCTCCATTCTTTGACTTCACACACCTCCATTCTATGACTTCACACACCTCCATTGTGACTTCACACATCGCCGTTCTGTGACTTCACACACGTCCCTTCTGTGACTTGACACACCTCCATTTTATGACTTCATACACCTCCAGTCTGTGACTTCACACACCTCCATTCGATGACTTCAAACTCCTCCATTCTGTGACTTCACACACCTCAACTCTGTCACTTTACACACCTCCATTATGTGACTTCTCACACCTCCATTCTGTGATTTCACACACCTCCATTCTATGACTTCACACACCTCCATTCTTTGACTTCACACACCTCCATTCTATGACTTCACACACCTCCATTGTGACTTCACACATCGCCGTTCTGTGACCTCACACACCTCCCTTCTGTGACTTGACACACCTCCATTTTATGACTTCACACACCTCCATTCTATGACTTCACACACCTCCTTTCTGTAATTTCACACGCTTCCAATGTTTGACGTCACAAACCTCCATTCCATGACTTCATACACCTCCATTCTATGACTTCACACACCTCCATTCTTTGACCTCACACACCTCCATTTTGACGTCACACATCTCCATTCTGTGACTTCACACACCTGCATTTGTGACTTCACACACCACAATTGTGACTTCACACGCGTCCATTCTTTGACTTCACACACCTCCATTTTGATTTCACACACCTCCATTTTGTGACTTCACACACCTCCATTCTATGACTTCACACACCTCCATTCTATGACTTCACACACCTACATTGTGACTTCAAACACCTACGTTCTATCAGTTGACACACTTGCACTGTGACTTCACACACCTCCATTCTATGACTTCACACACCGCCATTCTGAATTCACACACCTCCATTTTGACTTCACACACCTTAATTCTGTGACTTCACACACCTCCATTCTATGATTTCCCACACCTCCATTCTTTGACTTCACACACCTCCATTCTATGACTTCATATACCTCCTTTCTGAGTTCACACACCTCCATTCATTGACTTCACACACCTCCAATCTGACTTCACACCCCTCCATTCTATGACTCCACACACCTCCATTCTGTGATTTCAAAAACCACAATTCTATGACTTCACACACCTCCATTGTGACTTCACATACCTCCATTCTAAGAGTTCACACACCTCCAATCTGACTTTACACATCTCCATTCTACGACTTCGCATACCTATATTCTGACTTCATACACGTCCATTCTGTGACTTCACACACCTCCATTCTATGACTTCAAACACCTCCATTCTGTGACTTCACACAGCTCAACTCTGTCACTTTACACACCTTCATTCTGTGACTTCTCACACCTCCATTCTGTGATTTCACACACCTCCATTCTGTGAATTCACACACCTCCATTGTGACTTCACACATCTCCGTTCTGTGACTTCACACACCTCCCTTCTGTGACTTGACACACCTCCATTCTATGACTTCACACACCTCCATTCTATGACTTCACACACCTCCATTCTGTAATTTCACACACTTCCAATGTTTGACTTCACAAACCTCCATTCTTTGACTTCGCACACCTCCATTCTATGACCTCTCACACCTCCATTGTGACTTCACACATCTCCGTTCTGTGACTTCACACACCTCCCTTCTGTGACTTGACACACCTCCATTCTATGACTTCACACACCTCCATTCTTTGACTTCACACACCTCCATTTTGACATCACACACCTCCATTCTATGACCTCACATACCTCCTTTCTGAGTTGACACACCTCCATTCTGTGACTTCACATACCTCCAATCTGACTTCACACACCTCCATTCGATGACTTCACACAACTCCATTCTGTGACTTCAAAAAACCACCATTCTATGACTTCACACATCTCCATTGTGACTTCACACACCTCCATTCTATGAGTTCACATAGCTCCATTCTGACTTCACACACCTCCATTCTATGACTTCGCACACCTCTATTCAGACTTCACACCCCTCCATTCTGTGATTTCACATACCTCCACTCTTTGAATTCACACACCTCCATTCTATGATTTCACACACCTCCATTCTATGATTTCACACAGCTCCATTCTATGACTTCACACAACCCCTTTCTAAGTTCACACACCTACATTCATTGACTTCACACACCTCCAATCTGACTTCACACACCTCCATTCTATGACTCCACACACCTCCATTCTGTGATTTCAAAAACCACAATTCTATGACTTCACACACCTCCATTGTGACTTCACATACCTTCATTCTAAGATTTCACGCACCTCCAATCTGATTCACACACCTCCATTCTATGAATTCCCACAGCTCCATTCTGACTTAACACACCTCCATTCTATGACTTCGCATACCTCTATTCTGACTTCATACACCTGCGTTCTGTGACTTCACACACCTCCATTCTATGACTTCAAACACCTCCATTCTGTGACTTCACACACCTCAACTCTGTCACTTTACACACCTCCATTCTGTGACTTCTCACACCTCCATTCTGTGATTTCACACACCTCCATTCTATGACTTCACACACCTCCATTCTTTGACTTCACACACCTCCATTCTATGACTTCACACACCTCTATTGTGACTTCACACATCGCCGTTCTGTGACCTCACACACCTCCCTTCTGTGACTTGACACTCCTCCATTTTATGACTTCACACCTCCATTCTATGACTTCACACACCTCCATTCTGTAATTTCACACGCTTCCAATGTTTGACGTCACAAACCTCCATTCCATGACTTCATACACCTTCATTCTATGACTTCACACACATCCATTCTTTGACCTCACACACCTCCATTTTGACTTCACACACCTCCATTCTGTGACTTCACACACCTGCATTTCTGACTTCACACACCACAATTGTGACTTCACACACGTCCATTCTTTGACTTCACACACCTCCATTTTGTCTTCACACACCTCCATTTTGTGACTTCACACACCTCCATTCTATGACTTCACACACCTCTATTCTATGACTTCACACACCTACATTGTGACTTCAAACACCTACGTTCTATCAGTTCACACACCTGCATTGTGACTTCACACACCTCCATTCTATGACTTCACACAACTCCATTCTGAATTCACACACCTCCATTCTGACTTCACACACCTCAATTCTGTGACTTCACACACCTCCATTCTATGATTTCCCACACCTCCATTCTTTGACTTCACACACCTCCATTCAGTGACTTCACATACCTCCTTTCTGAGTTGACACACCTCCATTCATTGACTTCACACACCTCCAATCTGACTTCACACACCTCCATTCTATGACTCCACACACCTCCATTCTGTGATTTCAAAAACCACAATTCTATGACTTCACAAACCTCCATTGTGACTTCACATACCTCCATTCTAAGAGTTCACACACCTCCAATCTGACTTCACACACCTCCATTCTATGAATTCCCACAGCTCCATTCTGACTTAACACACCTCCATTCTATGACTTCGCATACCTCTATTCTGACTTCATACACCTCCATTCTGTGACTTCACACACCTCCATTCTATGACTTCAAACACCTCCATTCTGTGACTTCACACACCTCAAATCTGTCACTTTACACACCTCCATTCTGTGACTTCTCACACCTCCATTCTGTGATTTCACACACCTCCATTCTATGACTTCACACACCTCCATTCTTTGACTTCACACACCTACATTCTATGACTTCACACACCTCCATTGTGACTTCACACATCGCCGTTCTGTGACTTCACACACCTCCCTTCTGTGACTTGACACACCTCCATTTTATGACTTGACACACCTCCATTCTATGACTTCACACACCTCCATTCTGTAATTTCACACGCTTCCAATGTTTGACGTCACAAACCTCCATTCCATGACTTCATACACCTTCATTCTATGACTTCACACACATCCATTCTTTGACCACACACACCTCCATTTTGACTTCACACACCTCCATTCTGTGACTTCTCACACCTCCATTCTGTGATTTCACACACCTCCATTCTATGACTTCACACACCTCCATTTTTTGACTTCACACACCTCCATTCTGTGACTTCACACACCTCCATTGTGACTTCACACATCTCCGTTCTCTGACTTGACACACCTCCCTTCTGTGACTTGACACACCTCCATTCTATGACTTCACACACCTCCATTCTATGACTTCACACACCTCCATTCTGTAATTTCACACACTTCCAATGTTTGACTTCACAAACCTCCATTCTTTGACTTCGCACACCTCCATTCTATGACCTCTCACACCTCCATTGTGACTTCACACACCTCCATTTTGACATCACACACCTCCATTCTTTGACCTCACATACCTCCTTTCTGAGTTGACACACCTCCATTCTGTGACTTCACATACCTCCAATCTGACTTCACACACCTCCATTCGATGACTTCACACACCTCCATTCTGTGACTTCAAAAAACCACCATTCTATGACTTCACACATCTCCATTGTGACTTCACACACCTCCATTCTATGAGTTCACATAGCTCCATTCTGACTTCACACACCTCCATTCTATGACTTCGCACACCTCTATTCAGACTTCACACCCCTCCATTCTGTGATTTCACATACCTCCACTCTTTGACTTCACACACCTCCATTCTATGATTTCACACACCTCCATTCTATGATTTCACACAGCTCCATTCTATGACTTCACACAACCCCTTTCTGAGTTCACACACCTCCATTCTTTGACTTCACACACCTCCATTCTATGACTTCACACACCTCCATTGTGACTTCACACATCGCCGTTCTGGGACTTCACACACCTCCCTTCTGTGACTTGACACACATCCATTTTATGACTTCACACACCTCCATTCTATGACTTCACACACATCCATTCTTTGACCTCACATACCTCCATTTTGACTTCACACACCTCCATTCTGTGACTTCACACACCTGCATTTGTGACTTCACACACCACAATTGTGACTTCACACACGTCCATTCTTTGACTTCACACACCTCCATTTTGACTTCACACACCTCCATTTTGTGACTTCACACACCTCCATTCTATGACTTCACACACCTCCATTCTATGACTTCACACACCTACATTGTGACTTCAAAAACCTACGTTCTATCAGTTCACACACCTGCATTGTGACTTCACAAACCTCCATTCTATGACTTCACACACCTCTATTCTGAATTCACACACCTCCATTCTGACTTCACGCACCTCAATTCTGTGACTTCACACACCTCCATTCTATGATTTCCCACACCTCCATTCTTTGACTTCACTTACCTCCATTCTATGACTTCACATACCTCCTTTCGGAGTTCACACACATCCATTCATTGACTTCACACACCTCCAATCTGACTTCACACACCTCCATTCTGTGACTTCACACACCTCAACTCTGTCAATTTACACACCTCCATTCTGTGACTTCTCACACGTCCATTCTGTGATTTCACACACCTCCATTCTATGACTTCACACACCTCCATTTTTTGACTTGACACACCTCCATTCTATGACTTCACACACCTCCATTCTATGACTTCACACATCTCCATTCTATGAATTCACACACCTCCATTGTGACGTCACACACCTCCATTCTGTGACTTCACACATCTCCGTTCTGTGACTTGACACACCTCCCTTCTGTGACTTGACACACCTCCATTCTATGACTTCACACACCTCCATTCTATGACTTCACACACCTCCATTCTGTAATTTCACACACTTCCAATGTTTGACTTCACAAACCTCCATTCTTTGACTTCGCACACCTCCATTCTATGACCTCTCACACCTCCATTGTGACTTCACACACCTCCATTTTGACATCACACACCTCCATTCTTTGACCTCACATACCTCCTTTCTGAGTTGACACACCTCCATTCTGTGACTTCACATACCTCCAATCTGACTTCACACACCTCCATTCGATGACTTCACACACCTCCATTCTGTGACTTCAAAAAACCACCATTCTATGACTTCACACATCTCCATTGTGACTTCACACACCTCCATTCTATGAGTTCACATAGCTCCATTCTGACTTCACACACCTCCATTCTATGACTTCGCACACCTCTATTCAGACTTCACACCCCTCCATTCTGTGATTTCACATACCTCCACTCTTTGACTTCACACACCTCCATTCTATGATTTCACACACCTCCATTCTATGATTTCACACAGCTCCATTCTATGACTTCACACAACCCCTTTCTGAGTTCACACACCTCCATTCTTTGACTTCACACACCTCCATTCTATGACTTCACACACCTCCATTGTGACTTCACACATCGCCGTTCTGGGACTTCACACACCTCCCTTCTGTGACTTGACACACATCCATTTTATGACTTCACACACCTCCATTCTATGACTTCACACACATCCATTCTTTGACCTCACATACCTCCATTTTGACTTCACACACCTCCATTCTGTGACTTCACACACCTGCATTTGTGACTTCACACACCACAATTGTGACTTCACACACGTCCATTCTTTGACTTCACACACCTCCATTTTGACTTCACACACCTCCATTTTGTGACTTCACACACCTCCATTCTATGACTTCACACACCTCCATTCTATGACTTCACACACCTACATTGTGACTTCAAAAACCTACGTTCTATCAGTTCACACACCTGCATTGTGACTTCACAAACCTCCATTCTATGACTTCACACACCTTTATTCTGAATTCACACACCTCCATTCTGACTTCAAGCACCTCAATTCTGTGACTTCACACACCTCCATTCTATGATTTCCCACACCTCCATTCTTTGACTTCACTTACCTCCATTCTATGACTTCACATACCTCCTTTCGGAGTTCACACACATCCATTCATTGACTTCACACACCTCCAATCTGACTTCACACACCTCCATTCTGTGACTTCACACACCTCAACTCTGTCAATTTACACACCTCCATTCTGTGACTTCTCACACGTCCATTCTGTGATTTCACACACCTCCATTCTATGACTTCACACACCTCCATTCTTTGACTTGACACACCTCCATTCTATGACTTCACACACCTCCATTCTATGACTTCACACATCTCCATTCTATGAATTCACACACCTCCATTGTGACGTCACACACCTCCATTCTGTGACTTCACACACCTCCATTCTGACATCACACACCTACATTCTATGACTTCACAACCTTCCATTCTATGACTTCACACACCTCCATTCTGTGCCTTCAATCACCTCCATTGTGAGTTCACACACCTCCATTCTGTGACTTTACACACCTTGATTCTTTGACTTCACACACCTCCATTCTACGATTTCACACACCTCCATTCTGTGACTTCACACATCTCCATTCTATGATTTCACACACCTCCATTCTGTGACTTCACACACCTCCATTCTGAGTTCACACACCTCCATTCTGGGACTTCACACACCTCCAATATATGACTTCACACACCTCCATTTTGTGACTTTGCACACCTCCATTCTATGACTTCACACACCTCCATTCTATGACTTCAAACACCTACATTGTGACTTCAAACACACCTCCATTCTGTGACTTCACACACCTCCAATATATGACTTCACACACCTCCATTCTATGACATCACACACCTCAATTCTGTGACTTCACACACCTCCATTCTATGATTTCCCACACCTCCATTCTTTGACTTCACACACCTCCATTCAGTGACTTCACATACCTCCTTTCTGAGTTGACACACCTCCATTCATTGACTTCACACACCTCCAATCTGACTTCACACACCTCCATTCTATGACTCCACACACCTACATTCTGTGATTTCAAAAACCACAATTCTATGACTTCACAAACCTCCATTGTGACTTCACATACCTCCATTCTAAGAGTTCACACACCTCCAATCTGACTTCACACACCTCCATTCTATGAATTCCCACACCTCCATTCTGACTTAACACACCTCCATTCTATGACTTCGCATACCTCTATTCTGACTTCATACACCTCCATTCTGTGACTTCACACACCTACATTCTATGACTTCAAACACCTCCATTCTGTGACTTCACACACCTCAAATCTGTCACTTTACACACCTCCATTCTGTGACTTCTCACACCTCCATTCTGTGATTTCACACACCTCCATTCTATGACTTCACACACCTCCATTCTTTGACTTCACACACCTACATTCTATGACTTCACACACCTCCATTGTGACTTCACACATCGCCGTTCTGTGACTTCACACACCTCCTTTCTGTGACTTGACACACCTCCATTTTATGACTTGACACACCTCCATTCTATGACTTCACACACCTCCATTCTGTAATTTCACACGCTTCCAATGTTTGACGTCACAAACCTCCATTCCATGACTTCATACACCTTCATTCTATGACTTCACTCACATCCATTCTTTGACCACACACACCTCCATTTTGACTTCACACACCTCCATTCTGTGACTTCTCACACCTCCATTCTGTGATTTCACACACCTCCATTCTATGACTTCAAACACCTCCATTCTTTGACTTCACACACCTCCATTCTGTGACTTCACACACCTCCATTGTGACTTCACACATCTCCGTTCTGTGACTTGACACACCTCCCTTCTGTGACTTGACACACCTCCATTCTATGACTTCACACACCTCCATTCTATGACTTCACACACCTCCATTCTGTAATTTCACACACTTCCAATGTTTGACTTCACAAACCTCCATTCTTTGACTTCGCACACCTCCATTCTATGACCTCTCACACCTCCATTGTGACTTAACACACATCCATTTTGACATCACACACCTCCATTCTTTGACCTCACATACCTCCTTTCTGAGTTGACACACCTCCATTCTGTGACTTCACATACCTCCAATCTGACTTCACACACCTCCATTCGATGACTTCACACACCTCCATTCTGTGACTTCAAAAAACCACCATTCTATGACTTCACACATCTCCATTGTGACTTCACACACCTCCATTCTATGAGTTCACATAGCTCCATTCTGACTTCACACACCTCCATTCTATGACTTCGCACACCTCTATTCAGACTTCACACCCCTCCATTCTGTGATTTCACATACCTCCACTCTTTGACTTCACACACCTCCATTCTATGATTTCACACACCTCCATTCTATGATTTCACACAGCTCCATTCTATGACTTCACACAACCCTTTTCTGAGTTCACACACCTCCATTCTTTGACTTCACACACCTCCATTCTATGACTTCACACACCTCCATTGTGACTTCACACATCGCCGTTCTGGGACTTCACACACCTCCCTTCTGTGACTTGACACACATCCATTTTATGACTTCACACACCTCCATTCTATGACTTCACACACATCCATTCTTTGACCTCACATACCTCCATTTTGACTTCACACACCTCCATTCTGTGACTTCACACACCTGCATTTGTGACTTCACACACCACAATTGTGACTTCACACACGTCCATTCTTTGACTTCACACACCTCCATTTTGACTTCACACACCTCCATTTTGTGACTTCACACACCTCCATTCTATGACTTCACACACCTCCATTCTATGTCTTCACACACCTACATTGTGACTTCAAAAACCTACGTTCTATCAGTTCACACACCTGCATTGTGACTTCACAAACCTCCATTCTATGACTTCACACACCTCTATTCTGAATTCACACACCTCCATTCTGACTTCAAGCACCTCAATTCTGTGACTTCACACACCTCCATTCTATGATTTCCCACACCTCCATTCTTTGACTTCACTTACCTCCATTCTATGACTTCACATACCTCCTTTCGGAGTTCACACACATCCATTCATTGACTTCACACACCTCCAATCTGACTTCACACACCTCCATTCTGTGACTTCACACACCTCAACTCTGTCAATTTACACACCTCCATTCTGTGACTTCTCACACGTCCATTCTGTGATTTCACACACCTCCATTCTATGACTTCACACACCTCCATTCTTTGACTTGACACACCTCCATTCTATGACTTCACACACCTCCATTCTATGACTTCACACATCTCCATTCTATGAATTCACACACCTCCATTGTGACGTCACACACCTCCATTCTGTGACTTCACACACCTCCATTCTGACATCACACACCTACATTCTATGACTTCACAACCTTCCATTCTATGACTTCACACACCTCCATTCTGTGCCTTCAATCACCTCCATTGTGAGTTCACACACCTCCATTCTGTGACTTTACACACCTTGATTCTCTGACTTCAAACACCTCCATTCTACGATTTCACACACCTCCATTCTGTGACTTCACACATCTCCATTCTATGATTTCACACACCTCCATTCTGTGACTTCACACACCTCCATTCTGAGTTCACACACCTCCATTCTGTGACTTCACACACCTCCAATATATGACTTCACACACCTCCATTTTGTGACTTTGCACACCTCCATTCTATGACTTCACACACCTCCATTCTATGACTTCAAACACCTACATTGTGACTTCACACACACCTCCATTCTGTGACTTCACACACCTCCAATATATGACTTCACACACCTCCATTCTATGACATCACACACCTCAGTTCTGTGACTTCACACACCTCCATTCTATGATTTCCCACACCTCCATTCTGTGACTTCACACACCTCCATTCAGTGACTTCACATACCTCCTTTCTGAGTTGACACACCTCCATTCATTGACTTCACACACCTCCAATCTGACTTCACACACCTCCATTCTATGACTCCACACACCTACATTCTGTGATTTCAAAAACCACAATTCTATGACTTCGCACACCTCTATTTTGACTTCACACAACTGCATTCTGTGACTTCACACACCTCCATTCTATGACTTCACACACCTCCATGTGACTTCACATACCTCCATTCTAACAGTTCACACACCTCCAATCTGACTTCACACACCTCCATTGTATGAATTCCCACAGCTCCATTCTGACTTAACACATCTCCATTCTACGACTTCGCATACCTCTATTCTGACTTCATACACCTCCATTCTGTGACTTCACACACCTCCATTCTATGACTTCAAACACCTCCATTCTGTGACTTCACACACCTCAACTCTGTCACTTTACACACCTCCATTCTGTGACTTCTCACACCTCCATTCTGTGATTTTACTCACCTCCATTCTATGACTTCACACACCTCCATTCTTTGACTTCACAGACCTCCATTCTATGACTTCACACACCTCCATTGTGACTTCACACATCGCCGTTCTGGGACTTCACACACCTCCCTTCTGTGACTTGACACACCTCCATTTTATGACTTCACACACCTCCATTCCATGACTTCAAACACCTCCATTCTGTGACTTCACACACCTCAACTCTGTCACTTTACACACCTCCATTCTATGATTTCGCACACCTCTATTCTAACTTCACACAACTGCATTCTGTGACTTCACACACCTCCATTCTATGACTTCACACACCTCCATTCTCTGACTTCACACACCTCCTATCTGTGACTTCACACACCTCCATTCTGTGATTTCACACACAATCCATTCTATGACTTCACAAACCTCCATTCTTTGATTTCACACACCTCCACTCTATGACTTCACACACCTCCATTGTGACTTCATACAACTCCTTTCTATGAATTCACACACCTCCTTTCTGTGACTTCACACACCTCCATACTATGACTTCCACAAAACTTCAATCTATGACTTCACAACCTCCAGTCTATGACTTCACAGACTTCCAATCTATGACTTCACAAACCTCCATTCTATGACTTCACACACCTGCAATCTCACTTCACACACCTCCATTCTCTGACTTCACACACCTCCATTCTATGACTTCACACACCTCCATTCTGTAACTTCACACGCTTCCAATGTTTGACTTCACAAACCTCCATTCTATGACTTCATACACCCCCATTCTATGACTTCACACACATCCATTCTTTGACCTCACACAACTCCATTTTGACTTCACACACCTCCATTCTGTGACTTCACACACCTGCATTTCTGACTTCACACACCACAATTGTGACTTCACACACGTCCATTCTTTGACTTCACACACCTCCATTTTGACTTCACACACCTCCATTTTTTGACTTCACACACCTCCATTCTATGACTTCACACACCTCCATTCTATGACTTCACACACCTACTTTGTGACTTCACACACCTACGTTCTATCAGTTCACACACCTGCATTGTGACTTCACTGACCTCCATTCTATGACTTCACAGACCTCCTTTCTGAATTCACACATCCATTCTGACTTCACACACCTCAATTCTATGATTTCCCACACCTCCATTCTTTGACTTCACACACCTCCATTCTATGACTTCACATACCTCCTTTCTGAGTTGACACACCTCCATTCTGTGACTTCACATACCTCCAATCTGACTTCACACACCTCCATTCTATGACTTCACACACCTCCATTCTGTGACTTCAAAAACCACCATTCTATGACTTCACACATCTCCATTGTGACTTCACACACCTCCATTCTATGAGTTCACACACCTCCATTCTATGACTTCCCACACCTGTATTCTGACTTCACACCCCTCCATTCTGTGATTTCACATACCTACAATCTTTGACTTCACACACCATCATTCTATGATTTCACACACCTCCATTCTATGATTTCACACAGCTCCATTCTATGACTTCACACAACCCCTTTCTGAGTTCACACACCTCCATTCTAAGAGTTCACACACCTCCAATCTGACTTAACACACCTCCATTCTATGACTTCGCATACCTCTATTCTGACTTCATACACCTGCATTCTGTGACTTCACACACCTCCATTCTATGACTTCAAACACCTCCATTCTGTGACTTCACACACCTCAACTCTGTCACTTTACACACCTCCATTCTGTGACTTCTCACACCTCCATTCTGTGATTTCACTCACCTCCATTCTATGACTTCACACACCTCCATTCTTTGACTTCACACACCTCCATTCTATGACTTCACACACCTCCATTGTGACTTCACACATCGCCGTTCTGTGACTTCACACACCTCCATTCTGTAATTTCACACGCTTCCAATATTTGACGTCACAAACGTCCATTCCATGACTTCATACACCTCCATTCTATGACTTCACACACATCCATTCTTTGACCTCACACACCTCCATTTTGACCTCACACACTCCATTCTGTAATTTCACACGCTTCCAATGTTTGACGTCACAAACCTCCATTCCATGACTTCATACACCTCCATTCTATGACTTCACACACATCCATTGTTTGACCTCACACACCTCCATTTTGACTTCACACACCTCCATTCTGTGACTTCACACACCTGCATTGTGACTTCACACACCACAATTGTGACTTCACACACGTCCATTCTTTGACTTCACACACCTCCATTTTGACTTCACACACCTCCATTTTGTGACTTCACACACCTCCATTCTATGACTTCACACACCTCCATTCTATGACTTCACACACCTACATTGTGACTTCAAACACCTACGTTCTATCAGTTCACACACCTGCATTGTGACTTCACACACTTCCATTCTGTGACTTCACACACCTCCATTCTGAATTCACACACCTCCATTCTGACTTCACACCTCAATTCTGTGACTTCACACACTTCCATTCTATGATTTCCCACACCTCCAATCTTTGACTTCACACACCTCCATTCTATGACTTCACATCCCTCCTTTCTGAGTTGACACACCTCCATTCATTGACTTCACACACCTCCAATCTGACTTCACACACCTCCATTCTATGACTCCACACACCTCCATTCTGTGATTTCAAAAACCACAATTCTATGACTTCACACACCTCCATTGTGACTTCACATACCTCCATTCTAAGAGTTCACACACCTCCAATCTGACTTCACACACCTCCATTCTATGAATTCCACAGCTCCATTCTGACTTAACACATCTCCATTCTACGACTTCGCATACCTCTATTCTGACTTCATACACCTCCATTCTGTGACTTCACACACCTCCATTCTATGACTTCAAACACCTCCATTCTGTGACTTCACACACCTCAACTCTGTCACTTTACACACCTCCATTCTGTGACTTCTCACACCTCCATTCTGTGATTTCACACACCTCCATTCTATGACTTCACACACCTCCATTCTTTGACTTCACACACCTCCATTCTATGACTTCACACACCTCCATTGTGACTTCATACATCGCCGTTCTGTGACTTCACACACGTCCCTTCTGTGACTTGACACACCTCCATTTTATGACTTCATACACCTCCATTCTGTGACTTCACACACCTCCATTCGATGACTTCAAACTCCTCCATTCTGTGACTTCACACACCTCAACTCTGTCACTTTACACACCTCCATTCTGTGACTTCTCACACCTCCATTCTGTGATTTCACACACCTCCATTCTATGACTTCACACACCTCCATTCTTTGACTTCACACACCTCCATTCTATGACTTCACACACCTCCATTGTGACTTCACACATCGCCGTTCTGTGACTTCACACACCTCCCTTTTGTGACTTGACACACCTCCATTTTATGACTTCACACACCTCCATTCTATGACTTCACACACCTCCTTTCTGTAATTTCACACGCTTCCAATGTTTGACGTCACAAACCTCCATTCCATGACTTCATACACCTCCATTCTATGACTTCACACACCTCCATTCTTTGACCTCACACACCTCCATTTTGACTTCACACATCTCCATTCTGTGACTTCACACACCTGCATTTGTGACTTCACACACCACAATTGTGACTTCACACGCGTCCATTCTTTGACTTCACACACCTCCATTTTGATTTCACACACCTCCATTTTGTGACTTCACACACCTCCATTCTATGACTTCACACACCTGCATTCTATGACTTCACACACCTACATTGTGACTTCAAACACCTACGTTCTATCAGTTCACACACTTGCACTGTGACTTCACACACCTCCATTCTATGACTTCACACACCGCCATTCTGAATTCACACACCTCCATTTTGATTTCACACACCTCAATTCTGTGACTTCACACACCTCCATTCTATGATTTCCCACACCTCCATTCTTTGACTTCACACACCTCCATTCTATGACTTCATATACCTCCTTTCTGAGTTCACACACCTCCATTCATTGACTTCACACACCTCCAATCTGACTTCACACACCTCCATTCTATGACTCCACACACCTACATTCTGTGATTTCAAAAACCACAATTCTATGACTTCACACACCTCCATTGTGACTTCACATACCTCCATTCTAAGAGTTCACACACCTCCAATCTGACTTCACACACCTCCATTCTATGAATTCCCACACCTCCATTCTGACTTAACACATCTCCATTCTACGACTTCGCATACCTCTATTCTGACTTCATACACCTCCATTCTGTGACTTCACACACCTCCATTCTATGACTTCAAACACCTCCATTCTGTGACTTCACACACCTCAACTCTGTCACTTTACACACCTTCATTCTGTGACTTCTCACACCTCCATTCTGTGATTTCACACACCTCCATTCTGTGAATTAACACACCTCCATTGTGACTTCACACATCTCCGTTCTGTGACTTCACACACCTCCCTTCTGTGACTTGACACACCTCCATTCTATGACTTCACACACCTCCATTCTATGACTTCACACACCTCCATTCTGTAATTTCACACACTTCCAATGTTTGACTTCACAAACCTCCATTCTTTGACTTCGCACACCTCCATTCTATGACCTCTCACACCTCCATTGTGACTTCACACATCTCCGTTCTGTGACTTCACACACCTCCCTTCTGTGACTTGACACACCTCCATTCTATGACTTCACACACTTCCATTCTTTGACTTCACACACCTCCATTTTGACATCACACACCTCCATTCTATGACCTCACATACCTCTTTTCTGAGTTGACACACCTCCATTCTGTGACTTCACATACCTCCAATCTGACTTCACACACCTCCATTCGATGACTTCACACAACTCCATTCTGTGACTTCAAAAAACCACCATTCTATGACTTCACACATCTCCATTGTGACTTCACACACCTCCATTCTATGAGTTCACATAGCTCCATTCTGACTTCACACACCTACATTCTATGACTTCGCACACCTCTATTCAGACTTCACACCCCTCCATTCTGTGATTTCACATACCTCCACTCTTTGAATTCACACACCTCCATTCTATGATTTCACACACCTCCATTCTATGATTTCACACAGCTCCATTCTATGACTTCACACAACCCCTTTCTGAGTTCACACACCTACATTCATTGACTTCACACACCTCCAATCTGACTTCACACACCTCCATTCTATGACTCCACACACCTCCATTCTGTCATTTCAAAAACCACAATTCTATGACTTCACACACCTCCATTGTGTCTTCACATACCTCCATTCTAAGATTTCACGCACCTCCAATCTGATTCACACACCTCCATTCTATGAATTCCCACAGCTCCATTCTGACTTAACACACCTCCATTCTATGACTTCGCATACCTCTATTCTGACTTCATACACCTGCATTCTGTGACTTCACACACCTCCATTCTATGACTTCAAACATCTCCATTCTGTGACTTCACACACCTCAACTCTGTCTCTTTACACACCTCGATTCTGTGACTTCTCACACCTCCATTCTGTGATTTCACACACCTCCATTCTATGACTTCACACACCTCCATTCTTTGACTTCACACACCTCCATTCTATGACTTCACACACCTCTATTGTGACTTCACACATCGCGTTCTGTGACCTCACACACCTCCCTTCTGTGACTTGACACTCCTCCATTTTATGACTTGACACACCTCCATTCTATGACTTCACACACCTCCATTCTGTAATTTCACACGCTTCCAATGTTTGACGTCACAAACCTCCATTCCATGACTTCATACACTTTCATTCTATGACTTCACACACATCCATTCTTTGACCTCACACACCTCCATTTTGACTTCACACACCTCCATTCTGTGACTTCACACACCTGCATTTCTGACTTCACACACCACAATTGTGACTTCACACACGTCCATTCTTTGACTTCACACACCTCCATTTTGTCTTCACACACCTCCATTTTGTGACTTCACACACCTCCATTCTATGACTTCACACACCTCTATTCTATGACTTCACACACCTACATTGTGACTTCAAACACCTACGTTCTATCAGTTCACACACCTGCATTTTGACTTCACACACCTCCATTCTATGACTTCACACAACTCCATTCTGAATTCACACACCTCCATTCTGACTTCACACACCTCAATTCTGTGACTTCACACACCTCCATTCTATGATTTCCCACACCTCCATTCTTTGACTTCACACACCTCCATTCAGTGACTTCACATACCTCCTTTCTGAGTTGACACACCTCCATTCATTGACTTCACACACCTCCAATCTGACTTCACACACCTCCATTCTATGACTCCACACACCTACATTCTGTGATTTCAAAAACCACAATTCTATGACTTCACAAACCTCCATTGTGACTTCACATACCTCCATTCTAAGAGTTCACACACCTCCAATCTGACTTCACACACCTCCATTCTATGAATTCCCACAGCTCCATTCTGACTTAACACAACTCCATTCTATGACTTCGCATACATCTATTCTGACTTCATACACCTCCATTCTGTGACTTCACACACCTCCGTTCTATGACTTCAAACACCTCCATTCTGTGACTTCACACACCTCAAATCTGTCACTTTACACACCTCCATTCTGTGACTTCTCACACCTCCATTCTGTGATTTCACACACCTCCATTCTATGACTTCACACACCTCCATTCTTTGACCTCACACACCTACATTCTATGACTTCACACACCTCCATTGTGACTTCACACATCGCCGTTCTGTGACTTCACACACCTCCCTTCTGTGACTTGACACACCTCCATTTTATGACTTGACACACCTCCATTCTATGACTTCACACACCTCCATTCTGTAATTTCACACGCTTCCAATGTTTGACGTCACAAACCTCCATTCCATGACTTCATACACCTTCATTCTATGACTTCACACACATCCATTCTTTGACCTCACACACCTCCATTTTGACTTCACACACCTCCATTCTGTGACTTCTCACACCTCCATTCTGTGATTTCACACACCTCCATTCTATGACTTCACACACCTCCATTCTTTGACTTCACACACCTCCATTCTGTGACTTCACACACCTCCATTGTGACTTCACACATCTCCGTTCTGTGACTTCACAGACCTCCCTTCTTTGACTTGACACACCTCCATTCTATGACTTCACACACCTCCATTCTATGACTTCACACACCTCCATTCTGTAATTTCACACACTTCCAATGTTTGACTTCACAAACCTCCATTCTTTGACTTCGCACACCTCCATTCTATGACCTCTCACACCTCCATTGTGACTTCACACATCTCCGTTCTGTGACTTCACACACCTCCCTTCTGTGACTTGACACACCTCCATTCTATGACTTCACACACCTCCATTCTTTGACTTCACACACCTCCATTTTGACATCACACACCTCCATTCTATGACCTCACATACCTCCTTTCTGAGTTGACACACCTCCATTCTGTGACTTCACATACCTCCAATCTGACTTCACACACCTCCATTCGATGACTTCACACACCTCCATTCTGTGACTTCAAAAAACCACCATTCTATGACTTCACACATCTCCATTGTGACTTCACACACCTCCATTCTATGATTCACATAGCTCCATTCTGACTTCACACACCTCCATTCTATGACTTCGCACACCTCTATTCAGACTTCACACCCCTCCATTCTGTGATTTCACATACCTCGACTCTTTGACTTCACACACCTCCGTTCTATGATTTCACACACCTCCATTCTATGATTTCACACAGCTCCATTCTATGACTTCACACAACCCCTTTCTGAGTTCACACACCTCCATTCTTTGACTTCACACACCTCCATTCTATGACTTCACACACCTCCATTGTGACTTCACACATCGCCGTTCTGGGACTTCACACACCTCCCTTCTGTGACTTGACACACATCCATTTTATGACTTCACACACCTCCATTCTATGAGTTCACACACATCCATTCTTTGACCTCACATACCTCCATTTTGACTTCACACACCTCCATTCTGTGACTTCACACACCTGCATTTGTGACTTCACACACCACAATTGTGACTTCACACACGTCCATTCTTTGACTTCACACACCTCCATTTTGACTTCACACACCTCCATTTTGTGACTTCACACACCTCCATTCTATGACTTCACACACCTCCATTCTATGACTTCACACACCTACATTGTGACTTCAAAAACCTACGTTCTATCAGTTCACACACCTGCATTGTGACTTCACACACCTCCATTCTATGACTTCACACACCTCTATTCTGAATTCACACACCTCCATTCTGACTTCACGCACCTCAATTCTGTGACTTCACACACCTCCATTCTATGATTTCCCACACCTCCATTCTTTGACTTCACTCACCTCCAATCTATGACTTCACATACCTCCTTTCGGAGTTCACACACATCCATTCATTGACTTCACACACCTCCAATCTGACTTCACACACGTCCATTCTGTGACTTCACACACCTCAACTCTGTCACTTTACACACCTCCATTCAGTGACTTCTCACATGTCCATTCTGTGATTTCACACACCTCCATTCTATGACTTCACACACCTCCATTCTTTGACTTCACAC
Organism: Megascapheus bottae; assembly: GCA_024803745.1. Taxonomy (NCBI): domain Eukaryota; kingdom Metazoa; phylum Chordata; class Mammalia; order Rodentia; family Geomyidae; genus Megascapheus; species Megascapheus bottae. Next base: position 267,807 of record JANJXV010000671.1, on the reverse strand, counting down.
ACCTCCATTCTATTACTTCACACACCTCCATTGTGACTTCACACATCGCCGTTCTGTGACCTCACACACCTCCCTTCTGTGACTTGACACTCCTCCATTATATGACTTCACACACCTCCATTCTATGACTTCACACACCTCCATTCTGTAATTTCACACGCTTCCAATGTTTGACGTCACAAACCTCCATTCCATGAGTTCATACACCTCCATTCTATGACTTCACACACATCCATTCTTTGACCTCACACACCTCCATTTTGACTTCACACACCTCCATTCTGTGACTTCACACACCTGCATTTGTGACTTCACACACCACAATTGTGACTTCACACACGTCCATTCTTTGACATCACACACCTCCATTTTGTCTTCACAAACCTCCATTTTGTGACTTCACACACCTCCATTCTATGACTTCACACACCTCCATTCTATGACTTCACACACCTACATTGTGACTTCAAAAACCTACGTTCTATCAGTTCACACACCTGCATTGTGACTTCACACACCTCCATTCTATGACTTCACACACCTCCATTCTGAATTCACACACCTCCATTCTGACTTCACACACCTCAATTCTGTGACTTCACACACCTCCATTCTGAATTCACACACCTCCATTCTGACTTCACACACCTCAATTCTGTGACTTCACACACCTCCATTCTATGATTTCCCACACCTCCATTCTTTGACTTCACACACCTCCATTCTGTGACTTCACATACCTCCTTTCGAGTTCACACACCTCCATTCATTGACTTCACACACCTCCAATCTGACTTCACACACCTCCATTCTATGACTCCACACACCTCCATTCTGTGATTTCAAAAACCACAATTCTATGACTTCACACACCTCCATTGTGACTTCACATACCTCCATTCTAAGAGTTCACACACCTCCAATCTGACTTCACACACCTCCATTCTATGAATTCCCACAGCTCCATTCTGACTTATCACACCTCCATTCTATGACTTCACATACCTCTATTCTGACTTCATACACCTCCATTCTGTGACTTCACACACCTCCAATCTATGACTTCAAACACCTCCATTCTGTGACTTCACACACCGCAAATCTGTCACTTTACACACCTCCATTCTGTGACTTCTCACACCTCCATTCTGTGATTTCACACACCTCCATTCTATGACTTCACACACCTCCATTCTTTGACTTCACACACCTACATTCTATGACTTCACACACCTCCATTGTGACTTCACACATCGCCGTTCTGTGACTTCACACACCTCCGTTCTGTGACTTGACACACCTCCATTTTATGACTTGACACACCTCCATTCTATGACTTCACACACCTCTATTCTGTAATTTCACACGCTTCCAATGTTTGACGTCACAAACCTCCATTCCATGACTTCATACACCTCCATTGTATGACTTCACACACATCCATTCTTTGACCTCACACATCTCCATTTTGACTTCACACACCTCCATTCTGTGACTTCACACACCTACATTTGTGACTTCACACACCACAATTGTGACTTCACACACGTCCATTCTTTGACTTCACACACCTCCATTTTGAATTCACACACCTCCAGTTTGTGACTTCACACACCTCCATTCTATGACTTCACACACCTCCATTCTATGACTTCACACACCTACATTGTGACTTCAAAAACCTACGTTCTATCAGTTCACACACCTGCATTGTGACTTCGCACGCCTCCATTCTATTACTTCACACACCTCCATTCTGAATTCACACACCTCCATTCTGACTTCACGCACCTCAATTCTGTGACTTCACACTCCTCCATTCTATGATTTCCCACACTTCCATTCTTTGACTTCACACACCTCAATTCTATGACTTCACATACCTCCTTTGGGAGTTCACACACATCCATTCATTGACTTCACACACCTCCAATCTGACTTCACACACCTCCATTCTGTGACTTCACACACCTCAACTCTGTCACTATACACACCTCCATTCTGTGACTTCTCACACCTCCATTCTGTGATTTCACACACCTCCATTCTATGACTTCACACACCTCCATTCTTTGACTTCACACACCTCCATTCTATGACTAAACACACCTCCATTGTGACTTCACACATCGCCGTTCTGTGACTTCACACACCTCCCTTCTGTGACTTGGCACACCTCCATTTTATGACTTCACACACCACCATTCTATGACTTCACACACCTCCATTCTGTAATTTCACACGCTTCCAATGTTTGACGTCACAAACCTCCATTCCATGACTTCATACACCTCCATTCTATGACTTCACACACATCCATTCTTTGACCTCACACACCTCCATTTTGACTTCACACACCTCCATTCTGTGACTTCACACACCTGCATTTGTGACTTCACACACCACAATTGTGACTTCACACACGTCCATTCTTTGACTTCACACACCTCCATTTTGACTTCACACACCTCCATTTTGTGACTTCACACACCTCCATTCTATGACTTCACACACCTCCATTCTGTGACTTCACACACCTACATTGCGACTTCAAACACCTACGTTCTATCAGTTCACACACCTGCATTGTGACTTCACACACCTCCATTCTATGACTTCACACACCTCCATTCTGAATTCACACACCTCCATTCTGACTTCACACACCTCCATTCTATGACTTCACACACCTCCATTCTATGACTTCACACACCTACATTGTGACTTCAAAAACCTACGTTCTATCAGTTCACACACCTGCATTGTGACTTCGCACGCCTCCATTCTATTACTTCACACACCTCCATTCTGAATTCACACACCTCCATTCTGACTTCACGCACCTCAATTCTGTGACTTCACACTCCTCCATTCTATGATTTCCCACACTTCCATTCTTTGACTTCACACACCTCAATTCTATGACTTCACATACCTCCTTTGGGAGTTCACACACATCCATTCATTGACTTCACACACCTCCAATCTGACTTCACACACCTCCATTCTGTGACTTCACACACCTCAACTCTGTCACTATACACACCTCCATTCTGTGACTTCTCACACCTCCATTCTGTGATTTCACACACCTCCATTCTATGACTTCACACACCTCCATTCTTTGACTTCACACACCTCCATTCTATGACTAAACACACCTCCATTGTGACTTCACACATCGCCGTTCTGTGACTTCACACACCTCCCTTCTGTGACTTGGCACACCTCCATTTTATGACTTCACACACCACCATTCTATGACTTCACACACCTCCATTCTGTAATTTCACACGCTTCCAATGTTTGACGTCACAAACCTCCATTCCATGACTTCATACACCTCCATTCTATGACTTCACACACATCCATTCTTTGACCTCACACACCTCCATTTTGACTTCACACACCTCCATTCTGTGACTTCACACACCTGCATTTGTGACTTCACACACCACAATTGTGACTTCACACACGTCCATTCTTTGACTTCACACACCTCCATTTTGACTTCACACACCTCCATTTTGTGACTTCACACACCTCCATTCTATGACTTCACACACCTCCATTCTATGACTTCACACACCTACATTGCGACTTCAAACACCTACGTTCTATCAGTTCACACACCTGCATTGTGACTTCACACACCTCCATTCTATGACTTCACACACCTCCATTCTGAATTCACACACCTCCATTCTGACTTCACACACCTCAATTCTGTGACTTCACACACCTCCATTCTATGATTTCCCACACCTCCATTCTTTGACTTCACACACCTCCATTCTATGACTTCACATACCTACTTTCTGAGTTCACACACATCCATTCATTGACTTCACACACCTCCAATCTGACTTCACACACCTCCATTCTATGACTTCACACACCTCTATTCTTTGACTTCTCACACCTCCATTCTATGACTTCACACACCTCCATTGTGACTTCACACATCGCCGTTCTGTGACTTAACACACCTCCCTTCTGTGACTTGACACACCTCCATTTTATGACTTCACACACCTCCATTCTATGACTTCACACACCTCCATTCTGTAATTTCACACGCTTCCAATGTTTGACGTCACAAACCTCCATTCCATGACTTCATACACCTCCATTCTATGACTTCACACACATCCATTCTTTGACCTCACACACCTCCATTTTGACTTCACACACCTCCATTCTGTGACTTCACACACCTGCATTTGTGACTTCACACACCACAATTGTGACTTCACACACGTCCATTCTTTGACTTCACACACCTCCATTTTGACTTCACACACCTCCACTTTGTGACTTCACACACCTCCATTCTATGACTTTACAAACCTCCATTCTATGACTTCACACACCTACATCGTGACTTCAAACACCTACGTTCTATCAGTTCACACGCCTGCATTGTGACTTCACACACCTCCGTTCTATGACTTCACACACCTCCATTCTGAATTTACACACCTCCATTCTGACTTCACACACGTCAATTCTGTGACTTCACACACCTCCATTCTATGACTTCCCACACTTCCATTCTTTGACTTCACACACCTCCATTCTATGACTTCACATACCTCCTTTCTGAGTTCACATACCTCCATTCTAAGAGTTCACACACCTCCAATCTGACTTCACACACCTCCATTCTATGAATTCCCACAGCTCCATTCTGACTTAACACATCTCCAATCTACGACTTCGCATACCTCTATTCTATGATTTCACACACCTCCATTCTGTGTCTTCACACACCTCCATTCTACGACTTCAAACACCTCCATTCTGTGACTTCACACACCTCAACTCTGTCACTTTACACACCTCCATTCTGTGACTTGTCACACCTCTATTCTGTGATTTCACACACCTCCATTCTATGACTTCACATACCTCCATTCTTTGACTTCACACACCTCCATTCTGTGACTTCACACACCTCCATTGTGACTTCACACATCTCCGTTCTGTGACTTCACACACCTCCCTTCTGTGACTTGACACACCTCCATTCTATGACTTCACACCTCCATTTTTGACTTCACACACCTCCATTCTATGACCTCTCACACCTCCATTGTGACTTCACACATCTCCGTTCTGTGACTTCACACACCTCCATTCTGTAATTTCACACACTTCCAGTGTTTGACTTCACACGCCTCCATTCTTTGACTTCACACACCTCCATTTTGACATCACACACCTCCATTCTGTGACTTCACACACCTCCATTTGTGACTTCACACACCGCAAGTTTGACTTCACTCACCTCCATTCTTCGACTTCACACACCTCCATTCTTTGACTTCACACACCTCCATTTTGACTGCACACACTTCCATTCTGTGAATTCACACACCTCCATTCTGTGACTTCACACACCTCCATTGTTTGACTATACACAACTCCATTCTTTGACTTCACACACCTCCATTCCATGACATCACACACTTCCATTCTATGAGCTCACATACCTCTATTCTATGAGTTCACACACCTCAATTTTGACTTCACACACCTCCATTCAATGACTTCACACACCTTCATTCTTACTTCAGAAACATCCATTCTATGACTTCAAACACCTCCATTCTGTGACTTCAAAAACCACCATTCTATGACTTCACGCCCCTCCATTTTGACTTCACACACATCCATTCAATGAGTTCACACACCTCCATTCTGACTTCACACACCTCCATTCTCTGACTTCACACACCTCCATTCTCTGACTTCACACACCTCCATTCTGTGACTTCACACACCTCCACTCTGTGACTTTACACACCTCCATTCTGTGTCTTCACACACCTCCATCCTGTAATTTCACACACCTCCATTCTATGACTTCACACACCTCCATTCTATGACTTCACACACCTCCATTCTATGACTTCACACACTTCTATTCTGTGACTTGACACACCTCCATTGTATGACTTCACACACCTCCATTGTATGACTTCACATATCTGCATTCTGACTTTACACACCTCCATTCTATGACTTCACACCTCCATTCTCTGACTTCACACATCTCCATTCTGACTTCACACACCTCCAATCTATGACTTCACACATCTCCCTTCTCTGATTTCACACACCTCCATTCTGTAACTTCACACACTTCCAATGTTTGACTTCACCAACCTCCATTCCATGACTTCATACACATCCATTCTATGACTTCACACAACTCCTTTCTTTGACTTCACACATCACAATTTTGACTTCACACACCTCCATTCTGTGACTTCACACACCTCCATTCTGAGTTAACACACCTCCATTTGTGACTTCACACACCTCCATTCTGACTTCACACACCTCCATTCTATGACTTCACACACTTCCATTCTATGACTTCACACACCTCCATTCTGTGACTTCACACACCTCCACTCTGAGTTCACACACCTCCATTCTGTGTCTTCACACACCTCCATTCTGTGACTTCACACACCTCGTTATATGACTTCACACACCTCCATTCTGTGACCTCACACACCTCAAATCTGAGTTCACACCCCTCCATAGTGTGACTTCACACACCTCCATTCTGTGACTTCACACACCCCCATTCTATGACTTCACACACCTCCATTCTATGACTTCACACACCTCCATTCTATGCCTTTACACGCCTCCATTCTGTGACTTCACACACCTCCATTGTATGATATCACACACCTCCATTCTGTGACTTCACACACCTCCATTCTATGACTTCACACACCTCCATTCTATGACTTCAGAAACCTACATTGTGACTTCACACACCTCCATTCTATGAGTTCAGACATCTGCATTGTGACTTCACACACCTCCATTCTCTTACTTCACACACCTCCATTCTGACTTCACACACCTCCATTCTGATTTCACACACCTCAATTCTGTGACTTCACACACCTCCATTCTATGATTTCACACACCTCCATTCTATGACTTCACAGACCTCCATTCTATGACTTCACACACCTCCTTTCTGAGTTCACACACATCCATTCTGTGACTTCACACACCTCCATTGTGACTTCATACACCTCCATTCTATGAGTTCACACACCTCCATTCTGACTTCACACACTTCCATTCTATGACTTCACACAGCTCCATTCTGACTTCACACACCTCCATTCTATGACTTCGCACGCCTCTATTCTGACTTCACACAACTGCATTCTGTGACTTCACACACCTCCATTCTATGACTTCACACACCTCCATTCTGTGACTTCACACACCTCCACTCTGTGACTTTACACACCTCCATTCTGTGACTTCACACACCTCCATTCTGTGATTTCACACACAATCCATTCTATGACTTCACAAACCTCCATTCTTTGATTTCACACACCTCCATTCTATGACTTCACACACCTGCATTGTGACTTCATACAACTCCATTTTGTGAATTCACACACCTCCTTTCTGTGACTTCACACATCTCCATACTATGACTTCCACACACCTTCAATCTATGACTTCACAACCTCCATTCTATGACTTCTCACACTTCCAATCTATGACTTCACAAACCTCCATTCTATGACTTCACAAACCTGCAATCTGACTTCACACACCTCCATTATCTGACTTCACACACCTCCATTCTATGACTTCACACACCTCCATTCTGTAACTTCACGCGCTTCCAATGTTTGACTTCACAAACCTCCATTCCATGACTTCATACACCTCCATTCTATGACTTCACACACATCCATTCTTTGACCTCACACACCTCCATTTTGACTTCACACACCTCCATTCTGTGACTTCACACACCTGCATTTGTGACTTCACACACCAAAATTTTGACTTCACACACGTCCATTCTTTGACTTCACACACCTCCATTTTGACTTCACACACTTCCATTCTGTGAATTCACACACCTCCATTCTGTGACTTCACACACCTACATTGTTTGACTTCACACACCTCCATTTTGACTTAACACACCTCCATTCTATGACTTCACACACCTCCATCTGTGACTTCACACACCTCCATTCTCTGACTTCACACTCCTACATTCTATGAGTTCACACACCTCCATTCTGTGACTTCACACACCTTCATTCTATGACTTCACACACCTCCATTCTGACTTCACACACTTCCATTTTGACTTCAAAGACCTCATTTCTGTGACTTCACACACCTCCATTCTATGATTTCACACACCTCCATTCTATGACTTCACACACCTCCATTCTATGACTTCACACACCTCCTTTCTGAGTTGACACACTTCCATTCTGTGACTTCACACACCTCCAATCTGACCTCACACACCTCCATTCTATGACTTCACACACCTCCATTCTATGACTTCACACACCTCCATTCTTTGACTTCACACACCTCCATTCTATGAATTCACACACCTCCATTCTTTGACTTCACACACCTCCTTTCTGTGACTTCCCACACCTCCATTCTGAGAATTCACACACCTCCACTCTGTGACTAAACACACCTCCACTCTGTGACTACACACACCTCCATTTTGCGATTTCACACACCTCCATTCTATGACTTCACACACCTCCATTCTATGACTTCACACATCTCCATTCTATGAATTCACACACCTCCATTGTGACGTCACACACCTCCATTCTGTGACTTCACACACCTCCATTCTGTCATCACACACCTACATTCTATGACTTCACACACTTCCATTCTATGACTTCACACACCTCCATTCTGTGATTTCACTCACCTCCATTGTGACTTCACACACCTCCATTCTGTGACTTTACACACCTTGATTCTCTGACTTCACACACCTCCATTCTACGATTTCACACACCTCCATTCTGTGACTTCACACATCTCCATTCTATGATTTCACACACCTCCATTCTGTGACTTCACACACCTCCATTCTGAGTTCACACACCTCCATTCTGTGACTTCACACACCTCCAATATATGACTTCACACACCTCCATTTTGTGACTTTGCACACCTCCATTCTATGACTTCACACACCTCCATTCTATGACTTCAAACACCTACATTGTGACTTCACACACACCTCCATTCTGTGACTTCACACACCTCCAATATATGACTTCACACACCTCCATTCTATGACATCACACACCTCCATTCTGTGACTTCACACACCTCCATTCTATGACTTCACACACCTCCATTCTATGACTTCAGAAACCTACATTGTGACTTCACACACCTCCATTCTATGAGTTCACAGAACTCGATTCTCTGACTTCACACACCTCCTTTCTGAGTTCACACACATCCATTCTGTGACTTCACACACCTCCATTGTGACTTCACACACTTCCATTCTATGACTTCACACAGCTCCATTCTGACCTCACACACCTCCATTCTATGACTTCGCACACCTCTATTTTGACTTCACACAACTGCATTCTGTGACTTCACACACCTCCATTCTATGACTTCGCACACCTCCATTCTATGACTTCACACACCTCCATTCTACGCCTTTACACACCTCCATTCTGTGACTTCACACACCTCCATTCTATGACATCACACACCTCCATTCTGTGACTTCTCACACCTCCATTCTATGACTTCACACACCTCCATTCTATGACCTCAGAAACCTACATTGTGACTTCACACACCTCATTCTATTAGTTCACACACCTGCATTGTGACTTCACCCACCTCCATTCTCTGACTTCACACACCTCCATTCTGACTTCACACACCTCCATTCTGACTTCACACACCTCAATACTGTGACTTCACACACCTCCATTCTATGATTTCACACACCTCCATTCTATGACTTCACTGACCTCCATTCTATGACTTCACACACCTCCTTTCTGAGTTTACACACATCCATTCTGTGACTTCACACACCTCCATTGTGACTTCATACACCTCCATTCTATGAGTTCACACACCTCCATTCTGACTTCACACACTTCCATTCTATGACTTCACACAGCTCCATTCTGACTTCACACACCTGCAATCTGACTTCACACACCTCCATTCTATGACTCCACACACCTCCATTCTGTGACTTCAAAAACCACCATTCTATGACTTCACACCCCTCCATTTTGACTTCACACACATCCATTCTAAGAGTTCACACACCTCCAATGTGACTTCACACACCTCCATTCTATGAATTCCCACAGCTCCATTCTGACTTAACACACCTCCATTCTATGACTTCGCATACCTCTATTCTGACTTCATACACCTCCATTCTGTGACTTCACACACCTCCATTCTATGACTTCAAACACCTCCATTCTGTGACATCTCACACCTCCATTCTGTGATTTCACACACCTCCATTCTATGACTTCACCCACCTCCATTCTTTGACTTCACACACCTCCATTCTATGACTTCACACACCTCCATTGTGACTTCACACATCGCCACTCTGTGACTTCACACACATCCCTTCTGTGACTTGACACACCTGCATTTTATGACTTCACACACCTCCATTCTATGACTTCACACACCTCCATTCTGTAATTTCACACGCTTCCAAAGTTTGACGTCACAAACCTCCATTCCATGACTTCATACACCTCCATTCTGTGACTTCACATATATCCATTCTTTGACCTCACACACCTCCATTTTGACTTCACACACCTCTATTCTGTGACTTCACACACCTGCATTTGTGACTTCACACACCACAATTGTGACTTCACACACGTCCATTCTTTGACTTCACACACCTCCATATTGACTTCACACACCTCCATTTTGTGACTTCACAAACCTCCATTCTATGACTTCACAAACCTCCATTCTATGACTTCACACACCTGCATTGTGACTTCAAACACCTACGTTCTATCAGTTCACACACCTGCATTGTGACTTCACACACCTCCATTCTATGACTTCACACACCTCCATTCTGACTTCACACACCTCAATTCTGTGACTTCACACACCTCCATTCTATGATTTCCCACACCTCCATTCTTTGACTTCACACACCTCCATTCTATGATTTCACATACCTCCTTTCTGAGTTCACACACCTCCATTCATTGACTTCACACACCTCCAATCTGACTTCTCACACCTCCATTCTACGACTTCACACACCTCCATTCTTTGACTTCACACACCTCCATTCTATGACTTCACACACCTGCATTGTGACTTCACACATCGCCGTTCTGTGACTTCACACACCTCCCTTCTGTGACTTGACACACCTCCATTTTATGACTTCACACTCCTCCATTCTGTAATTTCACACGCTTCCAATGTTTGACGTCACAAACCTCCATTCCATGACTTCATACACCTCCATTCTATGACTTCACACACATCCATTCTTTGACCTCACACACCTCCATTTTGACTTCACACACCTCCATTCTGTGACTTCACACACCTGCATTTGTGACTTCACACACCACAATTGTGATTTCACACACGTCCATTCTTTGACTTCACACACCTCCATTTTGACTTCACACACCTCCATTTTGTGACTTCACACACCTCCATTCTATGACTTCACACACCTCCATTCTATGACTTCACACACCAACATTGTGCCTTCAAACACCTACGTTCTATCAGTTCACACACCTGCACTGTGACTTCACACACCTCCATTCCATGACTTCACACACCTCCATTCTGAGTTCACACACCTCCATTCTGACTTCACACACCTCAATTCTGTGACTTCACACACCTCCATTCTATGATTTCCCACACCTCCATTCTTTGACTTCACACACCTCCATTCTATGACTTCATATACCTCCTTTCTGAGTTCACACACCTCCATTCATTGACTTCACACACCTCCAATCTGACTTCACACACCTCCATTCTATGACTCCACACACCTCCATTCTGTGATTTCAAAAACCACAATTCTATGACTTCACACACCTCCATTGTGACTTCACATACCTCCATTCTAAGCGTTCACATACCTCCAATCTGACTTCACACACCTCCATTCTATGAATTCCCACAGCTGCATTCTGACTTAACACACCTCCATTCTATGACTTCGCATACCTCTATTCTGACTTCATACACCTCCATTCTGTGACTTCACACACCTCCATTCTATGACTTCAAACACCTCCATTCTGTTACTTCACACACCTCAACTCTGTCACTTTACACACCTCCATTCTGTGACTTCTCACACCTCCATTCTGTGATTTCACACACCTCCATTCTATGAGTTCACATACCTCCATTCTTTGACTTCACACACCTCCATTCTGTGACTTCACACACCTCCATTGTGACTTCACACATCTCCGTTCTGTGACTTCACACACCTCCCTTCTGTGACTTGACACACCTCCATTTTATGACTTCACACACCTCCATTCTTTGACTTCACACACCTCCATTCTATGACCTCTCTCACCTCCATTGTGACTTCACACATCTCCCTTCTGTGACTTCACACACCTCCATTCTGTAATTTCACACACTTCCAATGTTTGACTACACAAACCTCCATTCCTTGACTTCACACACGTCCATTCTATGACTTCACACACCTCCATTCTTTGACTTCACACACCTCCATTTTGACATCACACACCTCCATTCTGTGACTTCACACACCTCCATTTGTGACTTCACACACCGCAAGTTTGACTTCACTCACCTCCATTCTTTGACTTCACACACCTTCATTCTTTGAATTCACACACCTCCATTTTGACTTCACACACTTCCATTCTGTGAATTCACAAACCTCCATTCTGTGACTTCACACACCTCCATTGTTTGACTACACACAACTCCATTCTTTGACTTCACACACCTCCATTCCATGACATCACACACCTCCATTCTATGAGCTCACATACCTCTATTCTATGAGTTCACACACCTCAATTTTGACTTCACACACCTCCATTCAATGACTTCACACACCTTCATTCTTACTTCAGAAACATCCATTGTATGACTTCACACACCTCCATTCTGTGACTTCAAAAACCACCATTCTATGACTTCACACCCCTCCATTTTGACTTCACACACATCCATTCAATGAGTTCACACACCTCCATTCTGACTTCACACACCTCCATTGTCTGACTTCACACACCTCCATTCTCTGACTTCACACCTCCATTCTGTGACTTCACACACCTCCACTCTGTGACTTTACACACCTCCATTCTGTGTCTTCACACACCTCCATCCTGTGATTTCACACACCTCCATTCTATGACTTCACACACCTCCATTCTATGACTTCACACACCTCCATTCTATCACTTCACACACTTCTATTCTGTGACTTGACACACCTCCATTGTATGACTTCACACACCTCCATTCTATGACTTCACACATCTTCATTCTGACTTCACACACCTCCATTCTATGACTTCACACCTCCATTCTCTGACTTCACACATCTCCATTCTGACTTCACACACCTCCAATCTATGACTTCACACATCTCCCTTCTCTGACTTCACACACCTCCATTCTGTAACTTCACACACTTCCAATGTTTGACTTCACCAACCTCCATTCCATGACTTCATACACATCCATTCTATGACTTCACACAACTCCTTTCTTTGACTTCACAAAATTCCATTTTGATTTCACACACCTCCACTCTGTGACTTCACACACCTCCATTTGTGACTTCACACATCACAATTTTGACTTCACACACCTCCATTGTGACTTCACACACCTCCATTCTGAGTTAACACACCTCCATTTGTGACTTCACACACCTCCATTCTGACTTCACACACCTCCATTCTATGACTTCACACACTTCCATTCTATGACTTCACACACCTCCATTCTGTGACTTCACACACCTCCACTCTGACTTCACACACCTCCATTCTGTGTCTTCACACACCTCCATTCTGTGACTTCACACACCTCGTTATATGACTTCACACACCTCCATTCTGTGACCTCAGACACCTCAAATCTGAGTTCACACCCCTCCATAGTGTGACTTCACACACCTCCATTCTGTGACTTCACACACCCCCATTCTATGACTTCACACACCTCCATTCTATGACTTCACACACCTCAATTCTATGCGTTTACACACCTCCATTCTTTGACTTCACACACCTCCATTCTATGACTTCACACACCTCGATTCTATGACTTCAGAAACCTACATTGTGACTTCACACACCTCCATTCTATGAGTTCAGACATCTGCATTGTGACTTCACACACCTCCATTCTATGACTTCACACACCTCCATTCTGACTTCACACACCTTCATTCTGACTTCACACACCTCAATTCTGTGACTTCACACACCTCCATTCTATGATTTCACACACCTCCATTCTATGACTTCACCGACCTCCATTCTATGACTTCACACACCCCCTTTCTGAGTTCACACACATCCATTCTGTGACTTCACACACCTCCATTGTGACTTCATACACCTCCATTCTATGAGTTCACACACCTCCATTCTGACTTCACACACTTCCATTCTATGACTTCACACAGCTCCATTCTGACTTCACACACCTCCATTCTATGACTTCGCACGCCTCTATTCTGACTTCACACACCTCCATTCTGTGACTTCACACACCTCCACTCTGTGACTTTACACCCCTCCATTCTGTGACTTCACACACCTCCATTCTGTGATTTCACACACAATCCATTCTATGACTTCACAAACCTCCATTCTTTGATTTCACACACCTCCATTCTATGACTTCACACACCTGCATTGTGACTTCATACAACTCCATTCTGTGAATTCACACACCTCCTTTCTGTGACTTCACACATCTCCATACTATGACTTCCACACACCTTCAATCTATGACTTCATAACCTCCATTCTATGACTTCTCACACTTCCAATCTATGACTTCACAAACCTCCATTCCATGACTTCATACACCTCCATTCTATGACTTCACACACATCCATTCTTTGACCTCACACACCTCCATTTTGACTTCACACACCTCCATTCTGTGACTTCACACACCTGCATTTGTGACTTCACAAACCAAAATTTTGACTTCACACACGTCCATTCTTTGACTTCACACACCTCCATTTTGACTTCACACACTTCCATTCTGTGAATTCACACACGTCCATTCTGTGACTTCACACACCTACATTGTTTGACTTCACACACCTCCATTTTGACTTCACACACCTCCATTCTATAACTTCACACACCTTCTTTCTTACTTCAGAAACATCCATTCTATGACTTCACAAACTTCCCTTCTGTGAATTCACACACCTCCATTCTGGGTTCACACACCTCCATTCTGTGACTTCACAAACCTCCATTCTATGACTTCACACACCTCCATCTGTGACTTCACACACCTCCATTCTCTGACTTCAAACTCCTACATTCTATGAGTTCACACACCTCCATTCTGTGACTTCACACACCTTCATTCTATGACTTCACACACCTCCATTCTATGACTTCACACACCTCCATTCTATGACTTCACACACCTCTTTTCTGAGTTGACACACTTCCATTCTGTGACTTCACACACCTCCAATCTGACCTCACACACCTCCATTCTATGACTTCACACACCTCCATTCTATGACTTCAAACACCTCCATTCTTTGAGTTCACAAACCTCCATTCTATGAATTCACACACCTCCATTCTTTGACTTCACACACCTCCTTTCTGTGACTTCCCACACCTCCATTCTGAGAATTCACACACCTCCACTCTGTGACTAAACACACCTCCACTCTGTGACTACACACACCTCCATTTTGCGATTTCACACACCTCCATTCTATGACTTCACACACCTCCATTCTATGACTTCACACATCTCCATTCTATGAATTCACACATCTCCTTTGTGACGTCACACACCTCCATTCTGTGACTTCACACACCTCCATTCTGACATCACACACCTACATTCTATGACTTCACACACTTCCATTCTATGACTTCACACACCTCCATTCTGTGACTTCACTCACCTCCATTTTGAGTTCACACACCTCCATTCTGTGACTTTACACACCTTGATTCTCTGACTTCACACACCTCCATTCTACGATTTCACACACCTCCATTCTGTGACTTCAAACATCTTCATTCTATGATTTCACACACCTCCATTGTGTGACTTCACACACCTCCATTCTGAGTTCACACACCTCCATTCTGTGACTTCACACACCTCCAATATATGACTTCACACACCTCCATTCTATGACATCACACACCTACATTGTGACTTCACACACACCTCCATTCTGTGACTTCACACACCTCCAATATATGACTTCACACACCTCCATTTTGTGACTTCACACACCTCCATTCTATGACTTCACACACCTCCATTCTATGACTTCACACACCTGTATTTTGACTTCACACACCTCCATTCTCTGACTTCACACACCTCCATTCTGAATTAACACATCTCCATTCTGACTTCACACACCTCAATTCTGTGACTTCACAGTCCTCCATTCTATGAATTCATACCTCATTTCTGAGTTGACACACCTTCATTCTGTGTCTTCACATACCTCCAAACTGACTTCACACACCTCCATTCTATGACTTCACACACCTCCATTCGGTGACTTCAAAAACCACCATTCTATGACTTCACACATCTCCATTGTGACTGCACACACCTCCATTCTATGAGTTCACACAGCTCCATTTTGACTTCACACACCTCCATTCTATGACTTCGCACACCTCTATTCTGACTTCACACACCTCCATCCTGTGACTTCACACACCTCCATTCTCTGACTTCACACACCTCCATTCTGTGACTTCACACACCTCCACTCTGTGACTTTACACACCTATATTCTGTGTCTTCACACACCTCCATCCTGTGATTTCACACACCTCCATTCTATGACTTCACATACCTCCGTTCTATGACTTCACACACCTCCATTCTATGACTTCACACACCTCCATTCTATCACTTCACACACTTCCATTCTGTGACTAGACACACCTCCATTCTATGACTTCACACACCTCAATTCTATGACTTCACACATCTGCATTCTGACTTCACACACCTCCATTCTATGACTTCGCACACCTCCCTTCTCTGACTTCACACATCTCCATTCTGACTTCACACACCTCCATTCTATGACTTCACACATCTCCCTTCTCTGACTTCACACACCTCCATTCTGTAACTTCACACACTTCCAATGTTTGACTTTACAAACCTCCATTCCATGACATCATACACATCCATTCTATGACTTCACACAACTCCTTTCTATGACTTCACAAAATTCCATTTTGATTTCACACACCTCCACTCTGTGACTTCACACACCTCCATTTGTGACTTCACACATCACAATTTTGACTTCACACACCTCCATTCTGTGACTCACACACCTCCATTCTGAGTTAACACACCTCCATTTGTGACTTCACACACCTCCATTCTGACTTCACACTCCACCCTTCTATAATTTCACACACTTCCATTCTATGACTTCACACACCTAAATTCTGTGACTTCACACACCTCCACTCTGAGGTAACACACTTCCATTCTGTGTCTTCACACACCTCCATTCTTTGACTTCACACATCTCGTTATATGACTTCACACACCTCCATTCTGTGACTTCACACACCTCCATTCTATGACTTCACACACCTCCATTCCATGACTTCACACACCTCCATTCTATGCCTTTACACACCTCCATTCTGTGACTTCACACACCTCCATTCTATGACATCACACACCTCCATTCTGTGACTTCACACACCTCCATTCTATGACTTCACACACCTCCATTCTATGACTTCAGAAACCTACATTGTGACTTCACACACATCCATTCTATGAGTTCACAGAACTCGATTCTCTGACTTCACACACCTCCTTTCTGAGTTCACACACATCCATTCTGTGACTTCACACACCTCCATTGTGACTTCACACACTTCCATTCTATGACTTCACACAGCTTCATTCTGACTTCACACACCTCCATTCTATGACTTCGCACACCTCTATTTTGACTTCACACAACTGCATTCTGTGACTTCACACACCTCCATTCTATGACTTCGCACACCTCCATTCTATGACTTCACACACCTTCTTTCTTACTTCAGAAACATCCATTAAATGACTTCACAAACTTCCCTTCTGTGAATTCACACACCTCCATTCTGGGTTCACACACCTCCATTCTGTGACTTCACACACCTCCATTCTATGACTTCACACACCTCCATCTGTGACTTCACACACCTCCATTCTATGACTTCACACTCCTACATTCTATGAGTTCACACACCTCCATTCTGTGACTTCACACACCTTCATTCTATGACTTCACACACCTCCATTCTGACTTCACACACTTCCATTTTGACTTCAAAGACCTCATTTCTGTGACTTCACACACCTCCATTCTATGATTTCACACACCTCCATTCTATGGCTTCACACACCTCCATTCTATGACTTCACACACCTCCTTTCTGAGTTGACACACTTCCATTCTGTGACTTCACACACCTCCAATCTGACCTCACACACCTCCACTCTACGACTTCACACACCTCCATTCTATGACTTCACACACCTCCATTCTTTGACTTCACACACCTCCATTCTATGAATTCACACACTTCCATTCTTTGACTTCACACACCTCCTTTCTGTGACTTCCCACACCTCCATTCTGAGAATTCACACACCTCCACTCTGTGACTAAACACACCTCCATTCTATGACTTCACACATCTCCATTCTATGAATTCACACATCTCCATTGTGACGTCACACACCTCCATTCTGTGACTTCACTCACCTCCATTGTGAGTTCACACACCTCCATTCTGTGACTTTACACACCTTGATTCTCTGACTTCACACACCTCCATTCTCCGATTTCACACACCTCCATTCTGTGACTTCACACACCTCCAATATATGACTTCACACACCTCCATTTTGTGACTTTGCACACCTCCATTCTATGACTTCACACACCTCCATTCTATGACTTCAAACACCTACATTGTGACTTCACACAAACCTCCATTCTGTGACTTCACACACCTCCAATATATGACTTCACACACCTCCATTCTATGACATCACACACCTCCTTTCTGTGACTTCACACACCTCCATTCTATGACTTCACACACCTCCATTCTATGACTTCAGAAACCTACATTGTGACTTCACACAAGTCCATTCTATGAGTTCACAGAACTCGATTCTCTGACTTCACACACCTCCTTTCTGAGTTCACACACATCCCTTCTATGACTTCACACACCTCCATTGTGACTTCACACACTTCCATTCTATGACTTCACACAGCTCCATTCTGACCTCACACACCTCCATTCTATGACTTCGCACACCTCTATTTTGACTTCACACAACTGCATTCTGTGACTTCACACACCTCCATTCTATGACTTCGCACACCTCCATTCTATGACTTCACACACCTCCATTCTACGCCTTTACACACCTCCATTCTGTGACTTCACACACCTCCATTCTATGACATCACACACCTCCATTCTGTGACTTCACACACCTCCATTCTATGACTTCACCCACCTCCATTCTCTGACTTCACACACCTCCATTCTGACTTCACACACCTCCATTCTGACTTCACACACCTCAATTCTGTGACTTCACACACCTCCATTCTATGATTTCACACACCTCCATTCTATGACTTCACAGACCTCCATTCTATGACTTCACACACCTCCTTTCTGAGTTCACACACATCCATTCTGTGACTTCACACACCTCCATTGTGACTTCATACACCTCCATTCTATGAGTTCACACATCTCCATTCTGACTTCACACACTTCAATTCTATGACTTCACATAGCTCCATTCTGACTTCACACACCTCCGATCTGACTTCACACACCTCCATTCTATGACTCCACACACCTCCATTCTGTGATTTCAAAAACCACAATTCTATGACTTCAAACACCTCCATTGTGACTTCTGATACCTCCATTCTAAGAGTTCACACACCTCCATTTTGACTTCACACACCCCCATTCTGTGACTTCACACACCTGCATTTGTGACTTCACACACCACAATTGTGACTTCACACACGTCCATTCTTTGACTTCACACACCTCCATTTTGACTTCACACACCTCCATTTTGTGACTTCACACACCTCCATTCTATGACTTCACACACCTCCATTCTATGACTTCACACACCTACATTGTGACTTCAAACACCTACGTTCTATCAGTTCACACACCTGTATTGTGACTTCACACACCTCCATTCTATGACTTCACACACCTCCATTCTGAATTTACACACCTCCATTCTGACTTCACACACGTCAATTCTGTGACTTCACACACCTCCATTCTGTGATTTCCCACACCTCCATTCTTTGACTTCACACACCTCCATTCTATGACTTCACATACCTCCTTTCTGAGTTCACACACCTCCATTCATTGTCTTCACACACCTCCAATCTGACTTCACACACCTCCATTCTATGACTCCACACACCTCCATTCTGTGATTTCAAAAACCCCAATTCTATGACTTCACACACCTCCATTGTGACTTCACATACCTCCATTCTAAGAGTTCACACACCTCCAATCTGACTTCACACACCTCCATTCTATGAATTCCCATAGATCCATTCTGACTTAACACATCTCCAATATACGACTTCGCATACCTCTATTCTGACTTCATACACCTCCATTCTGTGACTTCACACACCTCCATTCTATGACTTCAAACACCTCCATTCTGTGACTTCACACACCTCACCTCTGTCACTTTACACACCTCGATTCTGTGACTTGTCACACCTCTATTCTGTGATTTCACACACCTCCATTCTATGACTTCACACACCTCCATTGTGACTTCAAACATCTCCGTTCTGTGACTTCACCCACCTCCCTTCTGTGACTTGACACACCTCCATTCTATGACTTCACACACCTCCATTCTATGACTTCACACACCTCCATTCTGTAATTTCACACACTTCCAATGTTTGACTTCACAAACCTCCATTCTTTGACTTCACACACCTCCATTCTATGACCTCTCACACCTCCATTGTGACTTCACACATCTCCGTTCTGTGACTTCACACACCTCCATTCTGTATTTTCACACACTTCCAATGTTTGACTTCACAAACCTCCATTCTTTGACTTCACATACCTCCATTCTATGACTTCACACACCTCCATTCTTTGACTTCACACACCTCCAGTTTGACATCACACACCTCCATTCTGTGACTTCACACACCTCCATTTGTGACTTCACACACCACAATTTTGACTTCACTCACCTCCATTCTTTGACTTCACACACCTCCATTCTATGACTTCACACGCCTCCATTCTATGACTTCACACACTTTTATTCTGTGACTTGACACACCTCCATTGTATGACTTCACACACCTCCATTGTATGACTTCACACATCTGCATTCTGACTTCACACACCTCCATTCTATGACTTCACACCTCCATTCTCTGACTTCACACATCTCCATTCTGAGTTCACACACCTCCAATCTATTACTTCACACATCTCCCTTCTATGACTTCACACACCTCCATTCTGTAACTTCACACACTTCCAATGTTTGACTTCACCAACCTCCATTCCATGACTTCATACACATCCATTCTATGACTTCACACAACTCCTTTCTTTGACTTAACAAAATTCCATTTTGATTTCACACACCTCCACTCTGTGACTTCACACACCTCCATTTGTGACTTCACACATCACAATTTTGACTTCACACACCTCCATTCTGTGACTTCACACACCTCCATTCTGAGTTAACACACCTCCATTTGTGACTTCATACACCTCCATTCTGACTTCACACACCTCCATTCTATGACTTCACACACTTCCATTCTATGACTTCACACACCTCCATTCTGTGACTTCACACACCTCCACTCTGAGTTCACACACCTCCATTCTGTGTCTTCACACACCTCCATTCTGTGACTTCACACACCTCGTTATATGACTTCACACACCTCCATTCTGTGACCTCACACACCTCAAATCTGAGTTCACACCACTCCATAGTGTGACTTCTCACACCTCCATTCTGTGACTTCACACACCCCCATTCTATGACTTCACACACCTCCATCCTATGACTTCACACACCTCCATTCTATGCCTTTACACACCTCCATTCTGTGACTTCACACACCTCCATTCTATGACATCACACACCTCCATTGTGTGACTTCACACACCTCCATTCTATGACTTCACACACCTCCATTCTATGACTTCAAAAACCTACATTGTGACTTCACACACCTCCATTCTATGAGTTCAGACATCTGCATTGTGACTTCACACACCTCCATTCTCTGACTTCACACACCTCCATTCTGACTTCACACACCTCCATTCTGACTTCACACACCTCAATTCTGTGACTTCACACACCTCCATTCTATGATTTCACACACCTCCATTCTATGACTTCACAGACCTCCATTCTATGACTTCACATACCTCCTTTCTGAGTTCACACACATCCATTCTGTGACTTCACACACCTCCATTGTGACTTCATACACCTCCATTCTATGAGTTCACACACCTCCATTCTGACTTCACACACTTCCATTCTATGACTTCACACAGGTCCATTCTGACTTCACACACCTCCATTCTATGACTTCGCACACCTCTATTCTGATTTCACACACCTGCATTCTGTTACTTCACACACCTCCATTCTATGACTTCACACACCTCCATTCTGTGACTTCACACACCTCCACTCTGTGACTTTACACACCTCCATTCTGTGACTTCACACACCTCCATTCTGTGATTTCACACACAATCCATTCTATGACTTCACAAACCTCCATTCTTTGATTTCACACACCTCCATTCTATGACTTCACACACCTGCATTGTGACTTCATACAACTCCATTCTGTGAATTCACACACCTCCTTTCTGTGACTTCACACATCTCCATACAATGACTTCCACACACCTTTAATCTATGACTTCACAACCTCCATTCTATGACTTCACACACTTCCAATCTATGACTTCACAAACCTCCATTCTATGACTTCACAAACCTGCAATCTGACTTCACACACCTCCATTATCTGACTTCACACACCTCCATTCTATGACTTCACACACCTCCATTCTGTAACTTCTCACGCTTCCAATGTTTGACTTCACAAACCTCCATTCCATGACTTCATACACCTCCATTCTATGACTTCACACACATCCATTCTTTGACCTCACACACATCCATTTTGACTTCACACACCTCCATTCTGTGACTTCACACACCTGCATTTGTGACATCACACACCAAAATTTTGACTTCACACACGTCCATTCTTTGACTTCACACACCTCCATTTTGGCTTCACATACTTCCATTCTGTGACTTCACACACCTCCATTCTGTGACTTCACACACCTACATTGTTTGACTTCACACACCTCCATTTTGACTTCACACACCTCCATTCTATGACTTCACACATCTGCATTCTGACTTCACACACCTCCATTCTATGACTTCGCACACCTCCCTTCTCTGACTTCACACATCTCCATTCTGACTTCACACACCTCCAATCTATGACTTCACACATCTCCCTTCTCTGACTTCACACACCTCCACTCTGTAACTTCACACACTTCCAATGTTTGACTTCACAAACCTCCATTCCATGACTTCATACACATCCATTCTATGACTTCACACAACTCCTTTCTCTGACTTCACAAAATTCCATTTTGATTTCACACACCTCCACTCTGTGACTTCACACACCTCCATTTGTGACTTCACACATCACAATTTTGACTTCACACACCTCCATTCTGTGACTCACACACCTCAATTCTGAGTTAACACACCTCCATTTGTGACTTCACACACCTCCATTCTGACTTCACACACCTCCATTCTATGACTTCACACACTTCCATTCTATGACTTCACACACCTCCATTCTGTGAATTCACACACCTCCACTCTGAGTTCACACACTTCCATTCTGTGTCTTCACACACCTCCATTCTGTGACTTCACACACCTCGTTATATGACTTCACACACCTCCATTCTGTGACCTCACACACCTCAAATCTGAGTTCACACCCCTCCATA
This sequence comes from Megascapheus bottae, assembly GCA_024803745.1. Taxonomy (NCBI): domain Eukaryota; kingdom Metazoa; phylum Chordata; class Mammalia; order Rodentia; family Geomyidae; genus Megascapheus; species Megascapheus bottae. The sequence continues at coordinate 243,520 of JANJXV010000671.1, read as the reverse complement.
GTGTGACTTCACACACCTCCATTGTGTGACTTCACACACCTCCATTCTATGACTTCACACACCTCCATTCTATGCATTTACACACCTACATTCTATGCCTTTACACACCTGCATTCTGTGACTTCACACACCTCCATTCTATGACTTCACACACCTCCATTCTATGACTTCAGAAACCTACATTGTGACTTCACACACTTCCATTCTATGAGTTCACAGAACTCGATTGTCTGACTTCACACACCTCCTTTCTGAGTTCACACACATCCATTCTGTGACTTCACACACCTCCATTGTGACTTCACACACTTCCATTCTATGACTTCACGCAGCTCCATTCTGACTTCACACACCTCCATTCTATGACTTCGCACACCTCTATTTTGACTTCACACAACTGCATTCTGTGACTTCACACACCTCCATTCTATGACTTCGCACACCTCCATTCTATGACTTCACACACCTCCATGCTACGCCTTTACACACCTCCATTCTGTGACTTCACACACCTCCATTCCATGACATCACACACCTCCATTCTGTGACTTCACACACCTCCACTCTGAGTTAACACACCTCCATTTGTGACTTCACACACCTCCATTCTGACTTCACACACCTCGATTCTATGACTTCACACACTTCCATTCTATGACTTCACACACCTCCATTCTGTGATTTCACAGACCTCCACTCTGCGTTCACACACCTCCATTCTGTGTCTTCACACACCTCCAATCTGTGACTTCACACACCTCGTTATATGACTTCACACACCTCCATTTTGTGACCTCACACACCTCAAATCTGAGTTCACACCTCTCCATAGTGTGACTTCACACACCTCCATTCTGTGACTTCACACACCCCCATTCTATGTCTTCACACACCTCCATTCTATGACTTCACACACTTCCATTCTATGCCTTTACACACGTCCATTCTGTGACTTCACACACCTGCATTCTATGACATCACACACCTCCATTCTGTGACTTCACACACCTCCATTCTATGACTTCACACACCTCCATTCTGTGACTTCAGAAACCTACATTGTGACTTCACACACCTCCATTCTATGAGTTCACACACCTGCATTGTGACTTCACACACCTCCATTCTCTGACTTCACACACCTCCATTCTGACTTCACACACCTCCATTCTGACTTCACACACCTCAATTCTGTGACTTCACACACCTCCATTCTATGATTTCACACACCTCCATTCTATGACTTCACAGACCTCCATTCTTTGACTTCACACACCTCCATTCTATGACTTCACATACCTCCTTTCTGAGTTCACACACCTCCATTCATTGACTTCACACACCTCCAATCTGACTTCACACACCTCCATTCTATGACTTCACACACCTCCATTATTTGACTTCACACACCTCCATTCTATGACTTCACACACCTCCATTGTGACTTCACACATCGCCGTTCTGTGACTTCACACACCTCCCTTCTGTGACTTGACACACCTCCATTTTATGACTTCACACACCTCCATTCTATGACTTCACACACCTCCATTCTGTAATTTCACACGCTTCCAATGTTTGACGTCACAAACCTCCATTCCATGGCTTCATACACCTCCATTCTATGACTTCACACACATCCATTCTTTGACATCACACACCTCCATTTTGACTTCACACACCTCCATTCTGTGACTTCACACACCTGCATTTGTGACTTCACACACCACAATTGTGACTTCACACACGTCCATTCTTTGACTTCACACACCTCCATTTTGACTTCACACATCTCCGTTTTGTGACTTCACACACCTCCCTTCGGTGACTTGACACACCTCCATTCTTTGACTTCACACACCTCCATTTTGACATCACACACCTCCTTTCTGTGACTTCACATCCCTCCATTTGTGAGTTCACACACCACAATTTTGATTTCACACACCAGCATTCTTTGACTTCACACACCTCCATTCTTTGACTTCACACACCTCCATTTTGACTTCAAACACTTCCATTCTGTGAATTCACACACCTCCATTCTGTGACTTCACACATCTCCATTGTTTGACTGCCCACAACTCCATTCTTTGACTTCACACACCTCCATTCCATGACATCACACACCTCCATTCTATGATCTCACATACCTCCATTCTATGAGTTCACACACCACAATTTTGACTTCACACACCTCCATTCAATGACTTCACACACCTTCATTCTTACTTCAGAAACATCCATTCTATGACTTTACACACCTCCATTCTGTGACTTCACACACCTCAATTCTGTGATTTCACACACAATCCATTCTATGACTTCACAAACCTCCATTCTTTGATTTCACACACCTCCATTCTATGACTTCACACACCTGCATTGTGACTTCATACAACTCCATTCTGTTAATTCACACACTTCCTTTCTGTGACTTCACACACCTCCATACTATGACTTCCACACACCTTCAATCTATGACTTCACAACCTCCATTCTATGACTTCACACACTTCCAATCTATGACTTCACAAACCTCCATTCTATGACTTCACAAACCTGCAATCTGACTTCACACACCTCCATTATCTGACTTCACACACCTCCATTCTATGATTTCACACACCTCCATTCTGTAACTTCACACTCTTCCAATGTTTGACTTCACAAACCTCCATTCCATGACTTCATACACCTCCATTCTATGACTTCACACACATCCATTCTTTGACCTCACACACCTCCATTTTGACTTCACACACCTCCATTCTGTGACTTCACACACCTGCATTTGTGACTTCACACACCACAATTGTGACTTCACACACGTCCATTCTTTGACTTCACACACCTCCATTTTGATTTCACACACTTCCATTCGGTGACTTCACACACCTCCATTCTGTGACTTCACAAACCTACATTGTTTGACTTCACACACCTCCATTTTGACTTCACACACCTCCATTCTATGACTTCACACACCTTCATTCTTACTTCAGAAACATCCATTCTATGACTTCACAAACCTCCCTTCTGTGAATTCACACACCTCCATTCTGGGTTCACACACCTCCATTCTGTGACTTCACACACCTCCATTCTATGACTTCACACACCTCCATCTGTGACTTCACACACCTCCATTCTATGACTTCACACTCCTCCATTCTATGAATTCACACACCTCCATTCTGTGACTTCACACTCCTCCATTCTATGACTTCACACACCTCCATTCTATGACTTCACACACCTCCTTTCTGAGTTGACACACTTCCATTCTGTGACTTCACACACCTCCAATCTGACCTCACACAACTCCATTCTATGACTTCACACACCTCCATTCTGAATTCACACACCTCCATTCTGACTTCACACACCTCAATTCTGTGACTTCACACACCTCCATTCTATGATTTCCAACACCTCCATTCTTTGACTTCACACACCTCCATTCTATGACTTCACATACCTCCTTTCTGAGTTCACACACCTCCATTCATTGACTTCACACACCTCCAATCTGACTTCACACACCTCCATTCTATGACTTCACACACCTCCATTATTTGACTTCACACACCTCCATTCTATGACTTCACACACCTCCATTGTGACTTCACACATCGCCGTTCTGTGACTTCACACACCTCCCTTCTGTGACTTGACACACCTCCATTTTATGACTTCACACACCTCCATTCTATGACTTCACACACCTCCATTCTGTACTTTCACACGCTTCCAATGTTTGACGTCACAAACCTCCATTCCATGGCTTCATACACCTCCATTCTATGACTTCACACACATCCATTCTTTGACATCACACACCTCCATTTTGACTTCACACACCTCCATTCTGTGACTTCAAACACCTGCATTTGTGACTTCACACACCACAATTGTGACTTCACACACGTCCATTCTTTGACTTCACACACCTCCATTTTGACTTCACACATCTCCGTTCTGTGACTTCACACACCTCCCTTCGGTGACTTGACACACCTCCATTCTTTGACTTCACACACCTCCATTTTGACATCACACACCTCCTTTCTGTGACTTCACATCCCTCCATTTGTGAGTTCACACACCACAATTTTGATTTCACACACCAGCATTCTTTGACTTCACACACCTCCATTCTTTGACTTCACACACCTCCATTTTGACTTCACACACTTCCATTCTGTGAATTCACACACCTCCATTCTGTGACTTCACACACCTCCATTGTTTGACTACCCACAACTCCATTCTTTGACTTCACACACCTCCATTCCATGACATCACACACCTCCATTCTATGAGCTCACATACCTCCATTCTATGAGTTCATACACCTCAATTTTGACTTCACACACCTCCATTCAATGACTTCACACACCTCCATTTTGTGACTTCAAAAACCACCATTCTATGACTTCACACCCCTCCATTTTGACTTCACACACATCCATTCAATGAGTTCACACACCTCCATTCTGACTTCACACATCTACATTCTATGACTTCGCACACCTCTATTCTGACTTCACACACCTCTATCCTGTGACTTCACACACCTCCATTCTCTGACTTCACACACCTCCATTCTGTGACTTCACATACCTCCACTCTGTGACTTTACACACCTCCATTCTGTGTCTTCACACACCTCCATCCTGTGATTTCACACACCTCCATTCTATGACTTCACACACCTCCATTCTATAACTTCACACACCTCCATTCTATGACTTCACACACTTCTATTATGTGACTAGACACACCTCCATTGTATGACTTCACACACCTCCATTCTATGACTTCACACATCTGCATTCTGACTTCACACACCTCCATTCTATGACTTCACACCTCCATTCTCTGACTTCACACATCTCCATTCTGACTTCACACACCTCCAATCTATGCCTTCACACATCTCCCTTCTATGACTTCACACACCTCCATTCTGTAACTTCACACACTTCCAATGTTTGACATCACAAACCTCCATTTCATGACTTCATATACATCCATTCTATGACTTCACACAACTCCTTTCTTTGACTTCACAAAATTCCATTTTGATTTCACACACCTCCACTCTGTGACTTCATACACCTCCATTTGTGACTTCACACATCACAATTTTGACTTCACACACCTCCATTCTGTGACTTGACACACCTCCATTCTGAGTTAACACACCTCCATTTGTGACTTCACACACCTCCATTCTGGCTCCATACACATCCATTCTATGACTTCACACACTTCCATTCTATGACTTCACACACCTCCATTCTGTGACTTCACACACCTCCACTCTGAGTTCACACACCTCCATTCTGTGTCTTCACACACCTCCATTCTGTGTCTTCACACACCTCATTATATGACTTCACACACCTCCATTTTGTGACCTCACACACCTCAAACCTGAGTTCACACCCCTCCATAGTGTGACTTCACACACCTCCATTCTGTAACTTCACACATCCCCAATCTATGTCTTCACACACCTCCATTCTATGACTTCACACACTTCCATTCTATGCCTTTACACACCTCTATTCTGTGACTTCACACACGTCCATTCTATGACATCACACACCTCCATTCTGTGACTTCACACACCTCCATTCTATGACTTCACACACCTCCATCTGTGACTTCACACACCTCCATTCTATGACTTCACACTCCTCCATTCTATGAGTTCACACACCTCCATTCTGTGACTTCACACACCTCCATTCTATGACTTCACACACCTCCATTCTGACTTCACACACTTCCATTTTGACTTCAAAGGCCTCACTTCTGTGACTTCACACACCTCCATTCTATGATTTCACACACCTCCATTCTATGACTTCACACACCTCCATTCTTTGACTTCACACACCTCCATTCTATGAATTCACACACCTCCATTCTTTGACTTCACACACCTCCATTCTGTGACTTCCCACACCTCCATTCTGAGAATTCACACACCTCCACTCTGTGACTTTACACACCTCCACTCTGTGACTACACACACTTCCATTTTGTGATTTCACACACCTCCATTCTATGACTTCACACACCTCCATTCTATGACTTCACACATCTCCATTCTATGAATACACACACCTCCATTGTGACTTCACACAACTCTATTCTGTGACTTCACACACATGCCTTCTGTGACTTCACACACCTCCATTCTATGACTTCACACCTCCATTCTATGACTTCACATCTCCATTCTATGACTTCACACACCAACATTTATGACGTCACACACGCCCATGCTGTGACTTCACACACCTCCATTCTGATATCACACACCTACATTCTATGACTTCACACACTTCCATTCTGTGACTTCACTCACCTCCATTGTGAGTTCACACACCTCCATTCTATGACTTCACACACTTCCATTCTATGCCTTTACACACCTCCATTTTATGACTTCACACACCTCCATTCTATGACTTCAGAAACCTACATTGTGACTTCACACACCTCCATTCTATGAGTTCACACACCTGCATTGTGACTTCACACATCTCCATTCTCTTACTTCACACACCTCCATTCTGACTACACACACCTCCATTCTGACTTCACACACCTCAATTCTGTGACTTCACACACCTCCATTCTATGATTTCACACACCTCCATTCTATGACTTCACAGACCTCCATTCTATGACTTCACAGACCTCCATTCTATGACTTCACACACCTCCTTTCTGAGTTCACACACATCCATTCTGTGACTTCACACACCTCCATTGTGACTTCATACACCTCCATTCTATGAGTTCACACACCTCCATTCTGACTTCACACACTTCCATTCTATGACTTCACACAGCTCCATTCTGACTTCACACACCTCCATTCTATCACTTCGCACACCTCTATTCTGACTTCACACAACTGCATTCTGTGACTTCACAGACCTCCATTCTATGACTTCACACACCTCCATTCTGTGACTTCACACACCTCCACTCTGTGACTTTATACACCTCCATTCTGGGACTTCACACACCTCCATTCTGTGATTTCACACACAATCCATTCTATGACTTCACAAACCTCCATTCTTTGATTTCACACACCTCCATTCTATGACTTCACACACCCGCATTGTGACTTCATACAACTCCATTCTGTGAATTCACACACCTCCTTTCTGTGACTTCACACACCTCCATACTATGACTTCCACACACCTTCAATCTATGACTTCACAACCTCCATTCTATGACTTCACACACTTCCAATCTATGACTTCACAAACCTCCCTTCTATGACTTCACAAACCTGCAATCTGACTTCACACACCTCCATTATCTGACTTCAAACACCTCCATTCTATGACTTTACACACCTCCATTCTGTAACTTCACACGCTTCCAATGTTTGACTTCACAAACCTCCATTCCATGACTTCATAAACCTCCATTCTATGACTTCACACACATCCATTCTTTGACCTCACACACCTTCATTTTGACTTCACACGCCTCCATTCTGTGACTTCACACACCTGCATTTGTGACTTCACACACCACAATTTTGACTTCACACACGTCCATTCTTTGACTTCACACACCTCCATTTTGACTTCACACACTTCCATTCTGTGACTTCACACACCTCCATTCTGTGACTTCACAAACCTACATTGTTTGACTTCACACACCTCCATTTTGACTTCACACACCTCCATTCTATGACTTCACACACCTTCATTCTTAGTTCAGAAACATCCATTCTATGACTTCACAAACCTCCCTTCTGTGAATTCACACACCTCCATTCTTGGTTCACACACCTCTATTCTGTGACTTCACACACCTCCATTCTATGACTTCACACACCTCCATCTGTGACCTCACACACGTCCATTCTATGACTTCACACTCCGCCATTCTTTGAGTTCACACACCTCCATTCTGTGACTTCACACACCTCCATTCTATGACTTCACACACCTCCATTCTGACTTCACACACTTCCATTTTGACTTCAAAGACCTCACTTCTGTGACTTCACACACCTCCATTCTATGATTTCACACACCTCCATTCTATGACTTCACACACCTCCATTCTATGACTTCACACACCTACTTTCTGAGTTGACACACTTCCATTCAGTGACGTCACACACCTCCAATCTGACCTCACACACCTCCATTCTATGATTTCACACCCCTCCATTCTTTGACTTCACACACCTCCATTCTATGAATTCACACACCTCCATTCTTTGACTTCACACACCTCCATTCTGTGACTTCCCACACCTCCATTCTGAGAATTCACACACCTCCACTCTGTGACTTTACACACTTCCACTCTGTGACTACACACACTTCCATTTTGTGATTTCACACACCTCCATTCTATGACTTCACACACCTCCATTCTATGACTTCACACATCTCCATTCTATGAATTCACACACCTCCATTGTGACTTCACACAACTCTATTCTGTGACTTCACACACATGCCTTCTGTGACTTCACACACCTCCATTCCATGACTTCACAACTCCATTCTATGACTTCACATCTCCATTCTATGACTTCACACACCAACATTTATGACGTCACACACCCCCATTCTGTGACTTCACACACCTCCATTATGATATCACACACCTACATTCTATGACTTCACACACTTCCATTGTATGACTTCACACACCTCCATTCTGTGACTTCACTCACCTCCATTTTGAGTTCACACACCTCCATTCTATGACTTCACACACTTCCATTCTATGCCTTTACACACCTCCATTTTATGACTTCACACACCTCCATTCTATGACTTCAGAAACCTACATTGTGACTTCACACACCTCCATTCTATGAGTTCATTCACCTGCATTGTGACTTCACACACCTCCATTCGCTGACTTCACACACCTCCATTCTGACTTCACACACCTCCATTCTGACTTCACACACCTCAATTCTGTGACTTCACACACCTCCATTCTATGATTTCACACACCTCCATTCTATGACTTCACAGACCTCCATTCTATGACTTCACACACCTCCTTTCTGAGTTCACACACATCCATTCTGTGACTTCACACACCTCCATTTTGACTTCATACACCTCCATTCTATGAGTTCACACACCTCCATTCTGACTTCACACACTTCCATTCTATGACTTCACACAGCTCCATTCTGACTTCACACACCTCCATTCTATGACTTCGCACACCTCTATTCTGACTTCACACAACTGCATTCTGTGACTTCACACACCTCCATTCTATGACTTCACACACCTCCATTCTGTGACTTCACACACCTCCACTCTGGACTTTACACACCTCCATTCTGTGACTTCACACACCTCCATTCTGTGATTTCACACACAATCCATTCTATGACTTCACAAACCTCCATTCTTTGATTTCACACACCTCCATTCTATGACTTCACACACCTTCATTCTTACTTCAGAAACATCCATTCTATGACTTCACAAACCTCCCTTCTGTGAATTCACACACCTCCATTCTGGGTTCACACACCTCCATTCTGTGACTTCACACACCTCCATCTGTGACTTCACACACCTCCATTCTATGACTTCACACTCCTCCATTCTATGAGTTCACACACCTCCATTCTGTGACTTCACACACCTCCATTCTATGACTTCACACACCTCCATTCTGACTTCACACACTTCCATTTTGACTTCAAAGACCTCACTTCTGTGACTTCACACACCTCCATTCTATGACTTCACACACCTCCATCTGTGACTTCACACACCTCCATTCTATGACTTCACACTCCGCCATTCTTTGAGTTCACACACCTCCATTCTGTGACTTCACACACCTCCATTCTATGACTTCACACACCTCCATTCTGACTTCACACACCTCCATTCTGACTTCACACACCTCAATTCTGTGACTTCACACACCTCCATTCTATGATTTCACACACCTCCATTCTATGACTTCACAGACCTCCATTCTATGACTTCACACACCTCCTTTCTGAGTTCACACACATCCATTCTGTGACTTCACACACCTCCATTGTGACTTCATACACCTCCATTCTATGAGTTCACACACCTCCATTCTGACTTCACACACTTCCATTCTATGACTTCACACAGCTTCATTCTGACTTCACACACCTCCATTCTATGACTTCGCACACCTCTATTCTGACTTCACACAACTGCATTCTGTGATTTCACACACCTCCATTCTATGACTTCACACACCTCCATTCTGTGACTTCACACACCTCCACTCTGTGACGTTATACACCTCCATTCTGGGACTTCACACACCTCCATTCTGTGATTTCACACACAATCCATTCTATGACTTCACAAACCTCCATTCTTTGATTTCACACACCTCCATTCTATGACTTCACACACCTGCATTGTGACTTCATACAACTCCATTCTGTGAATTCACACACCTCCTTTCTGTGACTTCACACACCTCCATACTATGACTTCCACACACCTTCAATCTATGACTTCACAACCTCCATTCTATGACTTCACACACTTCCAATCTATGACTTCACAAACCTCCATTCTATGACTTCACAAACCTGCAATCTGACTTCACACACCTCCATTATCTGACTTCATACACCTCCATTCTATGACTTCACACACATCCATTCTTTGACCTCACACACCTTCATTTTGACTTCACACGCCTCCATTCTGTGACTTCACACACCTGCATTTGTGACTTCACACACCACAATTTTGACTTCACACACGTCCATTCTTTGACTTCACACACCTCCATTTTGACTTCACACACTTCCATTCTGTGACTTCACACACCTCCATTCTGTGACTTCACACACCTACATTGTTTGACTTCACACACCTCCATTTTGACTTCACACACCTCCATTCTATGACTTCACACACCTTCATTCTTAGTTCAGAAACATCCATTCTATGACTTCACACACCTCCATTCTGTGACTTCACACACCTCCATTCTATGACTTCACACACCTCCATCTGTGACTTCACACACCTCCATTCTATGACTTCACACTCCGCCATTCTTTGAGTTCACACACCTCCATTCTGTGACTTCACACACCTCCATTCTATGACTTCACACACCTCCATTCTGACTTCACACACTTCCATTTTGATTTCAAAGACCTCACTTCTGTGACTTCACACACCTCCATTCTATGATTTCACACACCTCCATTCTATGACTTCACACACCTCCATTCTATGACTTCACACACCTACTTTCTGAGTTGACACACTTCCATTCTGTGACGTCACACACCTCCAATCTGACCTCAAACACCTCCATTCTATGACTTCACACACCTCCATTCTTTGACTTCACACACCTCCATTCTATGAATTCACACACCTCCATTCTTTGACTTCACACACCTCCATTCTGTGACTTCCCACACCTCCATTCTGAGAATTCACACACCTCCACTCTGTGACTTTACACACCTCCACTCTGTGACTACACACACTTCCATTTTGTGATTTCACACACCTCCATTCTATGACTTCACACACCTCCATTCTATGACTTCACACATCTCCATTCTATGAATTCACACACCTCCATTGTGACTTCACACAACTCTATTCTGTGACTTCACACACATGCCTTCTGTGACTTCACACACCTCCATTCTATGACTTCACACCTCCATTCTATGACTTCACATCTCCATTCTATGACTTCACACACCAACATTTATGACGTCACACACCCCCATTCTGTGACTTCACACACCTCAATTCTGATATCACACACCTACATTCTATGACTTCACACACTTCCATTCTATGACTTCACACACCTCCATTCTGTGACTTCACACAACTCCATTCTATGACTTCAGAAACCTACATTGTGACTTCAGAAACCTCCATTCTATGAGTTCACACACCTGCATTGTGACTTCACACACCTCCATTCTCTAACTTCACACACCTCCATTCTGACTTCACACCCCTCCATTCTGACTTCACACACCTCAATTCTGTGACTTCACACACCTCCATTCTATGATTTCACACACCTCCATTCTATGACTTCACAGAACTCCATTCTATGACTTCACACACCTCCTTTCTGAGTTCACACACCTCCATTCTGTGACTTCACACACCTCCACTCTGTGACTTTATACACCTCCATTCTGTGACTTCACACACCTCCATTCTGTGATTTCACACACAATCCATTCTATGACTTCACAAACCTCCATTCTTTGATTTCACACACCTCCATTCTATGACTTCACACACCTTCATTCTTACTTCAGAAACATCCATTCTATGACTTCACAAACCTCCCTTCTGTGAATTCACACACCTCCATTCTGGGTTCACACACCTCCATTCTGTGACTTCACACACCTCCATTCTATGACTTCACACACCTCCATCTGTGACTTCACACACCTCCATTCTATGACTTCATACTCCTCCATTCTATGAGTTCACACACCTCCATTCTGTGACTTCACACTCCTCCATTCTATGACTTCCCACACCTCCATTCTGACTTCACACACTTCCATTTTGACTTCAAAGACCTCACTTCTGTGACTTCACACACCTCCATTCTATGATTTCACACACCTCCATTCTATGACTTCACACACCTCCATTCTATGACTTCACACACCTCCTTTCTGAGTTGACACACTTCCATTCTGTGACTTCACACACCTCCAATCTGACCTCACACACCTCCATTCTATGACTTCACACACCTCCATTCTTTGACTTCACACACCTCCATTCTATGAATTCACACACCTCCATTCTTTGACTTCACACACCTCCATTCTTTGACTTCACACACCTCCATTCTATGAATTCACACACCTCCATTCTTTGACTTCACACACCTCCATTCTTTGACTTCACAAACCTCCAATCTGACCTCACACACCTCCATTCTATGACTTCACACACCTCCATTCTTTGACTTCACACACCTCCATTCTATGAATTCACACACCTCCATTCTATGACTTCACACACCTCCATTCTTTGACTTCACACACCTCCATTCTATGAATTCACACACCTCCATTCTTTGACTTCACACACCTCCATTCTGTGACTTCACACACCTCCATTCTATGACTTCACACACCTCCATCTGTGACTTCACACACCTCCATTCTATGACTTCACACTCCGCCATTCTTTGAGTTCACACACCTCCATTCTGTGACTTCACACACCTCCCTTCTATGACTTCACACACCTCCATTCTGACTTCACACACTTCCATTTTGACTTCAAAGACCTCACTTCTGTGACTTCACACACCTCCATTCTATGATTTCACACACCTCCATTCTATGACTTCACACACCTCCATTCTATGACTTCACACACCTACTTTCTGAGTTGACACACTTCCATTCTGTGACGTCACACACCTCCAATCTGACCTCAAACACCTCCATTCTATGACTTCACACACCTCCATTCTTTGACTTCACACACCTCCATTCTATGAATTCACACACCTCCATTCTTTGACTTCACACACCTCCATTCTGTGACTTCCCACACCTCCATTCTGAGAATTCACACACCTCCACTCTGTGACTTTACACACCTCCACTCTGTGACTACACACACTTCCATTTTGTGATTTCACACACCTCCATTCTATGACTTCACACACCTCCATTCTATGACTTCACACATCTCCATTCTATGAATTCACACACCTCCATTGTGACTTCACACAACTCTATTCTGTGACTTCACACACATGCCTTCTGTGACTTCACACACCTCCATTCTATGACTTCACACCTCCATTCTATGACTTCACATCTCCATTCTATGACTTCACACACCAACATTTATGACGTCACACACCCCCATTCTGTGACTTCACACACCTCAATTCTGATATCACACACCTACATTCTATGACTTCACACACTTCCATTCTATGACTTCAAACACCTCTATTCTGTGACTTCACACAACTCCATTCTATGACTTCAGAAACCTACATTGTGACTTCAGAAACCTCCATTCTATGAGTTCACACACCTGCATTGTGACTTCACACACCTCCATTCTCTAACTTCACACACCTCCATTCTGACTTCACACCCCTCCATTCTGACTTCACACACCTCAATTCTGTGACTTCACACACCTCCATTCTATGATTTCACACACCTCCATTCTATGACTTCACAGACCTCCATTCTATGACTTCACACCTCCATTCTATGACTTCACATCTCCATTCTATGACTTCACACACCAACATTTATGACGTCACACACCCCCATTCTGTGACTTCACACACCTCAATTCTGATATCACACACCTACATTCTATGACTTCACACACTTCCATTCTATGACTTCACACACCTCCATTCTGTGACTTCACACAACTCCATTCTATGACTTCAGAAACCTACATTGTGACTTCAGAAACCTCCATTCTATGAGTTCACACACCTGCATTGTGACTTCACACACCTCCATTCTCTAACTTCACACACCTCCATTCTGACTTCACACCCCTCCATTCTGACTTCACACACCTCAATTCTGTGACTTCACACACCTCCATTCTATGATTTCACACACCTCCATTCTATGACTTCACAGAACTCCATTCTATGACTTCACACACCTCCTTTCTGAGTTCACACACCTCCATTCTGTGACTTCACACACCTCCACTCTGTGACTTTATACACCTCCATTCTGTGACTTCACACACCTCCATTCTGTGATTTCACACACAATCCATTCTATGACTTCACAAACCTCCATTCTTTGATTTCACACACCTCCATTCTATGACTTCACACACCTTCATTCTTACTTCAGAAACATCCATTCTATGACTTCACAAACCTCCCTTCTGTGAATTCACACACCTCCATTCTGGGTTCACACACCTCCATTCTGTGACTTCACACACCTCCATTCTATGACTTCACACACCTCCATCTGTGACTTCACACACCTCCATTCTATGACTTCATACTCCTCCATTCTATGAGTTCACACACCTCCATTCTGTGACTTCACACTCCTCCATTCTATGACTTCCCACACCTCCATTCTGACTTCACACACTTCCATTTTGACTTCAAAGACCTCACTTCTGTGACTTCACACACCTCCATTCTATGATTTCACACACCTCCATTCTATGACTTCACACACCTCCATTCTATGACTTAACACACCTCCTTTCTGAGTTGACACACTTCCATTCTGTGACTTCACACACCTCCAATCTGACCTCACACACCTCCATTCTATGACTTCACACACCTCCATTCTTTGACTTCACACACCTCCATTCTATGAATTCACACACCTCCATTCTTTGACTTCACACACCTCCATTCTTTGACTTCACACACCTCCATTCTTTGACTTCACACACCTCCATTCTTTGACTTCACAAACCTCCAATCTGACCTCACACACCTCCATTCTATGACTTCACACACCTCCATTCTTTGACTTCACACACCTCCATTCTATGAATTCACACACCTCCATTCTATGACTTCACACACCTCCATTCTTTGACTTCACACACCTCCATTCTATGAATTCACACACCTCCATTCTTTGACTTCACACACCTCCATTCTGTGACTTCACACACCTCCATTCTATGACTTCACACACCTCCATCTGTGACTTCACACACCTCCATTCTATGACTTCACACTCCGCCATTCTTTGAGTTCACACACCTCCATTCTGTGACTTCACACACCTCCCTTCTATGACTTCACACACCTCCATTCTGACTTCACACACTTCCATTTTGACTTCAAAGACCTCACTTCTGTGACTTCACACACCTCCATTCTATGATTTCACACACCTCGATTCTATGACTTCACACACCTCCATTCTATGACTTCACACACCTACTTTCTGAGTTGACACACTTCCATTCTGTGACGTCACACACCTCCAATCTGACCTCAAACACCTCCATTCTATGACTTCACACACCTCCATTCTTTGACTTCACACACCTCCATTCTATGAATTCACACACCTCCATTCTTTGACTTCACACACCTCCATTCTGTGACTTCCCACACCTCCATTCTGAGAATTCACACACCTCCACTCTGTGACTTTACACACCTCCACTCTGTGACTACACACACTTCCATTTTGTGATTTCACACACCTCCATTCTATGACTTCACACACCTCCATTCTATGACTTCACACATCTCCATTCTATGAATTCACACACCTCCATTGTGACTTCACACAACTCTATTCTGTGACTTCACACACATGCCTTCTGTGACTTCACACACCTCCATTCTATGACTTCACACCTCCATTCTATGACTTCACATCTCCATTCTATGACTTCACACACCAACATTTATGACGTCACACACCCCCATTCTGTGACTTCACACACCTCAATTCTGATATCACACACCTACATTCTATGACTTCACACACTTCCATTCTATGACTTCACACACCTCCATTCTGTGACTTCACACAACTCCATTCTATGACTTCAGAAACCTACATTGTGACTTCAGAAACCTCCATTCTATGAGTTCACACACCTGCATTGTGACTTCACACACCTCCATTCTCTAACTTCACACACCTCCATTCTGACTTCACACCCCTCCATTCTGACTTCACACACCTCAATTCTGTGACTTCACACACCTCCATTCTATGATTTCACACACCTCCATTCTATGACTTCACAGACCTCCATTCTATGACTTCACACACCTCCTTTCTGAGTTCACACACCTCCATTCTGTGACTTCACACACCTCCACTCTGTGACTTTACACACCTCCATTCTGTGACTTCACACACCTCCATTCTGTGATTTCACACACAATCCATTCTATGACTTCACAAACCTCCATTCTTTGATTTCACACACCTCCATTCTATGACTTCACACACCTTCATTCTTACTTCAGAAACATCCATTCTATGACTTCACAAACCTCCCTTCTGTGAATTCACACACCTCCATTCTGGGTTCACACACCTCCATTCTGTGACTTCACACACCTCCATTCTATGACTTCACACACCTCCATCTGTGACTTCACACACCTCCATTCTATGACTTCATACTCCTCCATTCTATGAGTTCACACACCTCCATTCTGTGACTTCACACTCCTCCATTCTATGACTTCCCACACCTCCATTCTGACTTCACACACTTCCATTTTGACTTCAAAGACCTCACTTCTGTGACTTCACACACCTCCATTCTATGATTTCACACACCTCCATTCTATGACTTCACACACCTCCATTCTATGACTTCACACACCTCCTTTCTGAGTTGACACACTTCCATTCTGTGACTTCACACACCTCCAATCTGACCTCACACACCTCCATTCTATGACTTCACACACCTCCATTCTTTTACTTCACACACCTCCATTCTATGAATTCACACACCTCCATTCTTTGACTTCACACACCTCCATTCTGTGACTTCCCACACCTCCATTCTGTGAATTCACACACCTCCACTCTGTGACTTTACACACCTCCACTCTGTGACTACACACACTTCCATTTTGTGATTTCACACAACTCCATTCTATGACTTCACACAACTCCATTCTATGACTTCACACATCTCCATTCTTTGAATTCACACACCTCCATTGTGACTTCACACAACTCTATTCTGTGACTTCACACACATGCCTTCTGTGACTTCACACACCTCCATTCTATGACTTCACACCTCCATTCTATGACTTCACATCTCCATTCTATGACTTCACACACCAACATTTATAACGTCACACACCCTCATTCTGTGACTTCACACACCTCCATTCTGATATCACACACCTACACTCTATGACTTCACACACTTCCATTCTATGACTTCACACACCTCCATTCTGTGACTTCACTCACCTCCATTGTGAGTTCACACACCTCCATTCTATGACTTCACACACTTCCATTCTATGCCTTTACACACCTCCATTCTGTGACTTCACACACCTCCATTCTATGACATCACACACCTCCATTCTGTGACTTCACACACCTCCATTCTATGACTTCACACACCTCCATTCTATGACTTCAGAAACCTACATTGTGACTTCACACACCTCCATTCTATGAGTTCACACACCTGCATTGTGACTTCACACACCTCCATTCTCTGACTTCACACACCTCCATTCTGACTTCACACACCTCCATTCTGATTCACACACCTCAATTCTGTGACTTCACACACCTCCATTCTATGATTTCATACACCTCCATTCTATGACTTCACACACATCCATTCTTTGACCTCACACACCTCCATTTTGACTTCACACACCTCCATTCTGTGACTTCACACACCTCCATTCTATGAATTCACACACCTCCTTTCTGAGTTCACACACATCCATTCTGTGACTTCACACACCTCCATTGTGACTTCATACACCTCCATTCTATGAGTTCACACACCTCCATTCTGACTTCACACACTTCCATTCTAAGACTTCACACAGCTCCATTCTGAATTCACACACCTCCATTCTATGACTTCGCACACCTCCATTCTGACTTCACACACCTCCATTCTATGAATTCACATACCTCCATTCTGTGAATTCACACACCTCCAGTCTAAGTTCACAGCCCTCCATAGTGTGACTTCACACACCTCCATTCTGTGACTTCACACACCTCCATTCTATGACTTCACACACCTCCATTCTATGCCTTTACACACCTCCATTCTATCCGTTTACACACCTCCATTCTGTGACTTCACACACCTCCATTCAATGACATCACACACCTCCATTCTGTGACTTCACACACCTCCATTCTGTGATTTCACACACAATCCATTCTATGACTTCACAAAACTCCATTCTTTGATTTCACACACCTCCATTCTATGACTTCACACACCTTCATTCTTACTTCAGAAACATCCATTCTATGACTTCACAAACTCCCCTTCTGGGAATTCACACACCTCCATTCTGGGTTCACACACCTCCATTCTGTGACTTCACACACCTCCATTCTATGACTTCACACACCTCCATCTGTGACTTCACACACCTCCATTCTATGTCTTCATATTCCTCCATTCTATGAGTTCACACACCTCCATTCTGTGACTTCACACTCCTCCATTCTATGACTTCACACACCTCCATTCTGACTTCACACACTTCCATTTTGACTTGAAAGACCTCACTTCTGTGACTTCACACACCTCCATTCTATGATTTCACACACCTCCATTCTATGACTTCACACACCTCCATTCTATGACTTCACACACCTCCTTTCTGAGTTGACACACTTCCATTCTGTGACTTCACACACCTCCAATCTGACCTCACACACCTCCATTCTATGACTTCACACACCTCCATTTTTGACTTCACACACCTCCATTCTATGAATTCACACACCTCCATTCTTTGACTTCACACACCTCCATTCTGTGACTTCCCACACCTCCATTCTCTGAATTCACACACCTCCACTCTGTGACTTTACACACCTCCACTCTGTGAATACACACACTTCCATTTTGTGATTTCACACACCTCCATTCTATGACTTCACACACCTCCATTCTATGACTTCACACATCTCCATTCTTTGAATTCACACACCTCCATTGTGACTTCACACAACTCTATTCTGTGACTTCACACACATGCCTTCTGTGACTTCACACACCTCCATTCTATGACTTCACACCTCCATTCTATGACTTCACATCTCCATTCTATGACTTCACACACCAACATTTATGACGTCACACACCCTCATTCTGTGACTTCACACACCTCCATTCTGATATCACACACCTACACTCTATGACTTCACACACTTCCATTCTATGACTTCACACACCTACATTCTGTGACTTCACTCACCTCCATTGTGAGTTCACACACCTCCATTCTATGACTTCACACACTTCCATTCTATGCCTTTACACACCTCCATTCTGTGACTTCACACACCTCCATTCTATGACATCACACACCTCCATTCTGTGACTTCACACACCTCCATTCTATGACTTCACACACCTCCATTCTATGACTTCAGAAACCTACATTGTGACTTCACACACCTCCATTCTATGAGTTCACACACCTGCATTGTGACTTCACACACCTCCATTCTCTGACTTCACACACCTCCATTCTGACTTCACACACCTCCATTCTGATTCACACACCTCAATTCTGTGACTTCACACACCTCCATTCTATGATTTCACACACCTCCATTCTATGACTTCACAGACCTCCATTCTATGACTTCACACACCTCCTTTCTGAGTTCACACACATCCATTCTGTGACTTCACACACCTCCATTGTGACTTCATACACCTCCATTCTATGAGTTCACACACCTCCATTCTGACTTCACACACTTCCATTCTATGACTTCACACAGCTCCATTCTGACTTCACACACCTCCATTCTATGACTTCGCACACCTCCATTCTGACTTCACACACCTCAATTCAGTGACTTCACACACCTCCATTCTATGATTTCCCACACCTCCATTCTGTGACTTCACACACCTCCATTCTATGAATTCACACACCTCCTTTCTGAGTTCACACACATCCATTCTGTGACTTCACACACCTCCATTGTGACTTCATACACCTCCATTCTATGAGTTCACACACCTCCATTCTGACTTCACACACTTCCATTCTATGACTTCACACAGCTCCATTCTGACTTCACACACCTCCATTCTATGACTTCGCACACCTCCATTCTGACTTCACACACCTCCATTCTATGAATTCACATACCTCCATTCTGTGAATTCACACACCTCCAGTCTAAGTTCACAGCCCTCCATAGTGTGACTTCACACACCTCCATTCTGTGACTTCACACACCTCCATTCTATGACTTCACACACCTCCATTCTATGCCTTTACACACCTCCATTCTATGCGTTTACACACCTCCATTCTGTGACTTCACACACCTCCATTCTATGACATGACACACCTCCATTCTGTGACTTCACACACCTCCATTCTGTGATTTCACACACAATCCATTCTATGACTTCACAAACCTCCATTCTTTGATTTCACACACCTCCATTCTATGACTTCACACACCTTCATTCTTACTTCAGAAACATCCATTCTATGACTTCACAAACTCCCCTTCTGGGAATTCACACACCTCCATTCTGGGTTCACACACCTCCATTCTGTGACTTCACACACCTCAATTCTATGACTTCACACACCTCCATCTGTGACTTCACACACCTCCATTCTATGTCTTCATATTCCTCCATTCTATGAGTTCACACACCTCCATTCTGTGACTTCACACTCCTCCATTCTATGACTTCACACACCTCCATTCTGACTTCACACAATCCATTTTGACTTGAAAGACCTCACTTCTGTGACTTCACACACCTCCATTCTATGATTTCACACACCTCCATTCTATGACTTCACACACCTCCATTCTATGACTTCAAACACCTCCTTTCTGAGTTGACACACTTCCATTCTGTGACTTCACACACCTCCAATCTGACCTCACACACCTCCATTCTATGACTTCACACACCTCCATTTTTGACTTCACACACCTCCATTCTATGAATTCACACACCTCCATTCTTTGACTTCACACACCTCCATTCTGTGACTTCCCACACCTCCATTCTCTGAATTCACACACCTCCACTCTGTGACTTTACACACCTCCACTCTGTGAATACACACACTTCCATTTTGTGATTTCACACACCTCCATTCTATGACTTCACACAACTCCATTCTATGACTTCACACATCTCCATTCTTTGAATTCACACACCTCCATTGTGACTTCACACAACTCTATTCTGTGACTTCACACACATGCCTTCTGTGACTTCACACACCTCCATTCTATGACTTCACACCTCCATTCTATGACTTCACATCTCCATTCTATGACTTCACACACCAACATTTATGACGTCACACACCCTCATTCTGTGACTTCACACACCTCCATTCTGATATCACACACCTACACTCTATGACTTCACACACTTCCATTCTATGACTTCACACACCTACATTCTGTGACTTCACTCACCTCCATTGTGAGTTCACACACCTCCATTCTATGACTTCACACACTTCCATTCTATGCCTTTACACACCTCCATTCTGTGACTTCACACACCTCCATTCTATGACATCACACACCTCCATTCTGTGACTTCACACACCTCCATTCTATGACTTCACACACCTCCATTCTATGACTTCAGAAACCTACATTGTGACTTCACACACCTCCATTCTATGAGTTCACACACCTGCATTGTGACTTCACACACCTCCATTCTCTGACTTCACACACCTCCATTCTGACTTCACACACCTCCATTCTGATTCACACACCTCAATTCTGTGACTTCACACACCTCCATTCTATGATTTCACACACCTCCATTCTATGACTTCACAGACCTCCATTCTATGACTTCACACACCTCCTTTCTGAGTTCACACACATCCATTCTGTGACTTCACACACCTCCATTGTGACTTCATACACCTCCATTCTATGAGTTCACACACCTCCATTCTGACTTCACACACTTCCATTCTATGACTTCACACAGCTCCATTCTGACTTCACACACCTCCATTCTATGACTTCGCACACCTCCATTCTGACTTCACACACCTCAATTCAGTGACTTCACACACCTCCATTCTATGATTTCCCACACCTCCATTCTGTGACTTCACACACCTCCATTCTATGAATTCACACACCTCCTTTCTGAGTTCACACACATCCATTCTGTGACTTCACACACCTCCATTGTGACTTCATACACCTCCATTCTATGAGTTCACACACCTCCATTCTGACTTCACACACTTCCATTCTATGACTTCACACAGCTCCATTCTGACTTCACACACCTCCATTCTATGACTTCGCACACCTCCATTCTGACTTCACACACCTCCATTCTATGAATTCACATACCTCCATTCTGTGAATTCACACACCTCCAGTCTAAGTTCACAGCCCTCCATAGTGTGACTTCACACACCTCCATTCTGTGACTTCACACACCTCCATTCTATGACTTCACACACCTCCATTCTATGCCTTTACACACCTCCATTCTATGCGTTTACACACCTCCATTCTGTGACTTCACACACCTCCATTCTATGACATGACACACCTCCATTCTGTGACTTCACACACCTCCATTCTGTGATTTCACACACAATCCATTCTATGACTTCACAAACCTCCATTCTTTGATTTCACACACCTCCATTCTATGACTTCACACACCTTCATTCTTACTTCAGAAACATCCATTCTATGACTTCACAAACTCCCCTTCTGGGAATTCACACACCTCCATTCTGGGTTCACACACCTCCATTCTGTGACTTCACACACCTCAATTCTATGACTTCACACACCTCCATCTGTGACTTCACACACCTCCATTCTATGTCTTCATATTCCTCCATTCTATGAGTTCACACACCTCCATTCTGTGACTTCACACTCCTCCATTCTATGACTTCACACACCTCCATTCTGACTTCACACAATCCATTTTGACTTGAAAGACCTCACTTCTGTGACTTCACACACCTCCATTCTATGATTTCACACACCTCCATTCTATGACTTCACACACCTCCATTCTATGACTTCAAACACCTCCTTTCTGAGTTGACACACTTCCATTCTGTGACTTCACACACCTCCAATCTGACCTCACACACCTCCATTCTATGACTTCACACACCTCCATTTTTGACTTCACACACCTCCATTCTATGAATTCACACACCTCCATTCTTTGACTTCACACACCTCCATTCTGTGACTTCCCACACCTCCATTCTCTGAATTCACACACCTCCACTCTGTGACTTTACACACCTCCACTCTGTGAATACACACACTTCCATTTTGTGATTTCACACACCTCCATTCTATGACTTCACACAACTCCATTCTATGACTTCACACATCTCCATTCTTTGAATTCACACACCTCCATTGTGACTTCACACAACTCTATTCTGTGACTTCACACACATGCCTTCTGTGACTTCACACACCTCCATTCTATGACTTCACACCTCCATTCTATGACTTCACATCTCCATTCTATGACTTCACACACCAACATTTATGACGTCACACACCCTCATTCTGTGACTTCACACACCTCCATTCTGATATCACACACCTACACTCTATGACTTCACACACTTCCATTCTATGACTTCACACACCTACATTCTGTGACTTCACTCACCTCCATTGTGAGTTCACACACCTCCATTCTATGACTTCACACACTTCCATTCTATGCCTTTACACACCTCCATTCTGTGACTTCACACACCTCCATTCTATGACATCACACACCTCCATTCTGTGACTTCACACACCTCCATTCTATGACTTCACACACCTCCATTCTATGACTTCAGAAACCTACATTGTGACTTCACACACCTCCATTCTATGAGTTCACACACCTGCATTGTGACTTCACACACCTCCATTCTCTGACTTCACACACCTCCATTCTGACTTCACACACCTCCATTCTGATTCACACACCTCAATTCTGTGACTTCACACACCTCCATTCTATGATTTCACACACCTCCATTCTATTACTTCACAGACCTCCATTCTATGACTTCACACACCTCCTTTCTGAGTTCACACACATCCATTCTGTGACTTCATACACCTCCATTGTGACTTCATACACCTCCATTCTATGAGTTCACACACCTCCATTCTGACTTCACACACTTCCATTCTATGACTTCACACAGCTCCATTCTGACTTCACACACCTCCATTCTATGACTTCGCACACCTCCATTCTGACTTCACACACCTCAATTCAGTGACTTCACACACCTCCATTCTATGATTTCCCACACCTCCATTCTTTGACTTCACACACCTCCATTCTATGACTTCACATACCTCCTTTCTGAGTTCACACACCTCCATTCATTGACTTCACACACCTCCAATCTGACTTCACACACCTCCACTCTGTCACTTTACACACCTCCATTCTGTGATTTCTCACACCTCCATTCTGTGATTTCACACACCTCCATTCTATGACTTCACACACCTCCATTCTTTGACTTCACACACCTCCATTCTGTGACTTCACTCACCTCCATTGTGAGTTCACACACCTCCATTCTGTGACTTCACAAACCTTGATTCTCTGACTTCACACACCTCCATTCTACGATTTCACACACCTCCATTCTGTGACTTCACACATCTCCAATCTATGATTTCACACACCTCCATTCTGTGACTTCACACACCTCCATTCTGAGTTCACACACCTCCATTCTGTGACTTCACACAACTCCAATATATGACTTCACACACCTCCATTTTGTGACTTTGCACACGTCCATTCTATGACTTCACACACCTCCAATCTATGACTTCACACACCTGCATTGTGACTTCACACACCTCCATTCTCTGACTTCACACACCTCCATTCTGAATTAACACATCTCCATTCTGACTTCACACACCTCAATTCTGTGACTTCACACACCTCCATTCTATGAATTCACATACCTCATTTCTGAGTTGACACACCTCCATTCTGTGACTTCACATACCTCCAATCTGACTTCACACACCTCCATTCTATGACTTCACACACCTCCATTCGGTGACTTCAAAAACCACCATTATATCACTTCACACATCTCCAATGTGACTTCACACACCTCCATTCTATGAGTTCACACAGCTCCATTCTGACTTCACACACCTCCATTCTATGACTTCGCACACCTCTATTCTGACTTCACACACCTCCATCCTGTGACTTCACACACCTCCATTCTCTGACTTCACAAACCTCCATTCTGGGACTTCACACACCTCCACTCTGTGATTTTTCACACCTCCATTCTGTGTCTTCACAAACCTCCATCCTGTGATTTCACACACCTCCATTCTATGACTTCACATACCTCCGTTCTATGACTTCACACACCTCCATTCTATGACTTCACACACCTCCATTCTATGACTTCACACATCTGCATTCTGACTTCACACACCTCCATTCTATGACTTCGCACACCTTCCTTCTCTGACTTCACACATCTCCATTCTGACTTCACACACCTCCAATCTATGACTTCACACATCTCCCTTCTCTGACTTCACACACCTCCACTCTATAACTTCACACACTTCCAATGTTTGACTTCACAAACCTCCATTCCATGACTTCATACACATCCATTCTATGACTTCACACAACTCCTTTCTTTGCCTTCACAAAATTCCATTTTGATTTCACACACCTCCACTCTGTGACTTCACACACCTCCATTTGTGACTTCACACATCACAATTTTGACTTCACACACCTCCATTCTGTGACTCACACACCTCCATTCTGAGTTTACACACCTCCATTTGTGACTTCACACACCTCCATTCTGACTTCACACACCTCCATTCTATGACTTCACACACTTCCATTCTATGACTTCACACACCTCCATTCTGTGACTTCACACACCTCCACTCTGAGTTCACAACCTCCATTCTGTGTCTTCACACACCTCCATTCTGTGACTTCACACACCTCGTTATATGACTTCACACACCTCCATTCTGTGACCTCACACACCTCAAATCTGAGTTCACACCCCTCCATAGTGTGACTTCACACACCTCCATTGTGACTTCACACACTTCCATTCTATGACTTCACACAGCTCCATTCTGACTTCACACACCTCCATTCTATGACTTTGCACACCTCTATTTTGACTTCACACAACTGCATTCTGTGACTTCACACACCTCCATTGTATGACTTCGCACACCCCCATTCTATGATTTCACACACCTCCATTCTACGCCTTTTCACACCTCCATTCTGTGACTTCCCACACCTCCATTCTATGACATCACACACCTCCATTCTGTGACTTCACACACCTCCATTCTATGACTTCACACACCTCCATTCTATGTCTTCAGAAACCTACATTGTGACTTCACACACCTCCATTCTATTAGTTCACACACCTGCATTGTGACTTCACCCACCTCCATTCTCTCACTTCACACACCTCCATTCTGACTTCACACACCTCCATTCTGACTTCACACACCTCCATTCTGTGACTTCACACACCTCCATTCTATGATTTCACACACCTCCATTCTATGAGTTCACACACCTCCATTCTGACTTCACACACTTCCATTCTATCAATTCACACAGCTCCATTCTGACTTCACACACCTCCAATCTGACTTCACACACCTCCATTCTATGACTCCACACACCTCCATTCTGTGATTTCAAAAACCACAATTATATGACTTCACACACCTCCATTCTATGACTTCACACACCTCCATTCTTTGACTTCACACACCTCCATTTTGACTTCACACACTTCCATTCTGTGAATTCACACACCTCCATTCTTTGACTTCACACACCTCCATTGTTTGACTACCCACAACTCCATTCTTTGACTTCACACACCTCCATTCCATGACATCACACACCTCCATTCTATGAGCTCACAGACCTCCATTCTATGAGTTCACACACCTCAATTTTGACTTCACACACCTCCATTCAATGACTTCACACACCTTCATTCTTACTTCAGAAACATCCATTCTATGACTTCACACACCTCCATTCTGTGACTTCAAAAACCACCATTCTATGACTTCACACCCCTCCATTTTGACTTCACACCCATCCATTCAATGAGGTCACACACCTCCATTCTGACTTCACACATCTCCATTCTATGACTTCGCACACCTCTATTCTGACTTCACACACCTCTATCCTGTGACTTCACACACCTCCATTCTCTGACTTCACACACCTCCATTCTGTGACTTCACACATATCCAATGTTTGACTTCACAAACCTCCATTTCATGACTTCATACACATCCATTCTATGACTTCACACAACTCCTTTCTTTGACTTCACAAAATTCCATTATGATTTCACACACCTCCAGTCTGTGACTTCACACACCTCCATTTGTGACTTCACACATCACAATTTTGACTTCACACACCTCCATTCAGTGACTTCACACCTCCATTCTGAGTTAACACACCTCCATTTGTGACTTCACACACCTCCATTCTGAATTCACACACCTCCATTCTATGACTTCACACACTTCCCTTCTATGACTTCACACACTTCCATTCTATGACTTCACACACCTCCATTCTGTGATTTCACACACCTCCACTCTGCGTTCACACACCTCCATTCTGTGTCTTCACACCCCTCCATATTGTGACTTCCCACACCTCCATTCTGTGACTTCACACAGCCCCATTCTATGTCTTCACACACCTCCATTCTATGACTTCACACACTTCCATTCTATGCCTTTACACACCTCCATTCTGTGACTTCACACACCTCCATTCTATGACATCACACACCTCCATTCTGTGACTTCACACACCTCCATTCTATGACTTCACACACCTCC
Source organism: Megascapheus bottae (assembly GCA_024803745.1). Classification (NCBI taxonomy): domain Eukaryota; kingdom Metazoa; phylum Chordata; class Mammalia; order Rodentia; family Geomyidae; genus Megascapheus; species Megascapheus bottae. The sequence continues at coordinate 214,800 of JANJXV010000671.1, read as the reverse complement.
ATTCTATGACTTCAGAAACCTACATTGTGACTTCACACACCTCCATTCTATGAGTTCACACACCTGCATTGTGACTTCACACACCTCCATTCTCTGACTTCACACATCTCCATTCTGACTTCACACACCTCCATTCTGACTTCACACACCTCAATTCTGTTACTTCACACACCTCCATTCTATGATTTCACACACCTCCATTCTATGACTTCACAGACCTCCATTCTATGACTTCACACACCTCCTTTCTGAGTTCACACACATCCATTCTGTGACTTCACACACCTCCATTGTGACTTCATACACCTACATTCTATGAGTTCACACACCTCCCTTCTGACTTCACACACTTCCATTCTATGACTTCACACAGCTCCATTCTGACTTCACACACCTCCATTCTATGACTTCGCACACCTCTATTCTGACTTCACACAACTGCATTCTGTGACTTCACACACCTCCATTCTATGACTTCACACACCTCCACTCTGTGACTTTGCACACCTCCATATTATGACTTCCACACACCTTCAATCTATGACTTCACAACCTCCATTCTATGACTTCACACACTTCCAATCTATGACTTCACAAACCTCCATTCTATGACTTCACAAACCTGCAATCTGACTTCACACACCTGCATTATCTGACTTCACACACCTCCATTCTATGACTTCACACACCTCCATTCTGTAACTTCACACGCTTCCAATGTTTGACTTCACAAACCTCCATTCCATGACTTCATACACCTCCATTCTATGACTTCACACAAGTCCATTCTTTGACCTCACACACCTCCATTTTGACTTCACACACCTCCATTCTGTGACTTCACACACCTGCATTTGTGACTTCACACACCACAATTTTGACTTCACACACGTCCATTCTTTGACTTCACACACCTCCATTTTGACTTCACATACTTCCATTCTGTGACTTCACACACCTCCATTCTGTGACTTCACACACCTACATTGTTTGACTTCACACACCTCCATTTTGACTTCACACACCTCCATTCTATGACTTCACACATCTGCATTCTGACTTCACACACCTCCATTCTATGACTTCGCACACCTCCCTTCTCTGACTTCACACATCTCCATTCTGACTTCACACACCTCCAATCTATGACTTCACACATCTCCCTTCTCTGACTTCACACACCTCCACTCTGTAACTTCGCACACTTCCAATGTTTGACTTCACAAACCTCCATTATATGACTTCATACACATCCATTCTATGACTTCACACAACTCCTTTCTCTGACTTCACAAAATTCCATTTTGATTTCACACACCTCCACTCTGTGACTTCACACACCTCCATTTGTGACTTCACACATCACAATTTTGACTTCACACACCTCCATTCTGTGACTCACACACCTCCATTCTGAGTTAACACACCTCCATTTGTGACTTCACACACCTCCATTCTGACTTCACACACCTCCATTCTATGACTTCACACACTTCCATTCTATGACTTCACACACCTCCATTCCGTGAATTCACACACCTCCACTCTGAGTTCACACACTTCCATTCTGTGTCTTCACACACCTCCATTCTGTGACTTCACACACCTCGTTATATGACTTCACACACTTCCATTCTGTGACCTCACACACCTCAAATCTGAGTTCACACCCCTCCATAGTGTGACTTCACACACCTCCATTCTGTGACTTCACACACCTCCATTCTATGACTTCACACACCTCCATTCTATGCCTTTACACACCTCCATTCTATGCCTTTACACACCTCCATTCTGTGACTTCACACACATTCATTCTATGACATCACACACCTCCATTCTGTGACTTCACACACCTCCATTCTATGACTTCACACACCTCAATTCTATGACTTCAGAAACCTACATTGTGACTTCACACACCTCCATTCCATGAGTTCACAGAACTCGATTCTCTGACTTCACACACCTCCTTTCTCAGTTCACACACATCCTTTCTGTGTCTTCACACACCTCCATTGTGACTTCACACACTTCCATTCTATGACTTCACACAGCTCCATTCTGACTTCACACACCTCCATTCTATGACTTCACACACCTCCATGCTACGCCTTTACACACCTCCATTCTGTGACTTCACACACCTCCATTCTATGACATCACACACCTCCATTCTGTGACTTCACACACCTCCATTCTATGACTTCAGAAACCTACATTGTGACTTCACACACCTCCATTCTATTAGTTCACACACCTGCATTGTGACTTCACCCACCTCCATTCTCTGACTTCACACACCTCCATTCTGACTTCACACACCTCCATTCTGACTTCGCACACCTCCATTCTGTGACTTCACACACCTCCATTCTATGAGTTCACACACCTCCATTCTATGACTTCACAGACCTCCATTCTATGACTTCACACACCTCCTTTCTGAGTTCACACACATCCATTCTGTGACTTCACACACCTCCATTGTGACTTCATACACCTCCATTCTATGAGTTCACACACCTCCATTCTGACTTCACACACTTCCATTCTATGACTTCACACAGCTCCATTCTGACTTCACACACCTCCATTCTATGACTTCGCACACCTCTATTCTGACTTCACACAACTGCATTCTGTGACTTCACACACCTCCATTCTATGACTTCACACACCTCCATTCTGTGACTTCACACACCTCCTCTCTGTGACTTTACACACCTCCATTCTGTGACTTCATACACCTCCATTCTGTGATTTCACACACAATCCATTCTATGACTTCACCAACCTCCATTCTTTGATTTCACACACCTCCATTCTATGACTTCACACACCTGCCTTGTGACTTCATACAACTCCATTCTGTGATTTCACACACCTCCTTTCTGTGACTTCACACACCTCCATACTATGACTTCCACACACCTTCAATCTATGACTTCACAACCTCCATTCTATGACTTCACACACTTCCAATCTATGATTCACAAACCTCCATTCTATGACTTCACAAACCTGCAATCTGACTTCACACACCTCCATTATCTGACTTCACACACCTCCATTCTATGACTTCACACACCTCCATTCTGTAACTTCACACGCTTCCAATGTTTGACTTCACAAACCTCCATTCCATGACTTCATACACCTCCATTCTATGACTTCACACACATCCATTCTTTGACCTCACACACCTTCATTTTGACTTCACACGCCCCCAGTCTGTGACTTCACACACCTGCATTTGTGACTTCACACACCACAATTTTGACTTCACACACGTCCATTCTTTGACTTCACACACCTCCATTTTGACTTCACACACTTCCATTCTGTGACTTCACACACCTCCATTCTGTGACTTCACACACCTACATTATTTGACTTCACACACCTCCATTTTGACTTCACACACCTCCATTCTATGACTTCACACACCTTCATTCTTACTTCAGAAACATCCATTCTATGACTTCACAAACCTCCCTTCTGTGAATTCACACACCTCCATTCTGGGTTCACACACCTCCATTCTGTAACTTCACACACCTCCATTCTATGACTTCACGCACCTCCATCTGTGACTTCACACACCTCCATTCTATGACTTCACACTCCTCCATTCTATGCGTTCACACACCTCCATTCTGTGACTTCACACACCTCCATTCTATGACTTCACACACCTCCATTCTGACTTCACACACTTCCCTTTTGACTTCAAAGACCTCACTTCTGTGACTTCACACACCTCCATTCTATGATTTCACACACCTCCATTCTATGACTTCACACACCTCCATTCTATGACTTCACACACCTCCTTTCTGAGTTGACACACTTCCATTCTGTGACTTCACACACCTCCAATCTGACCTCACACACCTCCATTCTATGACTTCACACACCTCCATTCTTTGACTTCACACACCTCCATTCTATGAATTCACACACCTCCATTCTTTGACTTCACACACCTCATTTCTGTGACTTCCCACACCTCCATTCTGAGAATTCACACCTCCACTCTGTGACTTTACACACTTCCACTCTGTGACTACACACACTTCCATTTTGTGATTTCACACACCTCCATTCTATGACTTCACACACCTCCATTCTATGACTTCACACATCTCCATTCTATGAATTCACACATCCATTGTGACTTCACAGAACTCTATTCTGTGACTTCACACACATGCCTTCTGTGACTTCACACACCTCCATTCTATGACTTCACACCTCCATTCTATGACTTCACATCTCCATTCTATGACTTCACACACCAACATTTATGACGTCACACACCCCCATTCTGTGACTTCACACACCTCCATTCTGATATCACACACCTACATTCTATGACTTCACACACTTCCATTCTATTACTTCACACACCTCCATTCTGTGACTTCACTCACCTCCATTGTGAGTTCACACACCTCCATTCTATGACTTCACACACTTCCATTCTATGCCTTTACACACCTCCATTCTATGACTAACAACACCTCCATTCTATGACATCACACACCTCCATTCTGTGACTTCACACACCTCCATTCTATGACTTCACACACCTCCATTCTATGAGTTCACACACCTGCATTGTGACTTCACACACCTCCATTCTCTGACTTCACACACCTCCATTCTGACTTCACACACCTCCATTCTGACTTCACACACCTCAATTCTGTGACTTCACACACCTCCATTCTATGATTTCACACACCTCCATTCTATGACTTCACAGACCTCCATTCTATGACTTCACACACCTCCTTTCTGAGTTCACACACATCCATTCTGTGACTTCACACACCTCCATTGTGACTTCATACACCTCCATTCTATGAGTTCACACACCTCCATTCTGACTTCACACACTTCCATTCTATGACTTCACACAGCTCCATTCTGACTTCACACACCTCCATTCTATGACTTCGCACACCTCTATTCTGACTTCACACAACTGCATTCTGTGACTTCACACACCTCCATTCTATGACTTCACACACCTCCATTCTGTGACTTCACACACCTCCACTTTGTGACTTTACACACCTCCATTCTGTGACTTCACACACCTCCATTCTGTGATTTCACACACAATCCATTCTATGACTTCACAAACCTCCATTCTTTGATTTCACACACCTCCATTCTTTGACTTCACACACCTTCATTCTTACTTCAGAAACATCCATTCTATGACTTCACAAACCTCCCTTCTGTGAATTCACACACCTCCATTCTGGGTTCACACACCTCCATTCTGTGACTTCACACACCTCCATTCTATGACTTCACACACCTCCATCTGTGACTTCACACACCTCCATTCTGACTTCACACACTTCCATTTTGACTTCAAAGACCTCACTTCTGTGACTTCACACACCTCCATTCTATGATTTCACACACCTCCATTTTATGACTTCACACACCTCCATTCTATGACTTCACACACCTCCTTTCTGAGTTGACACACTTCCATTCTGTGACTTCACATACCTCCAATCTGACCTCACACACCTCCATTCTATGACTTCACACACCTCCATTCTTGACTTCACACACCTCCATTCTATGAATTCACACACCTCCATTCTTTGACTTCACACACCTCCATTCTGTGACTTCCCACACCTCCATTCTGAGGATTCACACACCTCCACTCTGTGACTTTACACACCTCCACTCTGTGACTACACACACTTCCATTTTGTGATTTCACACACCTCCATTCTATGACTTCACACACCTCCATTCTATGACTTCACACATCTCCATTCTATGAATTCACACACCTCCATTGTGACTTCACAGAACTCTATTCTGTGATTTCACACACATGCCTTCTGTGACTTCACACACCTCCATTCTATGACTTCACACCTCCATTCTATGACTTCACATCTCCATTCTATGACTTCACACACCAACATTTATGACGTCACACACCCCCATTCTGTGACTTCACACACCTCCATTCTGATATCACACACCTACATTCTATGACTTCACACACTTCCATTCTATGACTTCACACACCTCCATTCTGTGACTTCACTCACCTCCATTGTGAGTTCACACACCTCCATTCTGACTTCACACACTTCCATTCTATGACTTCACACAGCTCCATTCTGACTTCACACACCTCCATTCTATGACTTCGCACACCTCTATTCTGACTTCACACAACTGCATTCTGTGACTTCACACACCTCCATTCTATGACTTCACACACCTCCATTCTGTGACTTCACACACCTCCACTCTGTGACTTTACACACCTCCATTCTGTGACTGCACACACCTCCATTCTGTGATTTCACACACAATCCATTCTATGACTTCACAAACCTCCATTCTTTGATTTCACACACCTGCATTCTATGACTTCACACACCTTCATTCTTACTTCAGAAACATCCATTCTATGACTTCACAAACCTCCCTTCTGTGAATTCACACACCTCCATTCTGGGTTCACACACCTCCATTCTGTGTGTTCACACACCTCCATTCTATGACTTCACACACCTCCATCTGTGACTTCACACACCTCCATTCTATGACTTCACACTCCTCCATTCTATGAGTTCACACACCTCCATTCTGTTACTTCACACACCTCCATTCTATGACTTCACACACCTCCATTCTGACTTCACACACTTCCATTTTGACTTCAAAGACCTCACTTCTGTGACTTCACACACCTCCATTCTATGATTTCACACACCTCCATTCTATGACTTCACACACCTCCATTCTATGACTTCACACACCTCCTTTCTGAGTTGACACACTTCCATTCTGTGACTTCACACACCTCCAATCTGACCTCACACACCTCCATTCTATGACTTCACACACCTCCATTTTTGACTTCACACACCTCCATTCTATGAATTCACACACCTCCATTCTTTGACTTCACACACCTCCATTCTGTGACTTCCCACACCTCCATTCTGAGAATTCACACACCTCCAATCTGTGACTTTACACACCTCCACTCTGTGACAACACACACTTCCATTTTGTGATTTCACACACCTCCATTCTATGACTTCACACACCTCCATTCTATGACTTCACACGTCTCCATTCTATGAATTCACACACCTCCATTGTGACTTCACACAACTCTATTCTGTGACTTCCCACACATGCCTTCTGTGACTTCACACACCTCCATTCTATGACTTCACACCTCCATTCTATGACTTCACATCTCCATTCTATGACTTCACACACCAACATTTATGACGTCACACACCCCCATTCTGTGACTTCACACACCTCCATTCTGATATCACACACCTACATTCTATGACTTCACACACTTCCATTCTATGACTTCACACACCTCCATTCTGTGACTTCACACACCTCCATTCTATGACATCACACACATCCATTCTGTAACTTCACACACCTCCATTGTGACTTCATACACCTCCATTCTATGAGTTCACACACCTCCATTCTGACTTCACACACTTCCATTCTATGACTTCACACAGCTCCATTCTGACTTCACACACCTCCATTCTATGACTTCGCATACCTCTATTCTGACTTCACACAACTGCATTCTGTGACTTCACACACCTCCATTCTATGACTTCACACACCTCCATTCTGTGACTTCACACACCTCCACTCTGTGACTTTACACACCTCCATTCTGTGACTTCACACACCTCCATTCTGTGATTTCACACACAATCCATTCTATGACTTCACAAACCTCCATTCTTTGATTTCACACACCTCCATTCTATGACTTCACACACCTGCATTGTGACTTCATACAACTCCATTCTGTGAATTCACACACCTACTTTCTGTGACTTCACACACCTCCATACTATGACTTCCACACACCTTCAATCTTTGACTTCACAACCTCCATTCTATGACTTCACACACTTCCAATCTATGACTTCACACACCTCCATTCTATGACTTCACAAACCTACATTGTGACTTCACACACCTCCATTCTATGAGTTCACACACCTGCATTGTGACTTCACACACCTCCATTCTCTGACTTCACACACCTCCATTATCTGACTTCACACACCTCCATTCTATGACTTCACACACCTCCATTCTGTAACTTCACACGCTTCCAATGTTTGACTTCACAAACCTCCATTCCATGACTTCATACACCTCCATTCTATGACTTCACACACATCCATTCTTTGATCTCACACACCTTCATTTTGACTTCACACACCTCCATTCTGTGACTTCACACACCTGCATTTGTGACTTCACACACCACAATTTTGACTTCACACACGTCCATTCTTTGACTTCACAAACCTCCATTTTGACTTCGCACACTTCCATTCTGTGAATTGACACACCTCCATTCTGTGACTTCACACACCTACATTGTTTGACTTCACACACCTCCATTTTGACTTCACACACCTCCATTCTATGACTTCACACACCTTCATTCTTACTTCAGAAACATCCATTCTATGACTTCACAAACCTCCCTTCTGTGAATTCACACACCTCCATACTGGGTTCACACACCTCCATTCTGTGACTTCACACACCTCCATTCTATGACTTCACACACCTCCATCTGTGACTTCACAGACCTCCATTCTATGACTTCACACTCCTCCATTCTATGAGTTCACACACCTCCTTTCTGAGTTGACACACTTCCATTCTGTGACTTCACACACCTCCAATCTGACCTCACACACCTCCATTCTATGACTTCACACACCTCCATCTGTGATTTCACACACCTCCATTCTATGACTTCACACACCTCCATTCTATGACACACCTCCTTTCTGAGTTGACACACTTCCATTCTGTGACTTCACACACCTCCAATCTGACCTCACACACCTCCATTCTATGACTTCACACACCTCCATTCTATGACTTCACACACCTCCATTCTTTGACTTCACACACCTCCATTCTATGAATTCACACACCTCCATTCTTTGACTTCACACACCTCCATTCTGTGACTCCCACACCTCCATTCTGAGAATTCACACACCTCCACTCTGTGACTTTACACACCTTCACTCTGTGACTACACACTCTTCCATTTTGTGATTTCACACACCTCCATTCTATGACTTCACACACCTCCATTCTATGACTTCACCCATCTCCATTCTATGAATTCACACACCTCCATTGTTACTTCACACAACTCTATTCTGTGACTTCACACACATTCCTTCTGTGACTTCACACACCTCCATTCTATGACTTCACACACCTGCATTGTGACTTCATACAACTCCATTCTTTGAATTCACACACCTACTTTCTGTGACTTCACACACCTCCATACTATGACTTCCACACACCTTCAATCTTTGACTTCACAACCTCCATTCTATGACTTCACACACTTCCAATCTATGACTTCACACACCTCCATTCTATGACTTCACAAACCTACATTGTGACTTCACACACCTCCATTCTATGAGTTCACACACCTGCATTGTGTCTTCACACACCTCCATTCTCTGACTTCACACACCTCCATTATCTGACTTCACACACCTCCATTCTATGACTTCACACACCTCCATTCTGTAACTTCACATGCTTCCAATGTTTGTCTTCACAAACCTCCATTCCATGACTTCATACACCTCCATTCTATGCCTTCACACACATCCATTCTTTGATCTCACACACCTTCATTTTGACTTCACACACCTCCATTCTGTGAGTTCACACACCTGCATTTGTGACTTCACACACCACAATTTTGACTTCACACACGTCCATTCTTTGACTTCACACACCTCCATTTTGACTTCACACACTTCCATTCTGTGACTTCACACACCTCCATTCTGTGACTTCACACACCTACATTGTTTGACTTCACACACCTCCATTTTGACTTCACACACCTCCATTCTATGACTTCACACACCTTCATTCTTACTTCAGAAACATCCATTCTATGAATTCACAAACCTCCCTTCTGTGAATTCACACACCTCCATTCTGGTTTCACACACCTCCATTCTGTGACTTCACACACCTCCATTCTATGACTTCACACACCTCCCTCTGTGACTTCACACACCTCCATTCTATGACTTCACACTCCTCCATTCTATGAGTTCACACACCTCCATTCTGTGATTTTACACACCTCCATTCTATGACTTCACACACCTCCATTCTGACTTCACACACTTCCATTTTGACTTCACAGACCTCACTTCTGTGACTTCACACACCTCCATTCTATGATTTCACACACCTCCATTCTATGACTTCACACACCTCCATTCTATGACTTCACACACCTCCTTTCTGAGTTGACACACTTCCATTCTGTGACTTCACACACCTCCAATCTGACCTCACACACCTCCATTTTATGACTTCACACACCTCCATTCTATGACTTCACACACCTCCATTCTTTGACTTCACACACCTCCATTCTATGAATTCACACACCTCTATTGTTTGACTTCACACACCTCCATTCTGTGACTCCCACACCTCCATTCTGAGAATTCACACACCTCCACTCTGTGACTTTACACACCTTCACTCTGTGACTACACGCACTTCCATTTTGTGATTTCACACACCTCCATTCTATGACTTCACACACCTCCATTCTATGACTTCACCCATCTCCATTCTATGAATTCACACACCTCCATTGTGACTTCACACAACTCTATTCTGTGACTTCACACACATGCCTTCTGTGACTTCACACACCTCCATTCTATGACTTCACACCTCCATTCTATGACTTCACATCTCCATTCTATGACTTCACACACCAACATTTATGACGTCACACACCCGCATTCTGTGACTTCACACACCTCCATTCTGATATCACACTCCTACATTCTATGACTTCACACACTTCCATTCTATGACTTCACACACCTCCATTCTGTGACTTCACTCACCTCCATTGTGAGTTCACACACCTCCATTCTGTGACTTCACACACCTTGATTCTCTGACTTCACACACCTCCATTCTACGATTTCACACACCTCCATTCTGTGACTTCACACATCTCTATTCTATGATTTCACACACCTCCATTCTGTGACTTCACACACCTCCATTCTGAGTTCACACACCTCCATTCTGTGACTTCACACACCTCCAATATATGACTTCACACACCTCCATTTTGTGACTTTGCACACCTCCATTCTATGACTTCACACACCTCCATTCTATGACTTCACACACCTACATTGTGATTTCACACACACCTCCATTCTGTGACTTCACACACCTCCAATATATGACTTCACACCTCCATTTTGTGACTTCACACACATAATTCTATGACTTCACACACCTCCATTCTATGACTTTACACATCTGCATTGTGACTTCACACACCTCCTTTCTCTGACTTCACACACGTCCATTCTGAATTCACACATCTCCATTCTGACTTCACACACCTCAATTCTGTTACTTCACACACCTCCATTCTGTGACTTCACATACGTCCAATCTGACTTCACACACCTCCATTCCATGACTTCACATACCTCCATTCTGTGACTTCAAAAACCACCATTCTATGACTTCACACATCTCCATTGTGACTTCACACACCTCCATTCTATGAGTTCACACAGCTCCATTCTGACTTCACACACCTCCATTCTATGACTTCGTACACCCCTATTCTGACTTCACACCCCTCCATTCTGTGACTTCACATACCTCCATTCTTTGACTTCACACCCCTCCATTCTGTGACTTCACATACCTCCATTCTTTGACTTCACACCCCTCCATTCTGTGCCTTCACACACCTCCACTTTGTGACTTTACACACCTCCATTCTGTGACTTCACACACCTCCCTTCTGTGACTTCACACACCTCCATTCTATGACTTCACACATCTCCATTCTAAGACTTCACACACCTCCATTCTATGACTTCACACACTTCCATTGTTTGACATCATACGCCTCCATTTTTTGACTTCACACACCTCCGTTCCATGAATTCACACACCTCCATTCTATGAGTTCACACACCTCCATTCTATGAGTTCACACACCTTCATTCTTATTTCAGCAACATCCATTCTATGACTTAGGACACCTCCATTCTACGACTTCACACACCTTCATTCTTACTTCAGCAACATCCATTCTATGACTTCACACACCTCCATTCTATGACTTCAAAAACCTCCATTCTGTGACTTCACACACCTCCATTCGGGGTCACACACCTCCATTCTGTGACTTCACACACCTCTATTCTGACTTCACACACCTCCCTTCTATGTCTTCACACACTTCCATTCTATGACTTCACACACCTCCATTCTGTGACTTCACACACCTCCTCACTGAGTTCACACACCTCCATTCTGTGTCTTCACACACCTCCATTCTGTGACTTCACACACCTACTTCTATGACTTCACACACCTCCATTCTGTGACTTCACACACCTCCTCACTGAGTTCACACACCTCCATTCTGTGTCTTCACACACCTCCATTCTGTGACTTCACACACCTACTTCTATGACTTCACACACCTCCATTCTGTGACTTCACACACCTCAAATCTGAGTTCACACACCTCCATACTGTGACTTCACACACCTCTATTCTGTGACTTCAAACACCTCCATTCTATGACTTCACACACCTCCATTCTATGCCTTCACACACCTCCATTCTGTGACTTCACACACCTCCATTCAATGACATCACACACCTCCATTCTGTGACTTCACACACCTCCATTCTATGACTTCACACACCTCCATTCTATGACTTCAGAAACCTACATTGATACTTCACACACCTCCATTCTATGAGTTCACACACCTGCATTGTGACTTCACACTCCTCCATTACCTGACTTCACACACCTCCATTCTGACTTCACACACCAACATTCTGACTTCACACACCTCCATTCTGTGACTTCACACACCTCCATTCTATGATTTCACACACCTCCATTCTGTGACTTCACAGACCTCCATTCTGTGACTTTACACACCTCCTTTCTGAGTTCACACACATCCATTCTGTGACTTCACACACCTCCATTGTGACTTCATACACCTCCATTCTATGAGTTCACACACCTCCATTCTGACTTCACACACTTCCATTCTATGACTTCACACAGCTCCATTCTCACTTCACACTCCTCCATTCTATGACTTCGCACACCTCTGTTCTGACTTCACACACATCCATTCTGTGACCTCGCACACCTCCATTGTGACTTCATACACCTCCATCATCTGACTTCACACACCTCCATTCTGACTTCACACACCTCCATTCTGACTTCACACACCTCTGTTCTGACTTCACACACCTGAATTCTGTGACTTCACACACCTCCATTCTATAACTTCACAAACCTCCATTCTGTGACTTCAAACACCTCCACTCTGTGACTTTACACACCTCCATTCTTTGACTTCACACACCTCCATTCTGTGATTTCACACACAATCCATTCTATGACTTCACAAACCTCCCTTCTGTGAATTCACACACCTCCATTCTGGGTTCACACACCTCCATTCTGTGACTTCACCCACCTCCATTCTGTGACTTCACACACCTCCATTCTATGACTTCACACAACTCCATCTGTGACTTCACACACGTCCATTCTATGACTTCACACTCCTCCATTCTATGACTTCAAACACCTCATTTCTGTGACTTCACACAGCTCCATTCTATGACTTCACACACCTCCATTCTATGACTTCACACACCTCCTTTCTGAGTTGACACACTTCCATTCTGTGACTGCACACACCTCCAATGTAACCTCACACACCTCCATTCTATGACTTCACGCACCTCCATTCTCTGACTTCAAAAATCAACATTCTATGACTTCAAACACCTCCATTCTATGACTTCACACACCTCCATTCTGAGACTTAACACCTCCACTCTGTGACTTTACACACCTCCACTCTGTGACTACACACACCTCCATTCTATGATTTCACACACCTACATTCTATGACTTCACAGACCTCCATTCTATGACTTCACACACCTCCTTTCTGAGTTCACACACATCCATTCTGTGACTTCACACACCTCCATTGTGACTTCATACACCTCCATTCTATGAGTTCACACACCTCCATTCTGACTTCACACACTTCCATTCTATGACTTCACACAGCTCCATTCTGACTTCACACACCTCCATTCTATGACTTCGCACACCTCTATTCTGACTTCACACAACTGCATTCTGTGACTTCACACACCTCCATTCTATGACTTCACACACCTCCATCCTGTGACTTCACACACCTCCACTCTGTGACTTTACACACCTCCATTCTGTGACTTCACACACCTCCATTCTGTGATTTCACACACAATCCATTCTATGACTTCACAAACCTCCATTCTTTGATTTCACACACCTGCATTCTATGACTTCACACACCTTCATTCTTACTTCAGAAACATCCATTCTATGACTTCACAAACCTCCCTTCTGTGAATTCACACACCTCCATTCTGGGTTCACACACCTCCATTCTGTGAGTTCACACACCTCCATTCTATGACTTCACACACCTCCATCTGTGACTTCACACACCTCCATTCTATGACTTCACACTCCTCCATTCTATGAGTTCACACACCTCCATTCTGTGACTTCACACACCTCCATTCTATGACTTCACACACCTCCATTCTGACTTCACACACTTCCATTTTGACTTCAAAGACCTCACTTCTGTGACTTCACACACCTCCATTCTATGATTTCACACACCTCCATTCTATGACTTCACACACCTCCATTCTATGACTTCACACACCTCCTTTCTGAGTTGACACACTTCCATTCTGTGACTTCACACACCTCCGATCTGACCTCACACACCTCCATTCTATGACTTCACACACCTCCATTCTTTGACTTCACACACCTCCATTCTATGAATTCACACACCTCCATTCTTTGACTTCACACACCTCCATTCTGTGACTTCCCACACCTCCATTCTGAGAATTCACACACCTCCACTCTGTGACTTTACACACCTCCACTCTGTGACTACACACACTTCCATTTTGTGATTTCACACACCTCCATTCTATGACTTCACACACCTCCATTCTATGACTTCACACATCTCCATTCTATGAATTCACACACCTCCATTGTGACTTCACACAACTCTATTCTGTGACTTCCCACACATGCCTTCTGTGACTTCACACACCTACATTCTATGACTTCACACCTCCATTCTATGACTTCACATCTCCATTCTATGACTTCACACACCAACATTTATGACGTCACACACCCCCATTCTGTGACTTCACACACCTCCATTCTGATATCACACACCTACATTCTATGACTTCACACACTTCCATTCTATGACTTCACACACCTCCATTCTGTGACTTCACACACCTCCATTCTATGACATCACACACCTCCATTCTGTGACTTCACACACCTCCATTCTACGACTTCACACACCTCCATTCTATGACTTCAGAAACCTACATTGTGACTTCACACACCTCCATTCTATGAGTTCACACACCTGCATTGTGACTTCACACACCTCCATTCTCTGACTTCACACACCTCCATTCTGACTTCACACATCTCCATTCTGATTCACACACCTCAATTCTGTGACTTCACACACCTTCATTCTATGATTTCACACACCTCCATTCTATGACTTCACAGACCTCCATTCTATGACTTCAGACACCACCTTTCTGAGTTCACACACATCCATTCTGTGACTTCACACACCTCCATTGTGACTTCATACACCTCCATTCTATGAGTTCACACACCTCCATTCTGACTTCACACACTTCCATTCTATGACTTCACACAGCTCCATTCTGACTTCACACACCTCCATTCTATGACTTCGCATACCTCTATTCTGACTTCACACAACTGCATTCCGTGACTTCACACACCTCCATTCTATGACTTCACACACCTCCATTCTGTGACTTCACACACCTCCACTCTGTGACTTTACACACCTCCATTCTGTGACTTCACACACCTCCATTCTGTGATTTCACACACAATCCATTCTATGACTTCACAAACCTCCATTCTTTGATTTCACACACCTCCATTCTATGACTTCACACACCTGCATTGTGACTTCATACAACTCCATTCTGTGAATTCACACACCTACTTTCTGTGACTTCACAAACCTCCATACTATGACTTCCACACACCTTCAATCTTTGACTTCACAACCTCCATTCTATGACTTCACACACTTCCAATCTATGACTTCACACACCTCCATTCTTTGACTTCACACACCTCCATTCTATGAATTCACACACCTCTATTGTTTGACTTCACACACCTCCATTCTGTGACTCCCACACCTCCATTCTGAGAATTCACACACCTCCACTCTGTGACTTTACACACCTTCACTCTGTGACTACACGCACTTCCATTTTGTGATTTCACACACCTCCATTCTATGACTTCACACACCTCCATTCTATGACTTCACACATCTCCATTCTATGAATTCACACACCTCCATTGTGACTTCACACAACTCTATTCTGTGACTTCACACACATGCCTTCTGTGACTTCACACACCTCCATTCTATGACTTCACACCTCCATTCTATGACTTCACATCTCCATTCTATGACTTCACACACCAACATTTATGACGTCACACACCCGCATTCTGTGACTTCACACACCTCCATTCTGATATCACACTCCTACATTCTATGACTTCACACACTTCCATTCTATGACTTCACACACCTCCATTCTGTGACTTCACTCACCTCCATTGTGAGTTCACACACCTCCATTCTGTGACTTCACACACCTTGATTCTCTGACTTCACACACCTCCATTCTACGATTTCACACACCTCCATTCTGTGACTTCACACATCTCTATTCTATGATTTCACACACCTCCATTCTGTGACTTCACACACCTCCATTCTGAGTTCACACACCTCCATTCTGTGACTTCACACACCTCCAATATATGACTTCACACACCTCCATTTTGTGACTTTGCACACCTCCATTCTATGACTTCACACACCTCCATTCTATGACTTCACACACCTACATTGTGATTTCACACACACCTCCATTCTGTGACTTCACACACCTCCAATATATGACTTCACACCTCCATTTTGTGACTTCACACACATAATTCTATGACTTCACACACCTCCATTCTATGACTTTACACATCTGCATTGTGACTTCACACACCTCCTTTCTCTGACTTCACACACGTCCATTCTGAATTCACACATCTCCATTCTGACTTCACACACCTCAATTCTGTTACTTCACACACCTCCATTCTGTGACTTCACATACGTCCAATCTGACTTCACACACCTCCATTCCATGACTTCACATACCTCCATTCTGTGACTTCAAAAACCACCATTCTATGACTTCACACATCTCCATTGTGACTTCACACACCTCCATTCTATGAGTTCACACAGCTCCATTCTGACTTCACACACCTCCATTCTATGACTTCGTACACCCCTATTCTGACTTCACACCCCTCCATTCTGTGACTTCACATACCTCCATTCTTTGACTTCACACCCCTCCATTCTGTGACTTCACATACCTCCATTCTTTGACTTCACACCCCTCCATTCTGTGCCTTCACACACCTCCACTTTGTGACTTTACACACCTCCATTCTGTGACTTCACACACCTCCCTTCTGTGACTTCACACACCTCCATTCTATGACTTCACACATCTCCATTCTAAGACTTCACACACCTCCATTCTATGACTTCACACACTTCCATTGTTTGACATCATACACCTCCATTTTTTGACTTCACACACCTCCGTTCCATGAATTCACACACCTCCATTCTATGAGTTCACACACCTCCATTCTATGAGTTCACACACCTTCATTCTTATTTCAGCAACATCCATTCTATGACTTAGGACACCTCCATTCTACGACTTCACACACCTTCATTCTTACTTCAGCAACATCCATTCTATGACTTCACACACCTCCATTCTATGACTTCAAAAACCTCCATTCTGTGACTTCACACACCTCCATTCGGGGTCACACACCTCCATTCTGTGACTTCACACACCTCTATTCTGACTTCACACACCTCCCTTCTATGTCTTCACACACTTCCATTCTATGACTTCACACACCTCCATTCTGTGACTTCACACACCTCCTCACTGAGTTCACACACCTCCATTCTGTGTCTTCACACACCTCCATTCTGTGACTTCACACACCTACTTCTATGACTTCACACACCTCCATTCTGTGACTTCACACACCTCAAATCTGAGTTCACACACCTCCATACTGTGACTTCACACACCTCTATTCTGTGACTTCAAACACCTCCATTCTATGACTTCACACACCTCCATTCTATGCCTTCACACACCTCCATTCTGTGACTTCACACACCTCCATTCAATGACATCACACACCTCCATTCTGTGACTTCACACACCTCCATTCTATGACTTCACACACCTCCATTCTATGACTTCAGAAACCTACATTGATACTTCACACACCTCCATTCTATGAGTTCACACACCTGCATTGTGACTTCACACTCCTCCATTACCTGACTTCACACACCTCCATTCTGACTTCACACACCAACATTCTGACTTCACACACCTCCATTCTGTGACTTCACACACCTCCATTCTATGATTTCACACACCTCCATTCTGTGACTTCACAGACCTCCATTCTGTGACTTTACACACCTCCTTTCTGAGTTCACACACATCCATTCTGTGACTTCACACACCTCCATTGTGACTTCATACACCTCCATTCTATGAGTTCACACACCTCCATTCTGACTTCACACACTTCCATTCTATGACTTCACACAGCTCCATTCTCACTTCACACTCCTCCATTCTATGACTTCGCACACCTCTGTTCTGACTTCACACACATCCATTCTGTGACCTCGCACACCTCCATTGTGACTTCATACACCTCCATCATCTGACTTCACACACCTCCATTCTGACTTCACACACCTCCATTCTGACTTCACACACCTCTGTTCTGACTTCACACACCTGAATTCTGTGACTTCACACACCTCCATTCTATAACTTCACAAACCTCCATTCTGTGACTTCAAACACCTCCACTCTGTGACTTTACACACCTCCATTCTTTGACTTCACACACCTCCATTCTGTGATTTCACACACAATCCATTCTATGACTTCACAAACCTCCCTTCTGTGAATTCACACACCTCCATTCTGGGTTCACACACCTCCATTCTGTGACTTCACCCACCTCCATTCTGTGACTTCACACACCTCCATTCTATGACTTCACACAACTCCATCTGTGACTTCACACACGTCCATTCTATGACTTCACACTCCTCCATTCTATGACTTCAAACACCTCATTTCTGTGACTTCACACAGCTCCATTCTATGACTTCACACACCTCCATTCTATGACTTCACACACCTCCTTTCTGAGTTGACACACTTCCATTCTGTGACTGCACACACCTCCAATGTAACCTCACACACCTCCATTCTATGACTTCACGCACCTCCATTCTCTGACTTCAAAAATCAACATTCTATGACTTCAAACACCTCCATTCTATGACTTCACACACCTCCATTCTGAGACTTAACACCTCCACTCTGTGACTTTACACACCTCCACTCTGTGACTACACACACCTCCATTCTATGATTTCACACACCTACATTCTATGACTTCACAGACCTCCATTCTATGACTTCACACACCTCCTTTCTGAGTTCACACACATCCATTCTGTGACTTCACACACCTCCATTGTGACTTCATACACCTCCATTCTATGAGTTCACACACCTCCATTCTGACTTCACACACTTCCATTCTATGACTTCACACAGCTCCATTCTGACTTCACACACCTCCATTCTATGACTTCGCACACCTCTATTCTGACTTCACACAACTGCATTCTGTGACTTCACACACCTCCATTCTATGACTTCACACACCTCCATCCTGTGACTTCACACACCTCCACTCTGTGACTTTACACACCTCCATTCTGTGACTTCACACACCTCCATTCTGTGATTTCACACACAATCCATTCTATGACTTCACAAACCTCCATTCTTTGATTTCACACACCTGCATTCTATGACTTCACACACCTTCATTCTTACTTCAGAAACATCCATTCTATGACTTCACAAACCTCCCTTCTGTGAATTCACACACCTCCATTCTGGGTTCACACACCTCCATTCTGTGAGTTCACACACCTCCATTCTATGACTTCACACACCTCCATCTGTGACTTCACACACCTCCATTCTATGACTTCACACTCCTCCATTCTATGAGTTCACACACCTCCATTCTGTGACTTCACACACCTCCATTCTATGACTTCACACACCTCCATTCTGACTTCACACACTTCCATTTTGACTTCAAAGACCTCACTTCTGTGACTTCACACACCTCCATTCTATGATTTCACACACCTCCATTCTATGACTTCACACACCTCCATTCTATGACTTCACACACCTCCTTTCTGAGTTGACACACTTCCATTCTGTGACTTCACACACCTCCAATCTGACCTCACACACCTCCATTCTATGACTTCACACACCTCCATTCTTTGACTTCACACACCTCCATTCTATGAATTCACACACCTCCATTCTTTGACTTCACACACCTCCATTCTGTGACTTCCCACACCTCCATTCTGAGAATTCACACACCTCCACTCTGTGACTTTACACACCTCCACTCTGTGACTACACACACTTCCATTTTGTGATTTCACACACCTCCATTCTATGACTTCACACACCTCCATTCTATGACTTCACACATCTCCATTCTATGAATTCACACACCTCCATTGTGACTTCACACAACTCTATTCTGTGACTTCCCACACATGCCTTCTGTGACTTCACACACCTACATTCTATGACTTCACACCTCCATTCTATGACTTCACATCTCCATTCTATGACTTCACACACCAACATTTATGACGTCACACACCCCCATTCTGTGACTTCACACACCTCCATTCTGATATCACACACCTACATTCTATGACTTCACACACTTCCATTCTATGACTTCACACACCTCCATTCTGTGACTTCACACACCTCCATTCTATGACATCACACACCTCCATTCTGTGACTTCACACACCTCCATTCTACGACTTCACACACCTCCATTCTATGACTTCAGAAACCTACATTGTGACTTCACACACCTCCATTCTATGAGTTCACACACCTGCATTGTGACTTCACACACCTCCATTCTCTGACTTCACACACCTCCATTCTGACTTCACACATCTCCATTCTGATTCACACACCTCAATTCTGTGACTTCACACACCTTCATTCTATGATTTCACACACCTCCATTCTATGACTTCACAGACCTCCATTCTATGACTTCAGACACCACCTTTCTGAGTTCACACACATCCATTCTGTGACTTCACACACCTCCATTGTGACTTCATACACCTCCATTCTATGAGTTCACACACCTCCATTCTGACTTCACACACTTCCATTCTATGACTTCACACAGCTCCATTCTGACTTCACACACCTCCATTCTATGACTTCGCATACCTCTATTCTGACTTCACACAACTGCATTCCGTGACTTCACACACCTCCATTCTATGACTTCACACACCTCCATTCTGTGACTTCACACACCTCCACTCTGTGACTTTACACACCTCCATTCTGTGACTTCACACACCTCCATTCTGTGATTTCACACACAATCCATTCTATGACTTCACAAACCTCCATTCTTTGATTTCACGCACCTCCATTCTATGACTTCACACACCTGCATTGTGACTTCATACAACTCCATTCTGTGAATTCACACACCTACTTTCTGTGACTTCACAAACCTCCATACTATGACTTCCACACACCTTCAATCTTTGACTTCACAACCTCCATTCTATGACTTCACACACTTCCAATCTATGACTTCACACACCTCCATTCTTTGACTTCACACACCTCCATTCTATGAATTCACACACCTCTATTGTTTGACTTCACACACCTCCATTCTGTGACTCCCACACCTCCATTCTGAGAATTCACACACCTCCACTCTGTGACTTTACACACCTTCACTCTGTGACTACACGCACTTCCATTTTGTGATTTCACACACCTCCATTCTATGACTTCACACACCTCCATTCTATGACTTCACACATCTCCATTCTATGAATTCACACACCTCCATTGTGACTTCACACAACTCTATTCTGTGACTTCACACACATGCCTTCTGTGACTTCACACACCTCCATTCTATGACTTCACACCTCCATTCTATGACTTCACATCTCCATTCTATGACTTCACACACCAACATTTATGACGTCACACACCCGCATTCTGTGACTTCACACACCTCCATTCTGATATCACACTCCTACATTCTATGACTTCACACACTTCCATTCTATGACTTCACACACCTCCATTCTGTGACTTCACTCACCTCCATTGTGAGTTCACACACCTCCATTCTGTGACTTCACACACCTTGATTCTCTGACTTCACACACCTCCATTCTACGATTTCACACACCTCCATTCTGTGACTTCACACATCTCTATTCTATGATTTCACACACCTCCATTCTGTGACTTCACACACCTCCATTCTGAGTTCACACACCTCCATTCTGTGACTTCACACACCTCCAATATATGACTTCACACACCTCCATTTTGTGACTTTGCACACCTCCATTCTATGACTTCACACACCTCCATTCTATGACTTCACACACCTACATTGTGATTTAACACACACCTCCATTCTGTGACTTCACACACCTCCAATATATGACTTCACACCTCCATTTTGTGACTTCACACACATAATTCTATGACTTCACACACCTCCATTCTATGACTTTACACATCTGCATTGTGACTTCACACACCTCCTTTCTCTGACTTCACACACGTCCATTCTGAATTCACACATCTCCATTCTGACTTCACACACCTCAATTCTGTTACTTCACACACCTCCATTCTGTGACTTCACATACGTCCAATCTGACTTCACACACCTCCATTCCATGACTTCACATACCTCCATTCTGTGACTTCAAAAACCACCATTCTATGACTTCACACATCTCCATTGTGACTTCACACACCTCCATTCTATGAGTTCACACAGCTCCATTCTGACTTCACACACCTCCATTCTATGACTTCGTACACCCCTATTCTGACTTCACACCCCTCCATTCTGTGACTTCACATACCTCCATTCTTTGACTTCACACCCCTCCATTCTGTGACTTCACATACCTCCATTCTTTGACTTCACACCCCTCCATTCTGTGCCTTCACACACCTCCACTTTGTGACTTTACACACCTCCATTCTGTGACTTCACACACCTCCCTTCTGTGACTTCACACACCTCCATTCTATGACTTCACACATCTCCATTCTAAGACTTCACACACCTCCATTCTATGACTTCACACACTTCCATTGTTTGACATCATACACCTCCATTTTTTGACTTCACACACCTCCGTTCCATGAATTCACACACCTCCATTCTATGAGTTCACACACCTCCATTCTATGAGTTCACACACCTTCATTCTTATTTCAGCAACATCCATTCTATGACTTAGGACACCTCCATTCTACGACTTCACACACCTTCATTCTTACTTCAGCAACATCCATTCTATGACTTCACACACCTCCATTCTATGACTTCAAAAACCTCCATTCTGTGACTTCACACACCTCCATTCGGGGTCACACACCTCCATTCTGTGACTTCACACACCTCTATTCTGACTTCACACACCTCCCTTCTATGTCTTCACACACTTCCATTCTATGACTTCACACACCTCCATTCTGTGACTTCACACACCTCCTCACTGAGTTCACACACCTCCATTCTGTGTCTTCACACACCTCCATTCTGTGACTTCACACACCTACTTCTATGACTTCACACACCTCCATTCTGTGACTTCACACACCTCAAATCTGAGTTCACACACCTCCATACTGTGACTTCACACACCTCTATTCTGTGACTTCAAACACCTCCATTCTATGACTTCACACACCTCCATTCTATGCCTTCACACACCTCCATTCTGTGACTTCACACACCTCCATTCAATGACATCACACACCTCCATTCTGTGACTTCACACACCTCCATTCTATGACTTCACACACCTCCATTCTATGACTTCAGAAACCTACATTGATACTTCACACACCTCCATTCTATGAGTTCACACACCTGCATTGTGACTTCACACTCCTCCATTACCTGACTTCACACACCTCCATTCTGACTTCACACACCAACATTCTGACTTCACACACCTCCATTCTGTGACTTCACACACCTCCATTCTATGATTTCACACACCTCCATTCTGTGACTTCACAGACCTCCATTCTGTGACTTTACACACCTCCTTTCTGAGTTCACACACATCCATTCTGTGACTTCACACACCTCCATTGTGACTTCATACACCTCCATTCTATGAGTTCACACACCTCCATTCTGACTTCACACACTTCCATTCTATGACTTCACACAGCTCCATTCTCACTTCACACTCCTCCATTCTATGACTTCGCACACCTCTGTTCTGACTTCACACACATCCATTCTGTGACCTCGCACACCTCCATTGTGACTTCATACACCTCCATCATCTGACTTCACACACCTCCATTCTGACTTCACACACCTCCATTCTGACTTCACACACCTCTGTTCTGACTTCACACACCTGAATTCTGTGACTTCACACACCTCCATTCTATAACTTCACAAACCTCCATTCTGTGACTTCAAACACCTCCACTCTGTGACTTTACACACCTCCATTCTTTGACTTCACACACCTCCATTCTGTGATTTCACACACAATCCATTCTATGACTTCACAAACCTCCCTTCTGTGAATTCACACACCTCCATTCTGGGTTCACACACCTCCATTCTGTGACTTCACCCACCTCCATTCTGTGACTTCACACACCTCCATTCTATGACTTCACACAACTCCATCTGTGACTTCACACACGTCCATTCTATGACTTCACACTCCTCCATTCTATGACTTCAAACACCTCATTTCTGTGACTTCACACAGCTCCATTCTATGACTTCACACACCTCCATTCTATGACTTCACACACCTCCTTTCTGAGTTGACACACTTCCATTCTGTGACTGCACACACCTCCAATGTAACCTCACACACCTCCATTCTATGACTTCACGCACCTCCATTCTCTGACTTCAAAAATCAACATTCTATGACTTCAAACACCTCCATTCTATGACTTCACACACCTCCATTCTGAGACTTAACACCTC
This sequence comes from Megascapheus bottae, assembly GCA_024803745.1. NCBI lineage: Eukaryota > Metazoa > Chordata > Mammalia > Rodentia > Geomyidae > Megascapheus > Megascapheus bottae. Next base: position 189,179 of record JANJXV010000671.1, on the reverse strand, counting down.
CACTCTGTGACTTTACACACCTCCACTCTGTGACTACACACACCTCCATTCTATGATTTCACACACCTACATTCTATGACTACACAGACCTCCATTCTATGACTTCACACACCTCCTTTCTGAGTTCACACACATCCATTCTGTGACTTCACACACCTCCATTGTGACTTCATACACCTCCATTCTATGAGTTCACACACCTCCATTCTGACTTCACACACTTCCATTCTATGACTTCACACAGCTCCATTCTGACTTCACACACCTCCATTCTATGACTTCGCACACCCCTATTCTGACTTCACACAACTGCATTCTGTGACTTCACACACCTCCATTCTATGACTTCACACACCTCGATCCTGTGACTTCACACACCTCCACTCTGTGACTTTACACACCTCCATTCTGTGACTTCACACACCTCCATTCTGTGATTTCACACACAATCCATTCTATGACTTCACAAACCTCCATTCTTTGATTTCACACACCTGCATTCTATGACTTCACACACCTTCATTCTTACTTCAGAAACATCCATTCTATGACTTCACAAACCTCCCTTCTGTGAATTCACACACCTCCATTCTGGGTTCACACCCCTCCATTCTGTGAGTTCACACACCTCCATTCTATGACTTCACACACCTCCATCTGTGACTTCACACACCTCCATTCTATGACTTCACACTCCTCCATTCTATGAGTTCACACACCTCCATTCTGTGACTTCACACACCTCCATTCTATGACTTCACACACCTCCATTCTGACTTCACACACTTCCATTTTGACTTCAAAGACCTCACTTCTGTGACTTCACACACCTCCATTCTATGATTTCACACACCTCCATTCTATGACTTCACACACCTCCATTCTATGACTTCACACACCTCCTTTCTGAGTTGACACACTTCCATTCTGTGACTTCACACACCTCCAATCTGACCTCACACACCTCCATTCTATGACTTCACACACCTCCATTCTTTGACTTCACACACCTCCATTCTATGAATTCACACACCTCCATTCTTTGACTTCACACACCTCCATTCTGTGACTTCCCACACCTCCATTCTGAGAATTCACACACCTCCACTCTGTGACTTTACACACCTCCACTCTGTGACTACACACACTTCCATTTTGTGATTTCACACACCTCCATTCTATGACTTCACACACCTCCATTCTATGACTTCACACATCTCCATTCTATGAATTCACACACCTCCATTGTGACTTCACACAACTCTATTCTGTGACTTCCCACACATGCCTTCTGTGACTTCACACACCTACATTCTATGACTTCACACCTCCATTCTATGACTTCACATCTCCATTCTATGACTTCACACACCAACATTTATGACGTCACACACCCCCATTCTGTGACTTCACACACCTCCATTCTGATATCACACACCTACATTCTATGACTTCACACACTTCCATTCTATGACTTCACACACCTCCATTCTGTGACTTCACACACCTCCATTCTATGACATCACACACCTCCATTCTGTGACTTCACACACCTCCATTCTACGACTTCACACACCTCCATTCTATGACTTCAGAAACCTACATTGTGACTTCACACACCTCCATTCTATGAGTTCACACACCTGCATTGTGACTTCACACACCTCCATTCTCTGACTTCACACACCTCCATTCTGACTTCACACATCTCCATTCTGATTCACACACCTCAATTCTGTGACTTCACACACCTTCATTCTATGATTTCACACACCTCCATTCTATGACTTCACAGACCTCCATTCTATGACTTCAGACACCACCTTTCTGAGTTCACACACATCCATTCTGTGACTTCACACACCTCCATTGTGACTTCATACACCTCCATTCTATGAGTTCACACACCTCCATTCTGACTTCACACACTTCCATTCTATGACTTCACACAGCTCCATTCTGACTTCACACACCTCCATTCTATGACTTCGCATACCTCTATTCTGACTTCACACAACTGCATTCCGTGACTTCACACACCTCCATTCTATGACTTCACACACCTCCATTCTGTGACTTCACACACCTCCACTCTGTGACTTTACACACCTCCATTCTGTGACTTCACACACCTCCATTCTGTGATTTCACACACAATCCATTCTATGACTTCACAAACCTCCATTCTTTGATTTCACACACCTCCATTCTATGACTTCACACACCTGCATTGTGACTTCATACAACTCCATTCTGTGAATTCACACACCTACTTTCTGTGACTTCACAAACCTCCATACTATGACTTCCACACACCTTCAATCTTTGACTTCACAACCTCCATTCTATGACTTCACACACTTCCAATCTATGACTTCACACACCTCCATTCCATGACTTCACAAACCTACATTGTGACTTCACACACCTCCATTCTATGAGTTCACACACCTGCATTGTGTCTTCACACACCTCCATTCTCTGACTTCACACACCTCCATTATCTGACTTCACACACCTCCATTCTATGACTTCACACACCTCCATTCTGTAACTTCACACGCTTCCAATGTTTGTCTTCACAAACCTCCATTCCATGACTTCATACACCTCCATTCTATGCCTTCACACACATCCATTCTTTGATCTCACACACCTTCATTTTGACTTCACACACCTCCATTCTGTGACTTCACACACCTGCATTTGTGACTTCACACACCACAATTTTGACTTTACACACGTCCATTCTTTGACTTCACACACCTCCATTTTGACTTCACACACTTCCATTCTGTGATTTCACACACCTCCATTCTGTGACTTCACACACCTACATTGGTTGACTTCACACACCTCCATTTTGACTTCACACACCTCCATTCTATGACTTCACACACCTTCATTCTTACTTCAGAAACATCCATTCTATGAATTCACAAACCTCCCTTCTGTGAATTCACACACCTCCATTCTGGGTTCACACACCTCCATTCTGTGACTTCACACACCTCCATTCTATGACTTCACACACCTCCCTCTGTGACTTCACACACCTCCATTCTATGACTTCACACTCCTCCATTCTATGAGTTCACACACCTCCATTCTGTGATTTTACACACCTCCATTCTATGACTTCACACACCTCCATTCTGACTTCACACACTTCCATTTTGACTTCACAGACCTCACTTCTGTGACTTCACACACCTCCATTCTATGATTTCACACACCTCCATTCTATGACTTCACACACCTCCATTCTATGACTTCACACACCTCCTTTCTGAGTTGACACACTTCCATTCTGTGACTTCACACACCTCCAATCTGACCTCACACACCTCCATTCTATGACTTCACACACCTCCATTCTATGACTTCACACACCTCCATTCTTTGACTTCACACACCTCCATTCTATGAATTCACACACCTCTATTCTTTGACTTCACACACCTCCATTCTGTGACTCCCACACCTCCATTCTGAGAATTCACACACCTCCACTCTGTGACTTTACACACCTTCACTCTGTGACTACACGCACTTCCATTTTGTGATTTCACAAACCTCCATTCTATGACTTCACACACCTCCATTCTATGACTTCACCCATCTCCATTCTATGAATTCACACACCTCCATTGTGACTTCACACAACTCTATTCTGTGACTTCACACACATGCCTTCTGTGAATTCACACACCTCCATTCTATGACTTCACACCTCCATTCTATGACTTCACATCTCCATTCTATGACTTCACACACCAACATTTATGACGTCACACACCCGCATTCTGTGACTTCACACACCTCCATTCTGATATCACACTCCTACATTCTATGACTTCACACACTTCCATTCTATGACTTCACACACCTCCATTCTGTGACTTCACTCACCTCCATTGTGAGTTCACACACCTCCATTCTGTGACTTCACACACCTTGATTCTCTGACTTCACACACCTCCATTCTACGATTTCACACACCTCCATTCTGTGACTTCACACATCTCTATTCTATGATTTCACACACCTCCATTCTGTGACTTCACACACCTCCATTCTGAGTTCACACACCTCCATTCTGTGACTTCACACACCTCCAATATATGACTTCACACACCTCCATTTTGTGACTTTGCACACCTCCATTCTATGACTTCACACACCTCCATTCTATGACTTCACACACCTACATTGTGATTTAACACACACCTCCATTCTGTGACTTCACACACCTCCAATATATGACTTCACACCTCCATTTTGTGACTTCACACACATAATTCTATGACTTCACACACCTCCATTCTATGACTTTACACATCTGCATTGTGACTTCACACACCTCCTTTCTCTGACTTCACACACGTCCATTCTGAATTCACACATCTCCATTCTGACTTCACACACCTCAATTCTGTTACTTCACACACCTCCATTCTGTGACTTCACATACGTCCAATCTGACTTCACACACCTCCATTCCATGACTTCACATACCTCCATTCTGTGACATGAAAACCACCATTCTATGACTTCACACATCTCCATTGTGACTTCACACACCTCCATTCTATGAGTTCACACAGCTCCATTCTGACTTCACACACCTCCATTCTATGACTTCGTACACCCCTATTCTGACTTCACACCCCTCCATTCTGTGACTTCACATACCTCCATTCTTTGACTTCACACCCCTCCATTCTGTGACTTCACATACCTCCATTCTTTGACTTCACACCCCTCCATTCTGTGCCTTCACACACCTCCACTTTGTGACTTTACACACCTCCATTCTGTGACTTCACACACCTCCCTTCTGTGACTTCACACACCTCCATTCTATGACTTCACACACCTCCATTCTAAGACTTCACACACCTCCATTCTATGACTTCACACACTTCCATTGTTTGACATCATACACCTCCATTTTTTGACTTCACACACCTCCGTTCCATGAATTCACACACCTCCATTCTATGAGTTCACACACCTCCATTCTATGAGTTCACACACCTTCATTCTTATTTCAGCAACATCCATTCTATGACTTAGGACACCTCCATTCTACGACTTCACACACCTTCATTCTTACTTCAGCAACATCCATTCTATGACTTCACACACCTCCATTCTATGACTTCAAAAACCTCCATTCTGTGACTTCACACACCTCCATTCGGGGTCACACACCTCCATTCTGTGACTTCACACACCTCTATTCTGACTTCACACACCTCCCTTCTATGACTTCACACACTTCCATTCTATGACTTCACACACCTCCATTCTGTGACTTCACACACCTCCTCACTGAGTTCACACACCTCCATTCTGTGTCTTCACACACCTCCATTCTGTGACTTCACACACCTACTTCTATGACTTCACACACCTCCATTCTGTGACTTCACACACCTCAAATCTGAGTTCACACACCTCCATACTGTGACTTCACACACCTCTATTCTGTGACTTCAAACACCTCCATTCTATGACTTCACACACCTCCATTCTATGCCTTCACACACCTCCATTCTGTGACTTCACACACCTCCATTCAATGACATCACACACCTCCATTCTGTGACTTCACACACCTCCATTCTATGACTTCACACACCTCCATTCTATGACTTCAGAAACCTACATTGATACTTCACACACCTCCATTCTATGAGTTCACACACCTGCATTGTGACTTCACACTCCTCCATTACCTGACTTCACACACCTCCATTCTGACTTCACACACCAACATTCTGACTTCACACACCTCCATTCTGTGACTTCACACACCTCCATTCTATGATTTCACACACCTCCATTCTGTGACTTCACAGACCTCCATTCTGTGACTTTACACACCTCCTTTCTGAGTTCACACACATCCATTCTGTGACTTCACACACCTCCATTGTGACTTCATACACCTCCATTCTATGAGTTCACACACCTCCATTCTGACTTCACACACTTCCATTCTATGACTTCACACAGCTCCATTCTCACTTCACACTCCTCCATTCTATGACTTCGCACACCTCTGTTCTGACTTCACACACATCCATTCTGTGACCTCACACACCTCCATTGTGACTTCATACACCTCCATTATCTGACTTCACACACCTCCATTCTGACTTCACACACCTCCATTCTGACTTCACACACCTCTGTTCTGACTTCACACACCTGAATTCTGTGACTTCACACACCTCCATTCTATAACTTCACAAACCTCCATTCTGTGACTTCAAACACCTCCACTCTGTGACTTTACACACCTCCATTCTGTGACTTCACACACCTTCATTCTGTGATTTCACACACAATCCATTCTATGACTTCACAAACCTCCCTTCTGTGAATTCACACACCTCCATTCTGGGTTCACACACCTCCATTCTGTGACTTCACCCACCTCCATTCTGTGACTTCACACACCTCCATTCTATGACTTCACACAACTCCATCTGTGACTTCACACACGTCCATTCTATGACTTCACACTCCTCCATTCTATGACTTCAAACACCTCATTTCTGTGACTTCACACAGCTCCATTCTATGACTTCACACACCTCCATTCTATGACTTCACACACCTCCTTTCTGAGTTGACACACTTCCATTCTGTGACTGCACACACCTCCAATGTGACCTCACACACCTCCATTCTATGACTTCACACACCTCCATTCTCTGACTTCAAAAATCAACATTCTATGACTTCAAACACCTCCATTCTATGACTTCACACACCTCCATTCTGAGACTTAACACCTCCACTCTGTGACTTTACACACCTCCACTCTGTGACTACACACACCTCCATTCTGACTTCACACACCTCAATTCTGTGACTTCACACACCTCCATTCTATGATTTCACACACCTCCATTCTATGACTTCTCAGACCTCCATTCTATGACTTTACACACCTCCTTTCTGAGTTCACACACCTCCATTCTGTGACTTCACACACCTCCACTCTGTGACTTTACACACCTCCATTCTGTGTCTTCACACACCTCCATCCTGTGATTTTGCACACCTCCATTCTATGATTTCACACACCTCCATTCTATTACTTCACACACCTCCATTCTATGACTTCACACACCTCGATTCTATGACTTCACACACTTCAATTCTGTGACTAGACACACCACCATTCTATGACTTCACACACCTCCATTCTATGACTTCACAAACATCCATTCTGTGACTTCACACACCTCCATTCTGGGTTCACACACCTCCATTCTGTGACTTCACACACCTCTATTCTGACTTCACACACCTCGATTCTATGACTTCACACACTTCCATTCTATGACTTCACACACCCCCATTCTGTGACTTCCCACACCTCCTCACTGAGTTCACACACCTCCATTCTGTGTCTTCATACACCTCCATTCTGTGACTTCACACACCTACTTCTATGACTTCACACACCTCCATTCTGTGACTTCACACACCTCAAATCTGAGTTCACACACCTCCATACTGTGACTTCACACACCTCTATTCTGTGACTTCACACACCTCCATTCTATGACTTCACACACCTCCATTCTATGCCTTCACACACCTCCATTCTGTGACTTCACATACCTCCATTCTATGACATCACACACCTCCATTCTGTGACTTCACACACCTACATTCTATGATTTCACCCACCTCCATTCTATGACTTCAGAAACCTACATTGATACTTCACACACCTCCATCCTATGAGTTCACACACCTGCATTGTGACTTCACAGACCTCCATTATCTGACTTCACACACCTCCATTCTGACTTCACACACCTCCATTCTGACTTCACACACCTCAATTCTGTGACTTCACACACTTCCATTCTATGATTTCACACACCTCTATTCTGTGACTTCACAGACCTCCATTCTATGACTTTACACACCTCCTTTCTGAGTTCACACACATCCATTCTGTGACTTCACACACCTCCATTGTGACTTCATACACCTCCATTCTATGAGTTCACACACCTCCATTCTGACTTCACACACTTCCATTCTATGACTTCACACAGCTCCATTCTCACTTCACACTCCTCCATTCTATGACTTCTCACACCTCTGATCTGACTTCACACATCTGCATTCTGTGACTTCACACACCTCCATTCTATAACTTCACAAACCTCCATTCTGTGACTTCACACACCTCCATTCTGTGACTTTACACACCTCCACTCTGTGACTACACACACCTCCATTCTATTGTTTCACACACCTCCATTCTATGACTTCACACACCTCCATTCTGACTTCACACACCTCAATTCTGTGACTTCACACACCTCCATTCTATGATTTCACTCACCTCCATTCTATGACTTCTCAGACCTCCATTCTATGACTTTACACACCTCCTTTCTGAGTTCACACACCTCCATTCTTTGACTTCACACACCTCCACTCTGTGACTTTACACACCTCCATTCTGTGTCTTCACACACATCCATCCTGTGATTTCACACACCTCCATTCTATGATTTCACACACCTCCATTCTATGACTTCACACACCTCCATTCTATGACTTCACACACCTCCATTCTATGACTTCACTCACCTCCATTCTATGACTTCACACACCTCCATTCTCTGACTTCACACACCTCCATTCTGTGACTTCACACACCTCCACTCTGTGACTTTACACACCTCCATTCTGTGTCTTCACACACCGCCATCCTGTGATTTCACACACCTCTATTCTATGATTTCACACACCTCCATTCTATGACATCACACAGCTCCATTCTCACTTCACACTCCTCCATTCTATGACTTCGCACACCTCTGATCTGACTTCACACACCTGCATTCTGTGACTTCACACACCTCCATTCTATAACTTCACAAACCTCCATTCTGTGACTTCACACACCTCCACTCTGTGACTTTACACACCTCCTTTCTGTGACTTCACACACCTCCATTCTGTGATTTCACACACAATCCATTCTATGACTTCACAAACCTCCCTTCTGTGAATTCACACACCTCCATTCTGGGTTCACACACCTCCATTCTGTGACTTCACACACCTCCATTCTGTGACTTCACACACCTCCATTCAATCACTTCACACACCTCCATCTGTGACTTCACACACGTCCATTCTATGACTTCACACTCCTCCATTCTATGAGTTCACACACCTCCATTCTGTGACTTCACACACCTCCATTCTATGACTTCACACACCTCCATTCTATGACTTCACACACCTGCATTCTGACTTCACACACTTCCATTTTGACTTCAAACACCTCATTTCTGTGACTTCACACACCTCCATTCAATGACTTCACACACCTCCATTCTATGACTTCACACACCTCCTTTCTGAGTTGACACACTTCCATTCTGTGACTTCACACACCTCCAATCTGACCTCACACACCTCCATTCTATGACTTCACACACCTCTATTCTCTGACTTCAAAAACCAACATTCTATGACTTCAAACACCTCCATTCTATGACTTCACACACCGCCATTCTGAGACTTCACACACCTCCACTCTGTGACTTTACACACCTCCACTCTCTGACTACACACACCTCCATTCTATGATTTCACACACCTCCATTCTATGACTTCACACACCTCCATTCTGACTTCACACATCTCAATTCTGTGACTTCACACACCTCCATTCTATGATTTCACACACCTCCATTCTATGACTTCTCAGTCCTCCATTCTATGACTTTACACACCTCCTTTCTGAGTTCACACACCTCCATTCTGTGACTTCACAAACCTCCACTCTGTGACTTTACACACCTCCATTCTGTGTCTTCACACACCTCCATCCTGTGATTTCACACACCTCCATTCTATGATTTCACACACCTCCATTCTATGACTTCACACACCTCCATTCTATGACTTCACACACCTCCATTCTATGACTTCACACACTTCTATTCTGTGACTAGACACAAATCCATTCTATGACTTCACACACCTCCATTCTATGACTTCACACACCTCCATTCTCTGACTTCACACACCTCCATTCTGTGATTTCACACACCTCCACTCTGTGACTTTCCACACCTCCATTCTGTGTCTTCACACACCTCCATCCTGTGATTTCACACAGCTCCATTCTATGATTTCACACACCTCCATTCTATGACTTCACACACCTCCATTCTATGATTTCACACACCTCCATTCTATGACTTCACACACTTCTATTCTGTGACTAGACACACCTCCATTCTATGACTTCACACACATCCATTCTATGATTTCCCACCTCCATTCTCTGACTTCACACATCTCCATTCTGACTTCACACACCTCCAATCTATGACTTCACACATCTCCCTTCTATGACTTCACACACCTGCATTCTGTAACGTCACACACTTCCAATGTTTGACTTCACAAACCTCCATTCCATGACTTTATACACATCCATTCTATGACTTCACACAACTCCTTTCTTTGACTTCACAAAATTCCATTTTGATTTCACACACCTCCACTCTGTGACTTCACACACCTCCATTTGTGACTTCACACATCACAATTTTGACTTCACACACCTCCATTCTGTGACTTCACACACCTCCATTCTGAGTTAACACACCTCCATTTGTGAATTCACACACCTCCATTCTGACTTCACACACCTCCATTCTATGACTTCACACACTTCCATTCTATGACTTCACACATCTCCATTCTGTGACTTCACACACCACCACTCTGAGTTCACACACCTCCATTCTGAATCTTCACACACCTCCATTCTGTGACTTCACACACCTTGTTATATGACTTCACACACCTCCATTCTGTGACCTCACACACCTCAAATCTGAGTTCACACCCCTCCATAGTGTGACTTCACACACCTCCATTCTGTGACTTCACACACCCCCATTCTATGACTTCACACATCTCCATTCTATGACTTCACACACCTCCATTCTATGCCTTTACACACCTCCATTCTGTGACTTCACACACCTCCATTCTATGACATCACACACCTCCATTCTGTGATTTCACACACCTCCATTCTATGAATTCACACACCTCCATTGTGACTTCACACAACTCTATTCTGTGACTTCACACATCTCCATTCTATGAATTCACACACCTCCATTGTGACTTCACACAACTCTATTCTGTGACTTCACACACATGCCTTCTGTGACTTCACACACCTCCATTCTATGACTTCACACCTCCATTCTATGACTTCACATCTCCATTCTATGACTTCACACACCTCCATTGTGACTTCACACAACTCTATTCTGTGATTTCACACACATGCCTTCTGTGACTTCACACACCTCCATTCTATGACTTCACACCTCCATTCTATGACTTCACATCTCCATTCTATGACTTCACACACCAACATTTATGACATCACACACCCCCATTCTGTGACTTCACACACCTCCATTCTGAGTTCACACACCTCCATTCTGTGACTTCACACACCTCCAATATATGACTTCACACACCTCCATTTTGTGACTTTGCACACCTCCATTCTATGAATTCACACACCTCCATTCTATGACTTCACACACCTACATTGTGACTTCACACACACCTCCATTCTGTGACTTCACACACCTCCAATATATGACTTCACACACCTCCATTTTGTGACTTCACACACCTAAATTCTATGACTTCACACACCTCCATTCTATGACTTTACACACCTGCATTGGGACTTCACACACCTCCATTCTCTGACTTCACACACCCCCATTCTGAATTCACACATCTCCATTCTGACTTCACACACCTCAACTCTTGTTACTTCACACACCTCCATTCTGTGACTTCACATACGTCCAATCTGACTTCACACACCTCCATTCTATGACTTCACACACCTCCATTCTGTGACTTCAAAAACCACCATTCTATGACTTCACACATCTCCATTGTGACTTCACACACCTCCATTCTATGAGTTCACACAGCTCCATTCTGAATTCACACACCTCCATTCTGACTTCGTACACCCCTATTCTGACTTCACACCCCTCCATTCTGTGACTTCACATACCTCCATTCTTTGACTTCACACCCCTCCATTCTGTGCCTTCACACACCTCCACTTTGTGACTTTACACACCTCCATTCTGTGACTTCACACACCTCCCTTCTGTGACTTCACACACCTCCATTCTATGACTTCACACACCTCCATTCTAAGACTTCACACACCTCCATTCTATGACTTCACACACTTCCATTGTTTGACATCATACACCTCCATTTTTTGACTTCACACACCTCCGTTCCATGAATTCACACACCTCCATTCTATGAGTTCACACACCTCCATTCTATGAGTTCACACACCTTCATTCTTATTTCAGCAACATCCATTCTATGACTTAAGACACCTACATTCTATGACTTCACACACCTTCATTCTTACTTCAGCAACATCCATTCTATGACTTCACACACCTCCATTCTATGACTTCACAAACCTCCATTCTGTGACTTCACACACCTCCATTCTGGGTTCACACACCTCCATTCTGTGACTTCACACACCTCTATTCTGACTTCACACACCTCCCTTCTATGACTTCACACACTTCCATTCTATGACTTCACACACCTCCATTCTGTGACTTCACACACCTCCTCACTGAGTTCACACACCACCATTCTGTGTCTTCACACACCTCCATTCTGTGACTTCACACACCTACTTCTATGACTTCACACACCTCCATTCTGTGACTTCACACACCTCAAATCTGAGTTCACACACCTCCATACTGTGACTTCACACACCTCTATTCTGTGACTTCACACACCTCCATTCTATGGTTTCACACACCTCCATTCTATGCCTTCACACACCTCCATTCTGTGACTTCACACACCTCCATTCTATGACATCACACACCTCCATTCTGTGACTTCACACACCTCCATTCTATGACTTCACACACCTCCATTCTATGACTTCAGTAACCTACATTGATACTTCACACACCTCCATTCTGTGAGTTCACACACCTGCATTGTGACTTCACACACCTCCATTATCTGACTTCACACACCTCCATTCTGACTTCACACACCTCCATTCTGACTTCACACACCTCCATTCTGTGACTTCACACACCTCCATTCTATGATTTCACACACCTCCATTCTGTGACTTCACAGACCTCCATTCTATGACTTTACATACCTCCTTTCTGAGTTCACACACATCCATTCTGTGATTTCACACACCTCCATTGTGACTTCATACACCTCCATTCTATGAGTTCACACACCTCCATTCTGACTTCACACACTTCCATTCTATGACTTCACACAGCTCCATTCTGACTTCACACACCTCCCTTCTATGACTTCACACACTTCCATTCTATGACTTCACACACCTCCATTTTGTGACTTAACACACCTCCTCACTGAGTTCACACACCTCCATTCTGTGTCTTCACACACCTCCATTCTGTGACTTCACACACCTACTTCTATGACTTCACACACCTCCATTCTGTGACTTCACACACCTCCATTCTGTGACTTCACACACCTACTCACTGAGTTCACACACCACCATTCTGTGTCTTCACACACCTCCATTCTGTGACTTCACACACCTACTTCTATTACTTCACACACCTCCATTCTGTGACTTCACACACCTCAAATCTGAGTTCACACACCTCCATACTGTGACTTCACACACCTCTATTCTGTGACTTCACACACCTCCATTCTATGACTTCACACACCTCCATTCTATGCCTTCACACACCTCCATTCTGTGACTTCACACACCTCCATTCTATGACATCACACACCTCCATTCTGTGACTTCATACACCTCCATTCTATGACTTCACACACCTCCATTCTATGACTTCAGTAACCTACATTGATACTTCACACACCTCCATTCTATGAGTTCACACACCTGCATTGTGACTTCACACACCTCCATTATCTGACTTCACACACCTCCATTCTGACTTCACACACCTCCATTCTGACTTCACACACGTCCATTCTGTGACTTCACACACCTCCATTCTACGATTTCACACACCTCCATTCTGTGCCTTCACAGACCTCCATTCTATGACTTTACATACCTCCTTTCTGAGTTCACACACATCCATTCTGTGATTTCACACACCTCCATTGTGACTTCATACACCTCCATTCTATGAGTTCACACACCTCCATTCTGACTTCACACACTTCCATTCTATGACTTCACACAGCTCCATTCTGACTTCACACACCTCCCTTCTATGACTTCACACACTTCCATTCTATGACTTCACACACCTCCATTTTGTGACTTCACACACCTCCTCACTGAGTTCACACACCTCCATTCTGTGTCTTCACACACCTCCATTCTGTGACTTCACACACCTACTTCTATGACTTCACACACCTCCATTCTGTGACTTCACACACCTCCATTCTGTGACTTCACACACCTACTCACTGAGTTCACACACCACCATTCTGTGTCTTCACACACCTCCATTCTGTGACTTCACACACCTACTTCTATGACTTCACACACCTCCATTCTGTGACTTCACACACCTCAAATCTGAGTTCACACACCTCCATACTGTGACTTCACACACCTCTATTCTGTGACTTCACACACCTCCATTCTATGACTTCACACACCTCCATTCTATGCCTTCACACACCTCCATTCTGTGACTTCACACACCTCCATTCTATGACATCACACACCTCCATTCTGTGACTTCATACACCTCCATTCTATGACTTCACACACCTCCATTCTATGACTTCAGTAACCTACATTGATACTTCACACACCTCCATTCTATGAGTTCACACACCTGCATTGTGACTTCACACACCTCCATTATCTGACTTCACACACCTCCATTCTGACTTCACACACCTCCATTCTGACTTCACACACGTCCATTCTGTGACTTCACACACCTCCATTCTACGATTTCACACACCTCCATTCTGTGACTTCACAGACCTCCATTCTATGACTTTACATACCTCCTTTCTGAGTTCACACACATCCATTCTGTGATTTCACACACCTCCATTGTGACTTCATACACCTCCATTCTATGAGTTCACACACCTCCATTCTGACTTCACACACTTCCATTCTATGACTTCACACAGCTCCATTCTGACTTCACACACCTCCATTCTATGACTTCGCACACCTCTGTTCTGACTTCACACACATCCATTCTGTGACTTCACACACCTCCATTGTGACTTCATATACCTCCATTATCTGACTTCACACACCTCCATTCTGACTTCACACACCTCCATTCTGACTTCACACACCTCTGTTCTGACTTCACACACCTGCATTCTGTGACATCACACACCTCCATTCTATAACTTCACAAACCTCCATTCTGTGACTTCACACACTTCCACTCTGTGACTTTACACACCTCCATTCTGTGACTTCACACACCTCCATTCTGTGATTTCTCACACAATCCATTCTATGACTTCACAAACCTCCTTTCTGTGAATTCACACACCTATATTCTGGGTTCACAGACCTCCATTCTGTGACTTCACACACCTCCATTCTATGACTTCACACACCTCCATCTGTGACTTCACACACGTCCATTCTATGACTTCACACTCCTCCATTCTATGAGTTCACACACCTCCATTCTGTGACTTCACACACCTCCATTCTATGACTTCACACACCTCCATTCTATGACTTCACACCTCCATTCTATGACTTCACATCTCCATTCTATGACTTCACACACCAACATTTATGACGTCACACACCCCCATTCTGTGACTTCACACACCTCCATTCTGATATCACCCTCCTACATTCTATGACTTCACACACTTCCATTCTATGACTTCACACACCTCCATTCTGTGACTTCACACATCTGCATTCTATGATTTCACACACCTCCATTCTGTGACTTCACACACATCCATTCTGAGTTCACACACCTCCATTCTGTGACTTCACACACCTCCAATGTATGACTTCACACACCTCCATTTTGTGACTTTGCACACCTCCATTCTATGACTTCACACACCTCCATTCTAGACTTCACACGCCTACATTGTGACTTCACACACACCTCCATTCTATGACTTCACACTCCTGCAATCTGACTTCACACACCTCCATTCTATGACTTCACACAACTGCATTCTGACTTCACACACTTCCATTTTGACTTCAAACACCTCATTTCTGTGACTTCACACACCCCCATTCTATGACTTCACACACCTCCATTCTATGACTTCACACACCTCCTTCCTGAGTTGACACACTTCCATTCTGTGACTTCACACACCTGCAATCTGACCTCACACACCTCCATTCTATGACTTCACACACGTCCATTCTCTGACTTCAAAAACCAACATTCTATGACTTCAAACACCTCCATTCTATGACTTCACACACCTCCATTCTGAGACTTCACACACCTCCACTCTGTGACTTTACACACCTCCACTCTATGAGTACACACACCTCCAATCTATGGTTTCACACACCTACATCCTATGACTTCACACACCTCCATTCTCACTTCACACACCTCAATTCTGTGACTTCACACACCTCCATTCTATGATTTCACACACCTCCATTCTATGACTTCTCAGACCTCGATTCTATGACTTTACACACCTCCTTTCTGAGTTCACACACATCCATTCTGTGACTTCACACACCTCCATTCTGTGACTTCACACACCTCTATTCTGTGACTTTACACACTTCCATTCTGTGTCTTCACACACCTCCATCCTGTGATTTCACACACCTCCATTCTGTGACTTCAAAGACCTCCATTCTATGACTTTACACACCTCTTTCTGAGTTCACACACATCCATTCTGTGACTTCACACACCTCCATTGTGACTTCATACACCTCCATTCTATGAGTTCACACACCACCATTCTGACTTCACACACTTCCATTCTATGACATCACACAGCTCCATTCTCACTTCACACTCCTCCATTCTATGACTTCGCACACCTCTGATCTGACTTCACACACCTGCATTCTGTGACTTCACACACCTCCATTCTATAACTTCACAAACCTCCATTCTGTGACTTCACACACCTCCAGTCTGTGATTTCACACACAATCCATTCTATGACTTCACAAACCTCCCTTCTGTGAATTCACACACCTCCATTCTGGGTTCACACACCTCCATTCTGTGACTTCACACACCTCCATTCTGTGACTTCACACACCTCCATTCTATGACTTCACACACCTCCATCTGTGACTTCACACACCTCCATTCTATGACTTCACACACCTCCATTCTATGACTTCACACACCTGCATTCTGACTTCACACACTTCCATTTTGACTTCAAACACCTCATTTCTGTGACTTCACACACCTCCATTCTATGACTTCACACACCTCCATTCTATGACTTCACACACCTCCTTTCTGAGTTGACACACTTCCATTCTGTGACTTCACACACCTCCAATCTGACCTCACACACCTCCATTCTATGACTTCACACACCTCCATTCTCTGACTTCAAAAACCAACATTCTATGACTTCAAACACCTCCATTCTATGACTTCACACACCTCCATTCTGAGACTTCACACACCTCCACTCTGTGACTTTACACACCTCCACTCTATGACTACACACACCTCCAATCTATGATTTCACACACCTCCATCCTATGACTTCACACACCCCATTCTGACTTCACAGACCTCAATTCTGTGACTTCACACACCTCCATTCTATGATTTCACACACCTCCATTCTATGACTTCTCAGACCTCCATTCTATGACTTTACACACCTCCTTTCTGAGTTCACACACCTCCATTCTGTGACTTCACACACCTCCATTCTGTGACTTTACACACCTCCATTCTGTGTCTTCACACACCTCCATCCTGTGATTTCACACACCTCCATTCTATGATTTCAAACACCTCCATTCTATGACTTCACACACCTCCATTCTATGACTTCACACACCTCCATTCTATGACTTCACACACTTCTATTCTGTGACTAGACACACCTCCATTCTATGACTTCACACACCTCCATTCTATGACTTCACACACCTCCATTCTCTGACTTCACACACCTCCATTCTGTGACTTCACACACCTCCACTCTGTGACTTTACACACCTCCATTCTTTGTCTTCACACACCTCCATCTTGTGATTTCACACACCTCCATTCTATGATTTCACACACCTCCATTCTATGACTTCACACACCTCCATTCTATGACTTCACACACCTCCATTCTATGACTTCACACACTTCTATTCTGTGACTAGACACACCTCCATTCTATGATTTCACACACATCCATTCTATGACTTCACCAACCTCCATTCTATGACTTCACACACCTCTATTCTGACTTCACACACCTCCATTCTATGACTTCACACACTTCCATTCTATGACTTCACACACCTCCATTCTGTGACTTCACACACCTCCTCACTGAGTTCACACACCTCCATTCTGTGTCTTCACACACCTCCATTCTGTGACTTCACACACCTACTTCTATGCCTTCACACACCTCCATTCTGTGACTTCACACACCTCCATTCTATGACATCACACACCTCAATTCTGTGACTGCACACACCTCCATTCTATGACTTCACACACCTCCATTCTTTGACTTCACACACCTAACTTCTATGACTTCACACACCTCCATTCTATGACTTCAGAAACCTACATTGATACTTCACACACCTCCATCCTGAGTTCACACACCTGCATTGTGACTTCACACACCTCCATTATCTGACTTCACACACCTCCATTCTGACTTCACACACCTCCATTCTGACTTCACACACCTCAATTCTGTGACTTCACACACCTCCATTCTATGATTTCACACACCTCCAGTCTGTGACTTCACAGACCTCCATTCTATGACTTTACACACCTCCTTTCTGAGTTCACACACATCCATTCTGTGACTTCACACACCTCCATTGTGACTTCATACACCTCCATTCTATGAGTTCACACACCTCCATTCTGACTTCACACACTTCCATTCTATGACATCACACAGCTCCATTCTCACTTCACACTCCTCCATTCTATGACTTCGCACACCTCTGATCTGACTTCACACACCTGCATTCTGTGACTTCACACACCTCCATTCTGTAACTTAAAAAACCTCCATTCTGTGACTTCACACACCTCCACTCTGTGACTTTACACACCTCCATTCTGTGACTTCACACACCTCCATTCTTTGACTTCACACACCTAACTTCTATGACTTCACACACCTCCATTCTATGACTTCAGAAACCTACATTGATACTTCACACACCTCCATCCTGAGTTCACACACCTGCATTGTGACTTCACACACCTCCATTATCTGACTTCACACACCTCCATTCTGACTTCACACACCCCATTCTGACTTCACAGACCTCAATTCTGTGACTTCACACACCTCCATTCTATGATTTCACACACCTCCATTCTATGACTTCTCAGACCTCCATTCTATGACTTTACACACCTCCTTTCTGAGTTCACACACCTCCATTCTGTGACTTCACACACCTCCATTCTGTGATTTTACACACCTCCATTCTGTGTCTTCACACACCTCCATCCTGTGATTTCACACACCTCCATTCTATGATTTCACACACCTCCATTCTATGACTTCACACACCTCCATTCTATGACTTCACACACCTCCATTCTATGACTTCACACACTTCTATTCTGTGACTAGACACACCTCCATTCTATGACTTCACACACCTCCATTCTATGACTTCACACACCTCCATTCTCTGACTTCACACACCTCCATTCTGTGACTTCACACACCTCCACTCTGTGACTTTACACACCTCCATTCTGTGTCTTCACACACCTCCATCTTGTGATTTCACACACCTCCATTCTATGATTTCACACACCTCCATTCTATGACTTCACACACCTCCATTCTATGACTTCACACACCTCCATTCTATGACTTCACACACTTCTATTCTGTGACTAGACACACCTCCATTCTATGATTTCACACACATCCATTCTATGACTTCACCAACCTCCATTCTATGACTTCACACACCTCTATTCTGACTTCACACACCTCCATTCTATGACTTCACACACTTCCATTCTATGACTTCACACACCTCCATTCTGTGACTTCACACACCTCCTCACTGAGTTCACACACCTCCATTCTGTGTCTTCACACACCTCCATTCTGTGACTTCACACACCTACTTCTATGCCTTCACACACCTCCATTCTGTGACTTCACACACCTCCATTCTATGACATCACACACCTCAATTCTGTGACTGCACACACCTCCATTCTATGACTTCACACACCTCCATTCTTTGACTTCACACACCTAACTTCTATGACTTCACACACCTCCATTCTATGACTTCAGAAACCTACATTGATACTTCACACACCTCCATCCTGAGTTCACACACCTGCATTGTGACTTCACACACCTCCATTATCTGACTTCACACACCTCCATTCTGACTTCACACACCTCCATTCTGACTTCACACACCTCAATTCTGTGACTTCACACACCTCCATTCTATGATTTCACACACCTCCAGTCTGTGACTTCACAGACCTCCATTCTATGACTTTACACACCTCCTTTCTGAGTTCACACACATCCATTCTGTGACTTCACACACCTCCATTGTGACTTCATACACCTCCATTCTATGAGTTCACACACCTCCATTCTGACTTCACACACTTCCATTCTATGACATCACACAGCTCCATTCTCACTTCACACTCCTCCATTCTATGACTTCGCACACCTCTGATCTGACTTCACACACCTGCATTCTGTGACTTCACACACCTCCATTCTGTAACTTAAAAAACCTCCATTCTGTGACTTCACACACCTCCACTCTGTGACTTTACACACCTCCATTCTGTGACTTCACACACCTCCATTCTGTGATTTCACAACAATCCATTCTATGACTTCACAAACCTCCCTTCTGTGAATTCACACACCTCCATTCTGGGTTCACACACCTCCATTCTGTGACTTCACACACCTCCATTCTGTGACTTCACACACCTCCATTCTATGACTTCACACACCTCCATCTGTGACTTCACACACCTCCATTCTATGACTTCACACACCTCCATTCTATGACTTCACACACCTCCTTTCTGAGTTGACACACTTCCATTCTGTGACTTCATACACCTCCAATCTGACCTCACACACCTACATTCTATGACTTCACACACCTCCATTCTCTGACTTCAAAAACCAACATTCTATGACTTCAAACACCTCCATTATATGACTTCACACACCTCCATTCTGAGACTTCACACACCTCCACTCTGTGACTTTACACACCTCCACTCTATGACTACACACACCTCCAATCTATGATTTCACACACCTCCATCCTATGACTTCACACACCTCCATTCTGACTTCACACACCTCAATTCTGTGACTTCACACACCTCCATTCTATGATTTCACACACCTCCATTCTATGACTTCTCAGACCTCCATTCTATGACTTTACACACCTCCTTTCTGAGTTCACACACCTCCATTCTGTGACTTCACACACCTCCATTCTGTGACTTTACACACCTCCATTCTGTGTCTTCACACACCTCCATCCTGTGATTTCACACACCTCCATTCTATGATTTCACACACCTCCATTCTATGACTTCACACACCTCCATTCTATGATTTCACACACCTCCATTCTATGACTTCACACACTTCTATTCTGTGACTAGACACACCTCCATTCTATGACTTCACACACATCCATTCTATGACTTCACACATCTGCATTCTGACTTCACACACCTCCATTCTATGATTTCACACCTCCATTCTCTGACTTCACACATCTCCATTCTGACTTCACACACCTCCAATCTATGACTTCACACATCTCCCTTCTATGACTTCACACACCTGCATTCTGTAACTTCACACACTTCCAATGTTTGACTTCACCAACCTCCATTCCATGACTTCATACACATCCTTTCTATGACTTCACACAACTCCTTTCTTTGACTTCAAAAAATTCCATTTTGATTTCACACACCTCCACTCTGTGACTTCACACACCTCCATTTGTGACTTCACACATCACAATTTTGACTTCACACACCTCCATTCTGTGACTTCACACACCTCCATTCTGAGTTAACACACCTCCATTTGTGACTTCACACACCTCCATTCTGACTTCACACACCTCCATTCTATGACTTCACACACTTCCATTCTATGACTTCACACACCTCCATTCTGTGACTTCACACACCTCCACTCTGAGTTCACACACCTCCATTCTGTATCTTCACACACCTCCATTCTGTGACTTCACACACCTCGTTATATGACTTCACACACCTCCATTCTGTGACGTCACACACCTCAAATCTGAGTTCACACCCCTCCATAGTGTGACTTCACACACCTCCATTCTGTGACTTCACACACCCCCCATTCTATGACTTCACACACCTCCATTCTATGACTTCACACACCTCCATTCTATGCCTTTACACATCTCCATTCTGTGACTTCACACACCTCCATTCTATGACATCACACACCTCCATTCTGTGACTTCACACACCTCCATTCTATGACTTCACACACCTCCATTCTATGACTTCAGAAACCTACATTGTGACTTCACACACCTCCATTCTATGAGTTCACACACCTGCATTGTGACTTCACACACCTCCATTCTCTGACTTCACACACCTCCATTCTATGATTTCACACACCTCCATTCTATGACTTCACAGACCTCCATTCTATGACTTCACACACCTCCTTTCTGAGTTCACACACATCCATTCTGTGACTTCACACACCTCCATTGTGACTTCATACACCTCCATTCTATGAGTTCACACACCTCCGTTCTGAGAGTTCACACACCTCCGTTCTGTGACTTTACACACCTCCACTCAGTGACTACATACACTTCCATTCTGTGATTTCACACACATCCATTCTTTGACTTCACACACCTCCATTTTATGAATTCACACACCTCCATTATGACATCACACAACTCTATTCTGTGACTTCACACACCTGCCTTCTATGACTTCACACACCTCCATTCTATGACTTCACACCTCCATTCTATGGCTTCACACCTCCATTCTATGACTTCACGCACCAACATTTATGACGTCACACACCTCCATTCTGTGACTTCACACACCTCCATTCTGACATCACACATGTACATTCTATGACTTCACGCACTTACATTCTATGACTTCACACACCTCCATTCTGTGACTTCACTCACCTCCATTGTGAGTTCACACACATCCATTCTGTGACTTCACAATCCTCCATTATATGACTTCACACACCTCCATTTTGTGACTTCACACACCTCCATTCTATGACTTCACACACCTCCATTCTATCACTTCACACACCTACATTGTGACTTCACACCCCTACGTTCTATCAGTTCACACACCTTCATTGTGACTTCACAAACCTCCATATTCTGACTTCACACACCTCCATTCTGAATTCACACACCTCCATTCTGACTTCACACACCTCAATTCTGTGACTTCACACACCTCCATTCTATGAATTCATATACCTCATTTCTGAGTTGACACACTTATATTCTGTGACTTCACATACTTCCAATCTGACTTCACACACCTCCATTCTATGACTTCACACACCTCCATTCTGTGACTTCAAAAACCACCATTCTATGAGTTCACACAGCTCCATTCTGACTTCACACACCTCCATTCTATGACTTCGCAAACCTCTATTCTGACCTCACACCCCTCCATTCTGTGACTTCACATACCTCCTTTCTTTGACTTCACACCCCTGCACTCTGTGCCTTCACACACCTTAAATCTGAGTTCACACACCTCCATACTGTGACTTCACATACCTCCATTCTGTGACTTCACACACCTCCATTCTATCACTTCACACACCTCCATTCTATGACTTCACACACCTCCATTCTATGACATCACACGCCTCCATTCTGTGACTTCACACACCTCCATGCTATGACTTCAGAAACCTACATTGTTACTTCACACACCTCCATTCTGGGACTTCACACACCTCCATTGTTTGCCTTCACACACCTCCATTTTGACTACACACACCTCCATTCTATGTCTTCACACAGCTTCATTCTTACTGCAGAAATCTCCATTCTATGACTTCACAAACCTCCCTTCTGTGAATTCACACACCTCCATTCTGAGTTCACACACCTCCATTCTGTGACTTCACACACCTCCATTCTGTTACTTCACACACCTCCATTCTATGACTTCACACACCTCCATTCTATGACTTCACACACCTCCATTCTGCCTTCACAGACTTCCATTTGACTTCAAACACCTCATTTCTGTGACTTCACACACATCCATTCTATGATTTCACACACCTCCATTCTATGACTTCAAACACCTCCATTCTATGACTTCACACACCTCCTTTCTGAGTTGACACACCTCCATTCTGTTACTTCACACCCCTCCAATCTGACTTTACACACCTCCATTCTATGACATCACACACCTGCATTCTGTGACTTCAAAAACCCACATTCTATGACTTCAAACACCTCCATTCTATGACTTCACACACCTCCATTCTATGACTTCGCACACCTCCATTCTATCACTTCACACACCTACATTGTGACTTCACACACCTACATTCTATCAGTTCACACACCTGCATTGTGACTTCACAAACCTCCATTCTCTGACTTCACACACCTCCATTCTGAATTCACACACCTCCATTCTGACTTCACACACCTCAATTCTGTGACTTCACACACCTCCATTCTATGACTTCAAATACCTCATTTCTGAGTTGACACACCTCCATTCTGTGACTTCACATACCTCCAATCTGACTTCACACACCTCCATTCTATAACTTCACACACCTCCATTCTGTGACTTCAAAAATCAGCATTCTATGACTTCGCACATCTCCATTGTGACTTCACACACATCCATTATATGAGTTCACACTGCTCCATTCTGACTTCACACACCTCCATTCTATGACTTCGCAAACCTCTATTCTGACTTCACACCCCTCCATTCTGTGACTTCACATACCTCCATTCTTTGACTTCACACCCCTGCACTCTGTGCCTTCACACACCTTAAATCTGAGTTCACACACCTCCATACTGTGACTTCACATACCTCCATTCTGTGACTTCACACCCCTCCATTCTATCACTTCACACACCTCCATTCTATGACTTCACACACCTCCATTTTATGCCTTCACACACCTCCATTCTGTGACTTCACACACCTCCATTCTATGACTTCAAATACCTCATTTCTGAGTTGACACACCTCCATTCTGTGACTTCACATACCTCCAATCTGACTTCACACACCTACATTCTATGACTTCAAACACCTCCATTCTATGACTTCACACACCTCCTTTCTGAGTTGACACACCTCCATTCTGTTACTTCACACCCCTCCAATCTGACTTCACACACCTCCATTCTATGACTTCACACACCTGCATTCTGTGACTTCAAAAACCCACATTCTATGACTTCAAACACCTACATTCTATGACTTCACACACCTCCATTCTATGACTTCGCACACCTCCATTCTATCACTTCACACACCTACATTGTGACTTCACACACCTACATTCTATCAGTTCACACACCTGCATTGTGACTTCACAAACCTCCATTCTCTGACTTCACACACCTCCATTCTGAATTCACACACCTCCATTCTGACTTCACACACCTCAATTCTGTGACTTCACACACCTCCATTCTATGACTTCAAATACCTCATTTCTGAGTTGACACACCTCCATTCTGTGACTTCACATACCTCCAATCTGACTTCACACACCTCCATTCTATGACTTCACACACCTCCATTCTGTGACTTCAAAAATCAGCATTCTATGACTTCGCACATCTCCATTGTGACTTCACACACATCCATTATATGAGTTCACACTGCTCCATTCTGACTTCACACACCTCCATTCTATGACTTCGCAAACCTCTATTCTGACTTCACACCCCTCCATTCGGTGACTTCACATACCTCCATTCTTTGACTTCACACCCCTGCACTCTGTGCCTTCACACACCATAAATCTGAGTTCACACACCTCCATACTGTGACTTCACATACCTCCATTCTGTGACTTCACACACCTCCATTCTATCACTTCACACACCTCCATTCTATGACTTCACACACCTCCATTTTATGCCTTCACACACCTCCATTCTGTGACTTCACACACCTCCATTCTATGACTTCAAATACCTAATTTCTGAGTTGACACACCTCCATTCTGTGACTTCACATACCTCCAATCTGACTTCACACACCTCCATTCTATGACTTCACACACCTCCATTCTGTGACTTCAAAAATCAGCATTCTATGACTTCGCACATCTCCATTGTGACTTCACACACATCCATTATGTGAGTTCACACTGCTCCATTCTGACTTCACACACCTCCATTCTATGACTTCGCAAACCTCTATTCTGACTTCACACCCCTCTATTCTGTGACTTCACATACCTCCATTCTTTGACTTCACACCCCTGCACTCTGTGCCTTCACACACCTTAAATCTGAGTTCACACACCTCCATACTGTGACTTCACATACCTCCATTCTGTGACTTCACACACCTCCATTCTATCACTTCACACACCTCCATTCTATGACTTCACACACCTCCATTTTATGCCTTCACACACCTCCATTCTGTGACTTCACACACCTCCATTCTATGACATCACACGCCTCCATTCTGTGACTTCACACACCTCCATTCTATGACTTCACACACCTCCATTCTATGACTTCAGAAACCTATATTGTTACTTCACACACCTCCATTCTGTGACTTCACACACCGCCATTGTTTGCCTTCACACACCTCCATTTTGACTACACACACCTCCATTCTATGTCTTCACACAGCTTCATTCTTACTGCAGAAATCTCCATTCTATGACTTCACAAACCTCCCTTCTGTGAATTCACACACCTCCATTCTGAGTTCACACACCTCCATTCTGTGACTTCACACACCTCCATTCTGTTACTTCACACACCTCCATTCTATGACTTCACACTCCTCCATTCTATGACTTCAAACACCTCCATTCTATGACTTCACACACCTCCTTTCTGAGTTGACACACCTCCATTCTGTTACTTCACACCCCTCCAATCTGACTTCACACACCTCCATTCTATGACTTCACACACCTGCATTCTGTGACTTCCAAAACCAACATTCTATGACTTCAAACACCTCCATTCTATGACTTCACACACCTCCATTCTGAGACTTCACAAACCTCCACTCTGTGACTTTACAAACCTCCACTCTGTGACTACATACACCTCCATTCTGTGATTTCACACACCTCCATTCTATGACTTCACACACATCCATTCTTTGACTTCACACACCTCCATTCTATCAATTCACACACCTCCATTGTGACCTCACACAACTCTATTCTGTGACTTCACCAACCTGACATCTGTGACTTCACACAGCTCCATTCTATGACTTCACACCTCCATTCTATGACTTCACATCTCCATTCTATGACTTCACACACCAACATTTATGACGTCACACACCCCCATTCTGTGACTTAACACACCTCCATTCTGACATCACACACCTCCACTCTATGACTTCACACACTTCTGTTCTGTGACGAGACACACCTCCATTCTATGACTTCACACACATCCATTCTATGACTTCACACATCTGCATTCTGACTTCACACACCTCCATTCTATGATTTCACACCTCCATTCTCTGACTTCACACATCTCCATTCTGACTTCACACACCTCCATTCTATCACTTCACACACTTCTATTCTGTGACTAGACACACCTCCATTCTATGACTTCACACACCTCCATTATATGACTTCACACACCTCCATTCTCTGACTTCACACACCTCCATTCTGTGACTTCACACACCTCCATTCTGTGACTTTACACACCTCCATCCTGTGTCTTCACACACCTCCATCCTGTGATTTCACACACCTCCATTCTATGACTTCACACACCTCCATTCTATGACTTCACACACCTCCATTTTATGACTTCACACACTTCTATTCTGTGACTAGACACACCTCCATTCTATGACTTCACACACATCCATTCTATGACTTCACACATCTGCATTCTGACTTCACACACCTCCATTCTATGATTTCCCACCTCCATTCTCTGACTTCACACATCTCCAATCTATGACTTCACACATCTGCATTCTGACTTCACACACCTCCATTCTATGATTTCCCACCTCCATTCTATGACTTCACACACATCCATTCTATGACTTCACACATCTGCATTCTGACTTCACACACCTCCATTCTATGATTTCCCACCTCCATTCTCTGACTTCACACACCTCCAATCTATGACTTCACACATCTCCCTTCTATGACTTCACACACCTGCATTCTGTAACTTCACACACTTCCAATGTTTGACTTCACCAACCTCCATTCCATGACTTCATACACATCCATTCTATGACTTCACACAACTCCTTTCTTTGACTTCAAAAAATTCCATTTTGATTTCACACACCTCCACTCTGTGACTTCACCCACCTCCATTTGTGACTTCACACATCACAATTTTGACTTCACACACCTCCATTCTGTGACTTCACACACCTCCATTCTGAGTTAACACACCTCTATTTGTGACTTCACACACCTCCATTCTGTGACTTTACACACCTCCATCCTGTGTCTTCACACACCTCCATCCTGTGATTTCACACACCTCCATTCTATGACTTCACACACCTCCATTCTATGACTTCACACACCTCCATTTTATGACTTCACACACTTCTATTCTGTGACTAGACACACCTCCATTCTATGACTTCACACACATCCATTCTATGACTTCACACATCTGCATTCTGACTTCACACACCTCCATTCTATGATTTCCCACCTCCATTCTCTGACTTCACACATCTCCAATCTATGACTTCACACATCTGCATTCTGACTTCACACACCTCCATTCTATGATTTCCCACCTCCATTCTATGACTTCACACACATCCATTCTATGACTTCACACATCTGCATTCTGACTTCACACACCTCCATTCTATGATTTCCCACCTCCATTCTCTGACTTCACACACCTCCAATCTATGACTTCACACATCTCCCTTCTATGACTTCACACACCTGCATTCTGTAACTTCACACACTTCCAATGTTTGACTTCACCAACCTCCATTCCATGACTTCATACACATCCATTCTATGACTTCACACAACTCCTTTCTTTGACTTCAAAAAATTCCATTTTGATTTCACACACCTCCACTCTGTGACTTCACCCACCTCCATTTGTGACTTCACACATCACAATTTTGACTTCACACACCTCCATTCTGTGACTTCACACACCTCCATTCTGAGTTAACACACCTCCATTTGTGACTTCACACACCTCCATTCTGACTTCACACACCTCCATTCTATGACTTCACACACTTCGATTCTATGACTTCACACACCTCCATTCTGTGACTTCACACACCTCCACTCT
The DNA here is from genome assembly GCA_024803745.1 of Megascapheus bottae. Lineage (NCBI taxonomy): Eukaryota > Metazoa > Chordata > Mammalia > Rodentia > Geomyidae > Megascapheus > Megascapheus bottae. Next base: position 159,283 of record JANJXV010000671.1, on the reverse strand, counting down.
GAGTTCACACACCTCCATTCTGTATCTTCACACACCTCCATTCTGTGACTTCACACACCTCGTTATATGACTTCACACACCTCCTTTCTGTGACCTCACACACCTCAAATCTGAGTTCACACCCCTCCATAGTGTGACTTCACACACCTCCATTCTGTGACTTCACACAACCCCCATTCTATGACTTCACACACCTCCATTCTATGACTTCACACACCTCCATTCTATGCCTTTACACATCTCCATTCTGTGACTTCACACACCTCCATTCTATGACATCACACACCTCCATTCTGTGACTTCACACACCTCCATTCTCTGACTTCACACACCTCCATTCTATGACTTCAGAAACCTACATTGTGACTTCACACACCTCCATTCTATGAGTTCACACACCTGCATTGTGACTTCACACACCTCCATTCTCTGACTTCACACACCTCCATTCTATGATTTCACACACCTCCATTCTATGACTTCACAGACCTCCATTCTATGACTTCACACACCTCCTTTCTGAGTTCACACACATCCATTCTGTGACTTCACACACCTCCATTGTGACTTCATACACCTCCATTCTATGAGTTCACACACCTCCGTTCTGAGACTTCACACACCTCAGTTCTGTGACTTTACACACCTCCACTCAGTGACTACATACACTTCCATTCTGTGATTTCACACACATCCATTCTTTGACTTCACACACCTCCATTTTATGAATTCACACACCTCCATTATGACATCACACAACTCTATTCTGTGACTTCACACACCTGCCTTCTATGACTTCACACACCTCCATTCTATGACTTCACACCTCCATTCTATGACTTCACACCTCCATTCTATGACTTCACACACCAACATTTATGACGTCACACACCTCCATTCTGTGACTTCACACACCTCCATTCTATCACTTCACACACCTCCATTCTATGACTTCACACACCTCCATTTTATGCCTTCACACACCTCCATTCTGTGACTTCACACACCTCCATTCTATGACATCACACGCCTCCATTCTGTGACTTCACACACCTCCATTCTATGACTTCACACACCTCCATTCTATGACTTCAGAAACCTATATTGTTACTTCACACACCTCCATTCTGTGACTTCACACACCGCCATTGTTTGCCTTCACACACCTCCATTTTGACTACACACACCTCCATTCTATGTCTTCACACAGCTTCATTCTTACTGCAGAAATCTCCATTCTATGACTTCACAAACCTCCCTTCTGTGAATTCACACACCTCCATTCTGAGTTCACACACCTCCATTCTATGACTTCACACACATCCATTCTATGACTTCACACATCTGCATTCTAACTTCACACACCTCCATTCTATGATTTCACACCTCCATTCTCTGACTTCACACATCTCCATTCTGACTTCACACACCTCCAATCTGTGACTTCACACATCTCCCTTCTATGACTTCACACACCTCCATTCTGTAACTTCACACACTTCCAATGTTTGACTTCACCAACCTACATTCCATGACTTCATACACATCCATTCTATGACTTCACACAACTCCGTTCATTGACTTCACAAAATTCCATTTTGATTTCACACACCTCCACTCTGTGACTTCACACACCTCCATTTGTGACTTCACACATCACAATTTTGACTTCACACACCTCCATTATGTGACTTCACACACCTCCATTCTGAGTTAACACACCTCCATTTGTGGCTTCACACACCTCCATTCTGACCTCACACACCTCCATTCTATGACTTCACACACTTCCATTCTATGACTTCACACACCTCCATTCTGTGACTTCACACACCTCCACTCTGAGTTCACACACCTCCATTCTGTCTTCACACACCTCCATTCTGTGACTTCACACACCTCGTTATATGACTTCACACACCTCAATTCTGTGACCTCACACACCTCAAATCTGAGTTCACACCCCTCCATAGTGTGACTTCACACACCTCCATTCTGTGACTTCACACACCCCCATTCTATGACTTTACACACATCCATTCTATGACTTCACACACCTCCATTCTATGCCTTTACACACCTCCATTCTGTGACTTCGCACACCTCCATTCTATGACTTCACACACCTCCATTCTATGACTTCAGAAACCTATATTGTGACTTCACACACCTCCATTCTATGAGTTCACACACCTGCATTGTGACTTCACACACCTCCATTCTCTGACTTCACACACCTCCATTCTGACTTCACACACCTCAATTCTGTGACTTCACACACCTCCATTCTATGATTTCACACACCTCCATTCTATGACTTCACAGACCTCCATTCTATGACTTCCCACACCTCCTTTCTGAGTTCACACACATGCATTCTGTGACTTCACACACCTCCATTGTGACTTCATATACCTCCATTCTATGAGTTCACACACCTCCATTCTGACTTCACACACTTCCATTCTATGACTTCACACACCTCTATTCTGACTTCACACACCTCCATTCTATGACTTCGAACACCTCTATTCTGACTTCACACAACTGCATTCTGTGACTTCACACACCTCCATTCTATGACTTCACACACCTCCATTCTCTGACTTCACACACCTCCACTCTGTGACTTTACACACCTCCATTCTGTGACTTCACACACTTCCATTCTGTGATTTCACACACAATACATTCTATGACCTCACAAACCTCCATTCTTTGATTTCACACACCTCCATTCTATGACTTCACACACCTCCATTGTGACTTCATATACCTCCATTCTATGAGTTCACACACCTCCATCTGTGACTTCACACACCTCCATTCTATGACTTCACACTCCTCCATTCTATGAGTTCACACAACTCCTTTTTGTGACTTCACACACCTCCATTCTATGAGTTCACACAGCTCCATTCTGACTTCACACACCTCCATTCTATGAGTTCGTACACCTCTATTCTGACATCACACCCCTCCATTCTGTGACTTCACATACCTCCATTCTTTGACTTCACACCCCTCCATTCTGTGACTTCACATACCTCCATTCTTTGACTTCACAACCCTCCATTCTGTGCCTTCAAACACCTCCACTTTGTGACTTTACACACCTCCATTCTGTGACTTCACACACCTCCATTCTATGACTTCACACACCTCCATTCTAAGACTTCACACACCTCCATTCTATGACTTCACACACTTCCATTGTATGACATCATACACCTCCATTTTTTGACTTCACACACTTCCGTTCCATGAATTCACACACCTACATTCTATGAGTTAACACACCTCCATTCTATGAGTTCACACACCTTCATTCTTATTTCAGCAACATCCATTCTATGACTTAAGACACCTCCATTCTATGACTTCACACACCTTCATTCCTACTTCAGCAACATCCATTCTATGACTTCACACACCTCCATTCTATGACTTCACAAACCTCCATTCTGTGACTTCACACACCTCCATTCTGGGTTAACACACCTCCATTCTGTGACTTCACACACCTCTATTCTGACTTCACACACCTCCATTCTCTGACTTCCCACACTTCCATTCTATGACTTCACACACCTCCATTCTGTGACTTCACACACCTCCTCACTGAGTTCACACACCTCCATTCTGTGTCTTAACACACCTCCATTCTGTGACTTCACACACCTCCATTCTATGACTTCACACACCTCCATTCTATGACTTCAAACACCTGCATTCTGACTTCACACACCTCCATTCTATGAGTTCACACACCTGCATTTTGACTTCACACACCTCCATTCTCTGACTTCACACACCTCCATTCTGACTTCACACACCTCCGTTCTGACTTCACACACCTCAATTCTGTGACTTCACACACCTCCATTTTATGATTTCACACACCTCCATTCTGTGACTTCACAGACCTCCATTCTATGACTTTAAACACCTCCTTTCTGAGTTCACACACATCTATTCTGTGACTTCACACAGCTCCATTGTGACTTCATACACATCCATTCTATGAGTTCACACACCTCCATTCTGACTTCACACACTTCCATTCTATGACTTCAAACAGCTCCATTCTCACTTCACACTCCTCCATTCTATGACTTCGCACACCTCTGTTCTGACTTCACACACCTGCATTCTGTGACTTAACACACCTCCATTCTATAACTTCACAAACCTCCATTCTGTGACTGCACACACCTCCACTCTGTGACTTTACACACCTCCATTCTGTGACTTCACACACCTCCATTCTGTGATTTCACACACAATCCATTATATGACTTCACAAACCTCCCTTCTGTGAATTCACACACCTCCATTCTGGGTTCACACACCTCCATTCTGTGACTTCACACACCTCCATTCTGTGACTTCACACACCTCCATTCTATGACTTCACACACCTCCATCTGTGACTTCACACACGTCCATTGTATGACTTCACACTCCTCCATTCTATGAGTTGACACACCTCCATTCTGTGACTTCACACACCTCCATTCTATGACTTCACACACCTCCATTCTATGACTTCACACACCTGCTTTCTGACTTCACACACTTCCATTTTGACTTCAAACACCTCATTTCTGTGACTTCACACACCTCCATTCTATGACTTCACACACCTCCATTCTCTGACTTCAAAAACCAACATTCTATGACTTAAAACACCTCCATTCTATGACTTCACACAACTCCATTCTGAGACTTCACACACCTAGACTCTGTGACTTTACACATCTCCTTTCTGAGTTCACGCACCTCCATTCTGTGACTTCACACACCTCCACTCTGTGACTTCGCACACATCCATCTGTGTCTTCACACCCCTCCATCCTGTGATTTCACACACCTCCATTCTATGATTTCTCACACCTCCATTCTATGACTTTACACACCTCCATTCTATGACTTCACACACCTCCATTCTATGACTTCACACACTTCTATTCTGTGACTAGACACACCTCCATTCTATGACTTCACACACCTCCATTCTATGACTTCACACACCTCCATTCTCTGACTTCACACACCTCCATTCTGTGACTTCACACACCTCCACTCTGTGACTTTACACACCTCCATTCTGTGTCTTCACACACCTCCATCCTGTGATTTCACACACCTCCATTCTATGATTTCACACACTTCCATTCTATGACTTCACACACCTCCATTCTATGACTTCACACACCTCCATTCTATGACTTCACACACTTCTATTCTGTGACTAGACACACCTCCATTCTATGACTTCACACACATCCATTCTATGACTTCACACATCTGCATTCTGACTTCACACACCTCCATTCTATGATTTCACACCTCCATTCTCTGACTTCACACATCTCCATTCTGACTTCACACACCTCCAATCTATGACTTCACACACCTCGCCTCTATGACTTCACACACCTCCATTCTGTAACTTCACACACTTCCAATGTTTGACTTCACCAACCTCCATTCCATGACTTCATACACATCCATTCTATGACTTCACACAACTCCTTTCTTTGACTTCACAAAATTCCATTTTGATTTCACACACCTCCACTCTGTGACTAAACACACCTCCATTTGTGACTTCACACATCACAATTTTGACTTCACACACCTCCATTATGTGACTTCACACACCACCATTCTGAGTTAACACACCTCCATTTGTGACTTCACACACCTCCATTCTGACCTCACACACCTCCATTCTATGACTTCACACACTTCCATTGTATGACTTCACACACCTCCATTCTGTGACTTCACACACCTCCACTCTGAGTTCACACACCTCCATTCTGTGTCTTCACACACCTCCATTCTGTGACTTCACACACCTCGTTATATGACTTCACACACCTAAATTCTGTGACCTCACACACCTCAAATCTGAGTTCACACCCCTCCATAGTGTGACTTCACACACCTCCATTCTGTGACTTCACACACCCCCATTCTATGACTTCACACACCTCCATTCTATGACTTCACACACCTCCATTCTATGCCTTTACACACCTCCATTCTGGGACTTCACACACCTCCATTCTATGACATCACACACCTCCATTCTGTGACTTCACACACCTCCATTCTATGACTTCACACAACTCCATTCTATGACTTCAGAAACCTATATTGTGACTTCACACACCCCCATTCTATGAGTTCACACACCTGCATTGTGACTTCACACACCTCCATTCTCTGACTTCACACACCTCCATTCTGACTTCACACACCTCAATTCTGTGACTTCACACACCTCCATTCTGACTTCACACACCTCCATTCTGACTTCACACACCTCAATTCTGTGACTTCACACACCTCCATTCTATGATTTCACACACCTCCATTCTATGACTTCACAGACCTCCATTCTATGACTTCACACACCTCCTTTCTGAGTTCACACACATCCATTCTGTGACTTCACACACCTCCATTGTGACTTCATACACCTCCATTCTATGAGTTCACACACCTCCATTCTGACTTCACACACTTCCATTCTATGACTTCACACAGCTCCATTCTGACTTCACACACCTCCATTCTATGACTTCGCACACCTCTATTCTGACTTCACACAACTGCATTCTGTGACTTCACACACCTCCATTCTGTGACTTCACACACCTCCACTCTGTGATTTCACACACAATCCATTCTATGACTTCACAAACCTCCATTCTTTGATTCCACACACCTCCAATCTATGACTTCACACACCTCCATTGGGACTTCATATACCTCCATTCTATGAGTTCACACACCTCCGTCTGTGACTTCACACACCTCCATTCTATGACTTCACACTCCTCCAATCTATGAGTTCACACAACTCATTTTTGTGACTTCACACACCTCCATTCTATGAGTTCACACAGCTCCATTCTGACTTCACACACCTCCATTCTATGACTTCGTACACCTCTATTCTGACTTCACACCCCTCCATTCTGTGACTTCACATACCTCCATTCTTTGACTTCACACCCCTCCATTCTGTGACTTCACATACCTCCATTCTTTGACTTCACACCCCTCCATTCTGTGCCTTTACACACCTCCACTTTGTGACTTTACACACCTCCATTCTGTGACATCACACACCTCCCTTCTGTGACTTCACACACCTCCATTCTATGACTTCACACACCTCCATTCTAAGACTTCACACCCCTCCACTCTATGACTTCATACACTTCCATTGTTTGACATCATACACCTCCATTTTTTGACTTCACACACCTCCGTTCCATGAATTCACACACCTCCATTCTATGAGTTCACACACCTCCATTCTATGAGTTCACACACCTTCATTCTTATTTCAGCAACATCCATTCTATGACTTAAGACACCTCCATTCTCTGACTTCACACACCTTCATTCTTACTTCAGCAACATCCATTCTATGCCTTCACACACCTCCATTCTATGACTTCACAAACCTCCATTCTGTGACTTCACACACCTCCATTCTGGGTTCACACACCTCCATTCTGTGACTTCACACACCTATATTCTGACTTCACACACCTCCATTCTATGACTTCACACACTTCCATTCTATGACTTCAGACACCTCCATTCTGTGACTTCACACACCTCCTCACTGAGTTCACACACCTCCATTCTGTGTCTTCACACACCTCCATTCTGTGACTTCACACACCTCCATTCTATAACTTCACAAAACTCCATTCTGTGACTTCACACACCTCCACTCTGTGACTTTACACACCTCCATTCTATGACTTCACACACCTCCATTCTGTGACTTCACACACCTCCATTGTATGACTTCACACACCTCCATCTGTGACTTCACACACGTCCATTCTATGACTTCACACTCCTCCATTCTATGAGTTCACACACCTCCATTCTGTGACTTCACACACCTCCATTCTATGACTTCACACACCTCCATTCTATGACTTCACACACCTGCATTCTGACTTCACACACTTCCATTTTGACTTCAAACATCTCATTTCTGTGACTTCACACAACTCCATTCTATGACTTCACACACCTCCATTCTATGACTTCACACACCTCCTTTCTGAGTTGACACACATCCATTCTGTGACTTCACACACCTCCAATCTGACCTCACACACCTCCATTCTAGGACTTCACACACCTCCATTCTCTGACTTCAAAAACCAACATTCTCTGACTTCAAACACCTCCATTATATGACTTCACACACCTCCATTCTGAGACTTCACACACCTCCATTCTGTGACTTTACACACCTCCACTCTGTGACTACACACACCTCCATTCTATGATTTCACACACCTCCATTCTATGACTTCACACACCTCCATTCTGACTTCACACACCTCAATTCTGTGACTTCACACACCTCCATTCTATGATTTCACACATCTCCATTCTATGACTTCTCAGACCTCCATTCTATGACTTTACACACCTCCTTTCTGAGTTCACACACCTCCATTCTGTGACTTCACACACCTCCTCTCTGTGACTTTACACACCTCCATTCTGTGTCTTCACACACCTCCATCCTGTGATTTCACACACCTCCATTCTATGATTTCACACACCTCCATTCTATGACTTCACACACCTCCATTCTATGACTTCACACACCTCCATTCTCTGACTTCACACAACTCCATTCTGTGACTTCACACACCTCCACTCTGTGACTTTACACACCTCCATTCTGTGTCTTCACACACCTCCATACTGTGATTTCACACACCTCCATTTTATGATTTCACACACCTCCATTCTATGACTTCACACACCTCCATTCTATGACTTTACACAGCTCCATTCTATGACTTCACACAATTCTATTCTGTGACTAGACACACCTCCATTCTATGACTTCACACACATCCATTCTTTGACTTCACACATCTGCATTCTGACTTCACACACCTCCATTCTATGATTTGACACCTCCATTCTCTGAATTCACACATCTCCATTCTGACTTCACACACCTCCAATCTATGACTTCACACATCTCCCTTCTCTGACTTCACACACATCCATTCTATAACTTCACACACTTCCAATGTTTGACTTCACCAACCTCCATTCCATGACTTCATACACATCCATTCTATGACTTCACACAACTCCTTTCTTTGACTTCAAAAAATTCCATTTTGATTTCACACACCTCCACTCTGTGACTTCACACACCTCCATTTGTGACTTGCCACATCACAATTTTAACTTCACACACCTCCATTCTGTGACTTCACACACCTCCATTCTGAGTTAACACACCTCCATTTGTGATTTCACACACCTCCATTCTGACTTCACACACCTCCATTCTATGACTTCACACACTTCCATTCTATGACTTCACACACCTCCATTCTGTGACTTCACACACCTCCACTCTGAGTTCACACACCTCCATTCTGTGTCTTCACACACCTCCATTCTGTGACTTCACACACCTCGTTATATGACTTCACACACCTCCATTCTGTGACCTCACACACCTCAAATCTGAGTTCACACCCCTACATAGTGTGACTTCACACACCTCCATTCTGTGACTTCACACACCCCCATTCTATGACGTCACACACCTCCATTCTATGACTTCACACACCTCCATTCTATGACTTCACACACCTCCATTCTATGACTTCAGAAACCTACATTGTGACTTCACACACCTCCATTCTATGAGTTCACACACCTGCATTGTGACTTCACACACCTCCATTCTCTGACTTCACACACCTCCATTCTGACTTCACACACCTCCATTCTGACTTCACACACCTCAATTCTGTGACTTCACACACCTCCATTCTATGATTTCACACACCTCCATTCTATGGCTTCACAGACCTCCATTCTATGACTTCCCACACCTCCTTTCTGAGTTCACACACATCCATTCTGTGACTTCACACACCTCCATTGTGACTTCATACACCTCCATTCTATGAGTTCACACTCCTCCATTCTGACTTCACACACTTCCATTCTATGACTTCACACAGCTCCATTCTGACTTCACACACCTACATTCTATGACTTCGCACACCTCTATTGTGACTTCACACAACTGCATTCTGTGACTTCACACACCTCCATTCTATGACTTCACACACCTCCATCTGTGACTTCACACACCTCCATTCTATGACTTCACACACCTCCATTCTGACTTCACATACTTCCATTTTGACTTCAAACACCTCATTTCTGTGACTTCACACACCTCCATTCTATGATTTCACACACCTCCATTCTATGACTTCACACACCTCCATTCTATGACTTCACACACCTTCTTTCTGAGTTGACACACTTCCATTCTGTGACTTCACACACCACCAATCTGACCTCACACACCTCCATTCTATGATTTCACACACCTCCATTCTGAGACTTCACACACCTCCGTTCTGTGACTTTACACACCTCCACTCTGTGAGTACATACACTTCCATTCTGTGATTTCACACACCTCCATTCTATGAATTCACACACCTCCATTATGACATCGCACAACTCTATTCTGTGACTTCACAAACCTGCCTCCTGTGACTTCACACACCTCCATTCTATGACTTCACCCCTCCATTCTATGGCTTCACACCTCCATTCTATGACTTCACACACCAACATTTATGACGTCACACACCTCCATTCTGTGACTTCACACACCTCCATTCTGACATCACACACCTACATTCTATGACTTCACGCACTTCCATTCTATGACTTCACACACCTCCATTCTGTGACTTCACACACCTACTTCTATGACTTCACACACCTCCATTCTGTGACTTTACACACCTCAAATCTGAGTTCACACACCTCCATACTGTGACTTCACACACCTCTATTCTGTGACTTCACACACCTTCATTCTATGACTTCACACACCTCCATTCTATGATTTCACACACCTCCATTCTATGACTTCACAGACCTCCATTCTATGACTTCACACACCTCCTTTCTGAGTTCACACACATCCATTCTGTGACTTCACACACCTCCATTGTGACTTCATACACCTCCATTCTATGAGTTCACACACCTCCATTCTGACTTCACACACTTCCATTCTATGACTTCACACAGCTCCATTCTGACTTCACACACCTCCATTCTATGACTTCGCACACCTCTATTCTGACTTCACACAACTGCATTCTGTGACTTCACACACACCTCCATTCTATGATTTCACACACCTCCATTCTGTGACTTCACAGACCTCCATTCTATGACTTCCCACACCTCCTTTCTGAGTTCACACACATCCATTCTGTGACTTCAAACACCTCCATTGTGACTTCATACACCTCCATTCTATGAGTTCACACACCTCCATTCTGACTTCACACACTTCCATTCTATGACTTCACACAGCTCCATTCTCACTTCACACTCCTCCATTCTATGACTTCGCACACCTCTGTTCTGACTTCACACACCTGCATTCTGTGACTTCACACACCTCCATTCTATAACTTCACAAACCTCCATTCTGTGACTTCACACACCTCCACTCTGTGACTTTACACACCTCCATTCTGTGACTTCACACACCTCCATTCTGTGATTTCACACACAATCCATTCTATGACTTCACAAACCTCCCTTCTGTGAATTCACCCACCTCCATTCTGGGTTCACACACCTCCATTCTGTGACTTCACACACCTCCATTCTGTGACTTCACACACCTCCATTCTATGACTTCACACACCTCCATCTGTGACTTCACACACGTCCATTCTATGACTTCACACTCCTCCATTTTATGAGTTCACACACCTCCATTCTGTCACTTCACACACCTCCATTCTATGACTTCACACACCTCCATTCTATGACTTCACACAACTGCATTCTGACTTCACACACTTCCATTTTGACTTCAAACACCTCATTTCTGTGACTTCACACACCTCCATTCTATGACTTCACACACCTCCATTCTATGACTTCACACACCTCCTTTCTGAGTTGACACACTTCCATTCTGTGACTTCACACACCTCCAATCTGACCTCACACACCTCCATTCTATGACTTCACACACCTCCATTCTCTGACTTCAAAAACCAACATTCTTTGACTTCAAACACCTCCATTCTATGACTTCACACACCTCCATTCTGAGACTTCACACACCTCCACTCTGTGACTTTACACACCTCCACTCTGTGACTACACACACCTCTATTCTATGATTTCACACACCTCCATTCTATGACTTCACACACCTCCATTCTGACTTCACACACTTCTATTCTGTGACTAGACACACCTCCATTCTCTGACTTCACACACCTCCATTCTATGACTTCACACACCTCCATTCTATGACTTCACACACCTCCATTCTGTGACTTCACACACCTCCACTCTATGACTTTACACACCTCCATTCTGTGTCTTCACACACCTCCATCCTGTGATTTCACACACCTCCATTCTATGATTTCACACACCTCCATTCTATGACTTCACACACCTCCATTCTATGACTTCACACACCTCCATTCTATGACTTCACACACTTCTATTCTGTGACTAGACACACCTCCATTCTATGACTTCACACACATCCATTCTATGACTTCACACATCTGCATTCTGACTTCACACACCTCCATTCTATGATTTCACACCTCCATTCTCTGACTTCACACATCTCCATTCTGACTTCACACACCTCCAATCTATGACTTCACACATCTCCCTTCTATGACTTCACACACCTCCATTCTGTAACTTCACACACTTCCAATGTTTGACTTCACCAACCTCCATTCCATGACTTCATACACATCCATTCTATGACTTCACACAACTCCTTTCTTTGACTTCAAAAATTCCATTTTGATTTCACACACCTCCACCCTGTGACTTCACACACCTCCATTTGTGGCTTCACACATCACAATTTTGACTTCACACACCTCCATTCTGTGATTTCACACACCTCCATTCTGAGTTAACAGACCTCCATTTGTGATTTCACACACCTCCATTCTGACTTCACACACCTCCATTCTATGACTTCACACCCTTCCATTCTATGACTTCACACACCTCCATTCTGTGACTTCACACACCTCCACTCTGAGTTCACTCACCTCCATTCTGTGTCTTCACACACCTCCATTCTGTGACTTCACACACCTCGTTATATGACTTCACACACTTCCATTCTGTGACCTCACACACCTCAAATCTGAGTTCACACCCCTACATAGTGTGACTTCACACACCTCCATTCTGTGACTTCACACACCCCCATTCTATGACTTCACACACCTCCATTCTATGACTTCACACACCTCCATTCTATGACTTCAGAGACCTACATTGTGACTTCACACACCTCCATTCTATGAGTTCACACACCTGCACTGTGACTTCACACACCTCCATTCTCTGACTTCACACACCTCCATTCTGACTTTACACACCTCAATTCTGTGACTTCACACACCTCCATTTTATGACTTCACAGACCTCCATTCTATGACTTCCCACACCTCCTTTCTGAGTTCAAACACATCCATTCTGTGACTTCACACACCTCCATTGTGACTTCATACACCTCCATTCTGTGAGTTCACACACCTCCATTCTGACTTCACACACTTCCATTCTATGACTTCACACAGCTCCATTCTGACTTCACACACCTCCATTCTATGACTTCGCACACCTCTATTTTGACATCACACAACTGCATTCTGTGACTTCACACACCTCCATTCTATGACTTCACACACCTCCATTCTGTGACTTCACACACCTCCATTCTGACTTCACATACTTCCATTTTGACTTCAAACACCTCATTTCTGTGATTCACACACCTCCATTCTATGATTTCACACACCTCCATTCTATGACTTCACACACCTCCATTCTATGACTTCACACACCTTCTTTCTGAGTTGACACACTTCCATTCTGTGACTTCACACACCTCCAATCTGACCTCACACACCTCCATTCTATGACTTCACACACCTCCATTCTGAGACTTCACACACCTCCGTTCTGTGATTTTACACACCTCCACTCTGTGAGTACATACACTTCCATTCTGTGATTTCACACAACTCCATTCTTTGACTTCACACACCTCCATTCTATGAATTCACACACCTCCATTACGACATCGCACAACTCTATTCTGTGACTTCACAAACCTGCCTTGTGTGACTTCACACACCTCCATTCTATGACTTCAAACACCTCATTTCTGTGACTTCACACACCTCCATTCTATGACTTCACACACCTCCATTCTATGACTTCACACACCTCCTTTCTGAGTTGACACACTTCCATTCTGTGACTTCACACACCTCCAATCTGACCTCACACACCTCCATTCTATGACTTCACACACCTCCATTCTTTGACTTCAAAAACCAACATTCTATGACTTCAAACACCTCCATTCTATGACTTCACACACCTCCATTCTGAGACTTCACACACCTCCACTCTGTGACTTTACACACCTCCACTCTGTGACTACACACACCTCCATTCTATGATTTCACACACCTCCATTCTATGACTTCACACACCTCCATTCTGACTTCACACACCTCAATTCTGTGACTTCACACACCTCCATTCTATGATTTCACACACCTCCATTCTATGACTTCACACACCTCCATTCTATGACTTCACACACCTCCATTCTATGCCATTACACACCTCCATTCTGTGAATTCACACACCTCCATTCTATGACATCACACACCTCCATTCTGTGACTTCACACACCTCCATTCTATGACTTCACACACCTCCATTCTATGACTTCAGAAACCTACATTGTGACTTCACACACCTCCATTCTATGAGTTCACACACCTGCATTGTGACTTCACACACCTCCATTCTCTGACTTCACACACCTCCATTCTGACTTCACACACCTCCATTCTGACTTCACCCAACTCAATTCTGTGACTTCACACAACTCCATTCTATGATTTCACACACCTCCATTCTATGACTTCACAGACCTCCATTCTATGACTTCCCACACCTCCTTTCTGAGTTCACACACATCCATTCTGTGACTTCACACACCTCCATTGTGACTTCATACACCTCCATTCTATGAGTTCACACACCTCCATTCTGACTTCACACACTTCCATTCTATGACTTCACACAGCTCCGATCTGACTTCACACACCTCCATTCTATGACTTCGCACACCTCTATTCTGACTTCACACAACTGCATTCCGTGACTTCACACACCTCCATTCTAGGACTTCACACACCTCCATTCTGTGACTTCACACACCTCCACTCTGTGACTTTACACACCTCCATTCTGTGACTTCACACACTTCCATTCTGTGATTTCACACACAATCCATTCTATGACTTCACAAACCTCCATTCTTTGATTTCACACACCTCCATTCTATGACTTCACACACCTCCATTGTGACTTCATATACCTCCATTCTCAGAGTTCACACACCTCCCTTCTGACTTCACACACTTCAATTCTATGACTTCACACAGCTCCATTTTCACTTCACACTCCTCCATTCTATGACTTCGCACACCTCTGTTCTGATTTCACACACCTGCGTTCTGTGACTTCACACACCTCCATTCCGTGACTTCACACACCTCCATTCTGTGATTTCACACACAATCCATTCTATGACTTCACAAACCTCCCTTCTGTGAATTCACACATCTCCATTCTGGGTTCACACACCTCCATTCTGTGACTTCACACACCTCCATTCTGTGACTTCACATACCTCCATTCTATGACTTCACACACCTCCATTCTATGACTTCACACATCTGCATTCTGACTTCACACACCTCCATTCTATGATTTCACACCTCCATTCTCTGACTTCACACATCTCCATTCTGACTTCACACACCTCCAATCTATGACTTCACACATCTCCCTTCTATGACTTCACACACTTCCTTTCTGTAACTTCACACACTTCCAATGTTTGACTTCACCAACCTCCATTCCATGACTTCATACACATCCATTCTATAACTTCACAAAACTCCTTTCTTTGACTTCACAAAATTCCATTTTGATTTCACACAACTCCACTCTGTGACTTCACACACCTCCATTTGTGACTTTACACATCACAATTTGTCTTCACACACCTCCATTCTGTGACTTCACACACCTCCATTCTGACTTCACACACCTCCATTCTATGACTTCACACACTTCCATTCTATGACTTCACACACCTCCATTCTGTGACTTCACACACCTCCACTCTGAGTTCACACACCTCCATTCTATGACTTCACACACCTCCATTGTATGACTTCACACACCTCCATTCTGACTTAACATACTTCCATTTTGACTTCAAACACCTCATTTCTGTGACTTCACTCACCTCCATTCTATGATTTCACACACCTCCATACTATGACTTCACACACCTCCATTCTATGACTTCACACACCTCCTTTCTGAGTTGACACACTTCCATTCTGTGACTTCACACACCTCCAATCTGACCGCACACACCTCCATTCTATGACTTCACACACCTCCATTCTCTGACTTCAAAAACCAACATTCTATGCCTTCAAACACCTCCATTCTATGACTTCACACACCTCCATTCTGAGACTTCACACACCTCCGTTCTGTGACTTTACACACGTCCACTCTGTGAGTACATACACTTCCATTCTGTGATTTCACACACCTCCATTCTTTGACTTCACACACCTCCATTCTATGAATTCACACACCTCCATTATGACATCACACAACTCTATTCTGTGACTTCACACACCTGCCTTCTGTGACTTCACACACCTCCATTCTATGACTTCACACCTCCATTCTATGGCTTCACACCTCCATTCTATGACTTCACACACCTCCATTGTGACTTCATATACCTCCATTCTCAGAGTTCACACACCTCCCTTCTGACTTCACACACTTCAATTCTATGACTTCACACAGCTCCATTTTCACTTCACACTCCTCCATTCTATGACTTCGCACACCTCTGTTCTGATTTCACACACCTGCGTTCTGTGACTTCACACACCTCCATTCCGTGACTTCACACACCTCCATTCTGTGATTTCACACACAATCCATTCTATGACTTCACAAACCTCCCTTCTGTGAATTCACACATCTCCATTCTGGGTTCACACACCTCCATTCTGTGACTTCACACACCTCCATTCTGTGACTTCACATACCTCCATTCTATGACTTCACACACCTCCATTCTATGACTTCACACATCTGCATTCTGACTTCACACACCTCCATTCTATGATTTCACACCTCCATTCTCTGACTTCACACATCTCCATTCTGACTTCACACACCTCCAATCTATGACTTCACACATCTCCCTTCTATGACTTCACACACTTCCTTTCTGTAACTTCACACACTTCCAATGTTTGACTTCACCAACCTCCATTCCGTGACTTCACACACCTCCATTCTGTGATTTCACACACAATCCATTCTATGACTTCACAAAACTCCCTTCTGTGAATTCACACATCTCCATTCTGGGTTCACACACCTCCATTCTGTGACTTCACACACCTCCATTCTGTGACTTCACACACCTCCATTCTATGACTTCACACACCTCCATTCTATGACTTCACACACTTCTATTCTGTGACTAGACACACCTCCATTCTATGACTTCACACACATCCATTCTATGACTTCACACATCTGCATTCTGACTTCACACACCTCCATTCTATGATTTCACACCTCCATTCTCTGACTTCAAACATCTCCATTCTGACTTCACACACCTCCAATCTATGACTTCACACATCTCCCTTCTATGACTTCACACACTTCCATTCTGTAACTTCACACACTTCCAATGTTTGACTTCACCCACCTCCATTCCATGACTTCATACACATCCATTCTATGACTTCACACAACTCCTTTCTTTGACTTCACAAAATTCCATTTTGATTTCACACAACTCCACTCTGTGACTTCACACACCTCCATTTGTGACTTCACACATCACAATTTGTCTTCACACACCTCCATTCTGTGACTTCACACACCTCCATTCTGAGTTAACACACCTCCATTTGTGACTTCACACACCTCCATTCTGACTTCACACACCTCCATTCTATGACTTCACACACTTCCATTCTATGACTTCACACACCTGCATTCTGTGACTTCACACACCTCCACTCTGAGTTCACACACCTCCATTCTATAACTTCACACACCTCCATTGTATGACTTCACACACCTCCATTCTGACATAACATACTTCCATTTTGACTTCAAACACCTCATTTCTGTGACTTCACTCACCTCCATTCTATGATTTCACACACCTCCATTCTATGACTTCACACACCTCCATTCTATGACTTCACACACCTCCTTTCTGAGTTGACACACTTCCATTCTGTGACTTCACACACCTCCAATCTGACCGCACACACCTCCATTCTATGACTTCACACACCTCCATTCTCTGACTTCAAAAACCAACATTCTATGCCTTCAAACACCTCCATTCTATGACTTCACACACCTCCATTCTGAGACTTCACACACCTCCGTTCTGTGACTTTACACACGTCCACACTGTGAGTACATACACTTCCATTCTGTGATTTCACACACCTCCATTCTTTGACTTCACACACCTCCATTCTATGAATTCACACACCTCCATTATGACATCACACAACTCTATTCTGTGACTTCACACACCTGCCTTCTGTGACTTAACACACCTCCATTCTATGACTTCACACCTCCATTCTATGGCTTCACACCTCCATTCTATGACTTCACACACCAACATTTATGACGTCACACACCTCCATTCTGTGACTTCACACACCACCATTCTTACATCACACACCTACATTCTATGACTTCACGCACTTCCATTCTATGACTTTACACACCTCCATTCTGTGACTTCACACACCTACTTCTATGACTTCACACACCTCCATTCTGTGACTTCACACACCTCAAATCTAAGTTCACACACCTCCATACTGTGACTTCACACACCTCTATTCTGTGACTTCACACACCTCCAATCTATGACTTCACACACCACCATTCTATGCCTTCACACCCCTCCGTTCTGTGACTTCACACACCTCCATTCTATGACATCACACACCTCCATTCTATGACTTCACACACCTCCATTTTATGACTTCACACACCTCCATTCTATGACTTCAGAAACCTACATTGATACTTCACACACATCCATTCTATGAGTTCACACACCTGCATTGTGACTTCACACACTTCCATTATCTGACTTCACACACCTCCATTCTGACTTCACACACCGCCATTCTGACTTCACACACCTCAATTCTGTGACTTCACACACCTCCATTCTATGATTTCACACACCTCCATTCTGTGACTTCACAGACCTCCATTCTATGACTTTACACACCTCCTTTCTGAGTTCACACACATCCATTCTGTGACTTCACACACCTCCATTGTGACTTCATACACCTCCATTCTATGAGTGCACACACCTCCATTCTGACTTCACACAGTTCCATTCTATGACTTCACACAGCTCCATTCTCACTTCATACTCCTCCATTCTATGACTTCGCACACCTCTGTTCTGACTTCTCACACCTGCATTCTGTGACTTCACACACCTCCATTCTATAACTTCAAAAACCTCCATTCTGTGACTTCACACACCTCCACTCTGTGACTTTACACAGCTCCATTCTGTGACTTCACACACCTCCATTCTGTGATTTCACACACAATCCATTCTATGACTTCACAAACCTCGCTTCTGTGAATTCACACACTTCCAGTCTGGGTTCACACACCTCCATTCTGTGAATTCACACACCTCCATTCTGTGACTTCACACACCTCCATTCTATGACTTCACACACCTCCATCCTATGACTTCACACACCTGCATTCTGACTTCACACACTTCCATTTTGACTTCAAACACCTCATTTCTGTGACTTCACACACCTCCATTCTATGACTTCACACTCCTCCATTCTATGAGTTCACACACCTCCATTCTGTGACTTCACACACCTCCATTCTATGACTTCACACATCTCCATCCTATGACTTCACACACCTGCATTCTGACTTCACACACTTCCATTTTGACTTCAAACACCTCATTTCTGTGACTTCACACACCTCCATTCTATGACTTCACACACCCCCATTCTATGACTTCACACACCTCCTTTCTGAGTTGACACACTTCCATTCTGTGACTTCACACACCTCCAATCTGAACTCACACACCTCCATTCTATGACTTCACATACCTCCATTCTCTGACTTCAAAAACCAACATTCTATGACTTCAAACACCTCCATTCTATGACTTCACACACCTCCATTCTGAGACTTCACACACCTCCACTCTGTGACTTTACACACCTCCAATCTGTGACTACACACACCTCTATTCTATGATTTCACACACCTCCATTCTATGACTTCACACACCTCCATTCTGACTTCACACACCTCAATTCTGTGACTTCACACACCTCCATTCTCTGACTTCACACACCTCCATTCTATGACTTCTCAGACCTCCATTCTATGACTTTACACACCTCCTTTCTGAGTTCACACACCTCCATTCTGTGACTTCACACACCTCTACTCTGTGACTTTACACACCTCCTTTATGTGTCTTCACACACCTCCATCCTGTGATTTCACACACCACCATTCTATGATTTCACACACCTCCATTCTATGACTTCACACACCTCCATTCTATGACTTCACACACCTCCATTCTATGACTTCACACACTTTTATTCTGTGACTACCCACACCTCCATTCTATGACTTCACACACCTCCATTCTATGACTTCACACACCTCCATTCTCTGACTTCACATACCTCCATTCTGTGACTTCACACACCTCCATTCTGTGACTTTACACACCTCCATTCTGTGTCTTCACACACCTCCATCCTGTGATTTCACACACCTCCATTCTATGATTTCACACACCTACATTCTATGACTTCACACACCTCCATTCTATGACTTCACACACCTCCATTCTATGACTTCACACACTTCTATTCTGTGACTAGACACACCTCCATTCTGTGACTTCACACACATCCATTCTATTACTTCACATATCTGCATTCTGACTTCACACACCTCCATTCTATGATTTCACACCTCCATTCTCTGACTTCACACATCTCCATTCTGACTTCACACACCTCCAATCTATGACTTCACACATCTCCCTTCTATGCCTTCACACACCTCCATTCTGTAACTCCACACACTTCCAATGTTTGACTTCACCAACCTCCATTCCATGACTTCATACACATCCATTCTATGACTTCACACAACTCCTTTCTTTGACTTCACAAAATTCCATTTTGATTTCACACACCTCCACTCTGTGACTTCACACACCTCCATTTGTGACTTCACACATCAGAATTTTGACTTCACACACCTCCATTATGTGACTTCACACACCTCCATTCTGAGTTAACACACCTCCATTTGTGACTTCACACACCTCCATTCTGACTTCACACACCTCCATTCTATGACTTCACAGACTTCCATTCTATTAATTCACACACCTCAATTCTGTGACTTCACACACCTCCACTCTGAGTTCACACACCTCCATTCTGTGTCTTCACACACCTCCATTCTGTGACTTCACACACCTCGTTATATGACTTCACACACCTCCATTCTGTGACCTCACACACCTCAAATCTGAGTTCACACCCCTCCATAGTGTGACTTCACACACCTACATTCTGTGACTTCACACACCCCCATTCTATGACTTCACACACCTCCATTCTATGACTTCACACACCTCCATTCTATGCCATTACACACCTCCATTCTGTGACTTCACACACCTCCATTCTATGACATCACACACCTCCATTCTATGATTTTACACACATCCATTCTATGACTTCACAGACCTCCATTCTATGACTTCCCACACCTCCTTTCTGAGTTCACACACATCCGTTCTGTAACTTCATACACCTCCACTGTGACTTCATACACCTCCATTCTATGAGTTCACACACCTCCATTCTGACTTCACACACTTCCATTCTATGACTTCACACAGCTCCATTCTAACTTCACACACCTCCATTTTATGACTTCGCACACCTCTATTCCGACTTCACACAACTGCACTCTGTGACTTCACACACCTCCATTCTATGAGTTCACACACCTCCATTCTGTGACTTCACACACCTCCATTCTATGACTTCACACACCTACATTCTGACTTCACATACTTCCATTTTGACCCCAAACACCTCATTTCTGTGACTTCACACACCTCCATTCTATGATTTCACACACCTCCATTCTATGACTTCACACACCTCCATTCTATGACTTCACACACCTCCTTTCTGAGTTGACACACTTCCATTCTGTGACTTCACCCACCTCCAATCTGACCTCACACACCTCCATTCTATGACTTCACACACCTCCATTCTCTGACTTCAAAAACCAACATTCTATGACTTCAAACACCTCCATTCTATGACTTCCCACACCTCCAATCTGAGACTTCACACACCTCCGTTCTGTGACATTACACACCTCCACTATGTGAGTACATACACTTCCATTCTGTCATTTCACACACCTCCATTCTTTGACTTCACACACCTCCATTCTATGAATTCACACACCTCCATTATGACATCACACAACTCTATTCTGTGACTTCACACACCTGCCTTCTGTGACTTCACACACCTCCATTCTATGACTTCACACCTCCATTCTATGGCTTCACACCTCCATTCTATGACTTCACACACCAACATTTATGACGTCACACACCTCCATTCTGTGACTTCACACACCTCCATTCTGACATCACACACCTACATTCTATGACTTCACGCACTTCCATTCTATGACTTCACACACCTCCATTCTGTGACTTCACACACCTATTTCTATGACTTCACACACCTCCATTTTGTGACTTCACACACCTCAAATCTGAGTTCACACACCTCCATACTGTGACTTCACACACCTCTATTCTGTGACTTCACACACCTCCATTCTATGACTTCACACACCTCCATTCTATGCCTTCACACACCTCCATTCTGTGACTTCACACACCTCCATTCTATGACATCACACACCTCCATTCTGTGACTTCACACACCTCCATTTTATGACTTCACACACCTCCATTCTATGACTTCAGAAACCTACATTGATACTTCACACACCTCCATTCTATGAGTTCACACACCTGCCTTGTGACTTCACACACCTCCATTATCTGACTTCACACACCTCCATTCTATGATTTCACACACCTCCATTCTGTGACTTCACAGACCTCCATTCTATGACTTTACACACCTCCTTTCTGAGTTCACACTCATCCATTCTGTGACTTCACTCACCTCCATTGTGACTTCATACACCTCCATTCTATGAGTTCACACACCTCCATTCTGACTTCACACACTTCCATTCTATGATTTCACACAGCTCCATTCTCACTTCACACTCCTCCATTCTATGACTTCGCACACCTCTGTTCTGACTTCACACCCCTGCATTCTGTGACTTCACACACCTCCATTCTATAACTTCACAAACCTCCATTCTGTGACTTCACACACCTCCACTCTTTGACTTTACACACCTCCATTCTGTGACTTCACACACCTCCATTCTGTGATTTCACACACAATCCATTCTATGACTTCACAAACCTCCCTTCTGTGAATTCACACACCTCCATTCTGGGTTCACACACCTCCATTCTGTGACTTCACACACCTCCATTCTGTGACTTCACACACCTCCATTCTATGACTTCACACACCTCCATCTGTGACTTCACACACGTCCATTCTATGACTTCACACTCCTCCATTCTATAAGTTCACACACCTCCATTCTGTGACTTCACACACCTCCATTCTATGACTTCACACACCTCCATTCTATGACTTCACACACCTGCATTCTGACTTCACACACTTCCATTTTGACTTCAAACACCTCATTTCTGTGACTTCACACACCTCCATTCTATGACTTCACACACCTCCATTCTATGACTTCACACACCTCCTTTCTGAGTTGACACACTTCCATTCTGTGACTTCACACACCTCCAATCTCACCTCACACACCTCCATTCTATGACTTCACGCACCTCCTTTCTCTGACTTCAAAAACCAACATTCTATGACTTCAAACACCTCCATTCTATGACTTCACATACCTTCATTCTGAGACTTCACACACCTCCACTCTGTGACTTTACACACCTCCACTCTGTGACTTTACACACCTCCATTCTGTGACTTCACACAACTCCATTCTGTGATTTCACACACAATCCATTCTATGACTTCACAAACCTCCCTTCTGTGAATTCACACACCTCCATTCTGGGTTCACACACCTCCATGCTGTGACTTCACACACCTCCATTCTGTGACTTCACACACCTCCATTCTATGACTTCACACATCTGCATTCTGACTTCACACACCTCCATTCTCTGACTTCACACACCTCCATTCTATGACTTCTCAGACCTCCATTCTATGACTTTACACACCTCCTTTCTGAGTTCACACACCTCCATTCTGTGACTTCACACACCTCTACTCTGTGACTTTACACACCTCCTTTATGTGTCTTCACACACCTCCATCCTGTGATTTCACACACCACCATTCTATGATTTCACACACCTCCATTCTATGACTTCACACACCTCCATTCTATGACTTCACACACCTCCATTCTATGACTTCACACACTTTTATTCTGTGACTACCCACACCTCCATTCTATGACTTCACACACCTCCATTCTATGACTTCACACACCTCCATTCTCTGACTTCACATACCTCCATTCTGTGACTTCACACACCTCCATTCTGTGACTTTACACACCTCCATTCTGTGTCTTCACACACCTCCATCCTGTGATTTCACACACCTCCATTCTATGATTTCACACACCTACATTCTATGACTTCACACACCTCCATTCTATGACTTCACACACCTCCATTCTATGACTTCACACACTTCTATTCTGTGACTAGACACACCTCCATTCTGTGACTTCACACACATCCATTCTATTACTTCACATATCTGCATTCTGACTTCACACACCTCCATTCTATGATTTCACACCTCCATTCTCTGACTTCACACATCTCCATTCTGACTTCACACACCTCCAATCTATGACTTCACACATCTCCCTTCTATGCCTTCACACACCTCCATTCTGTAACTCCACACACTTCCAATGTTTGACTTCACCAACCTCCATTCCATGACTTCATACACATCCATTCTATGACTTCACACAACTCCTTTCTTTGACTTCACAAAATTCCATTTTGATTTCACACACCTCCACTCTGTGACTTCACACACCTCCATTTGTGACTTCACACATCAGAATTTTGACTTCACACACCTCCATTATGTGACTTCACACACCTCCATTCTGAGTTAACACACCTCCATTTGTGACTTCACACACCTCCATTCTGACTTCACACACCTCCATTCTATGACTTCACAGACTTCCATTCTATTAATTCACACACCTCCATTCTGTGACTTCACACACCTCCACTCTGAGTTCACACACCTCCATTCTGTGTCTTCACACACCTCCATTCTGTGACTTCACACACCTCGTTATATGACTTCACACACCTCCATTCTGTGACCTCACACACCTCAAATCTGAGTTCACACCCCTCCATAGTGTGACTTCACACACCTACATTCTGTGACTTCACACACCCCCATTCTATGACTTCACACACCTCCATTCTATGACTTCACACACCTCCATTCTATGCCATTACACACCTCCATTCTGTGACTTCACACACCTCCATTCTATGACATCACACACCTCCATTCTATGATTTTACACACATCCATTCTATGACTTCACAGACCTCCATTCTATGACTTCCCACACCTCCTTTCTGAGTTCACACACATCCGTTCTGTAACTTCATACACCTCCACTGTGACTTCATACACCTCCATTCTATGAGTTCACACACCTCCATTCTGACTTCACACACTTCCATTCTATGACTTCACACAGCTCCATTCTAACTTCACACACCTCCATTTTATGACTTCGCACACCTCTATTCCGACTTCACACAACTGCACTCTGTGACTTCACACACCTCCATTCTATGAGTTCACACACCTCCATTCTGTGACTTCACACACCTCCATTCTATGACTTCACACACCTACATTCTGACTTCACATACTTCCATTTTGACCCCAAACACCTCATTTCTGTGACTTCACACACCTCCATTCTATGATTTCACACACCTCCATTCTATGACTTCACACACCTCCATTCTATGACTTCACACACCTCCTTTCTGAGTTGACACACTTCCATTCTGTGACTTCACCCACCTCCAATCTGACCTCACACACCTCCATTCTATGACTTCACACACCTCCATTCTCTGACTTCAAAAACCAACATTCTATGACTTCAAACACCTCCATTCTATGACTTCCCACACCTCCAATCTGAGACTTCACACACCTCCGTTCTGTGACATTACACACCTCCACTATGTGAGTACATACACTTCCATTCTGTCATTTCACACACCTCCATTCTTTGACTTCACACACCTCCATTCTATGAATTCACACACCTCCATTATGACATCACACAACTCTATTCTGTGACTTCACACACCTGCCTTCTGTGACTTCACACACCTCCATTCTATGACTTCACACCTCCATTCTATGGCTTCACACCTCCATTCTATGACTTCACACACCAACATTTATGACGTCACACACCTCCATTCTGTGACTTCACACACCTCCATTCTGACATCACACACCTACATTCTATGACTTCACGCACTTCCATTCTATGACTTCACACACCTCCATTCTGTGACTTCACACACCTATTTCTATGACTTCACACACCTCCATTTTGTGACTTCACACACCTCAAATCTGAGTTCACACACCTCCATACTGGGACTTCACACACCTCTATTCTGTGACTTCACACACCTCCATTCTATGACTTCACACACCTCCATTCTATGCCTTCACACACCTCCATTCTGTGACTTCACACACCTCCATTCTATGACATCACACACCTCCATTCTGTGACTTCACACACCTCCATTTTATGACTTCACACACCTCCATTCTATGACTTCAGAAACCTACATTGATACTTCACACACCTCCATTCTATGAGTTCACACACCTGCCTTGTGACTTCACACACCTCCATTATCTGACTTCACACACCTCCATTCTATGATTTCACACACCTCCATTCTGTGACTTCACAGACCTCCATTCTATGACTTTACACACCTCCTTTCTGAGTTCACACTCATCCATTCTGTGACTTCACTCACCTCCATTGTGACTTCATACACCTCCATTCTATGAGTTCACACACCTCCATTCTGACTTCACACACTTCCATTCTATGATTTCACACAGCTCCATTCTCACTTCACACTCCTCCATTCTATGACTTCGCACACCTCTGTTCTGACTTCACACCCCTGCATTCTGTGACTTCACACACCTCCATTCTATAACTTCACAAACCTCCATTCTGTGACTTCACACACCTCCACTCTTTGACTTTACACACCTCCATTCTGTGACTTCACACACCTCCATTCTGTGATTTCACACACAATCCATTCTATGACTTCACAAACCTCCCTTCTGTGAATTCACACACCTCCATTCTGGGTTCACACACCTCCATTCTGTGACTTCACACACCTCCATTCTGTGACTTCACACACCTCCATTCTATGACTTCACACACCTCCATCTGTGACTTCACACACGTCCATTCTATGCCATTACACACCGCCATTCTGTGACTTCACACACCTCCATTCTATGACATCACACACCTCCATTCTGTGACTTCACACACCTCCATTCTATGACTTCACACACCTCCATTCTATGACTTCAGAAACCTACATTGTGACTTCACACACCTCCATTCTATGAGTTCACACACCTGCATTGTGACTTCACACACCTCCATTCTCTGACTTCACACACCTCCATTCTGACTTCACACACCTCCATTCTGACTTCACACACCTCAATTCTGTGACTTCACACACCTCCATTCTATGATTTCACACATCTCCATTCTATGACTTCACAGACCTCCATTCTATGACTTCCCACACCTCCTTTCTGAGTTCACACACATCCATTCTGTGACATCACACACCTCCATTGTGACTTCATACACCTCCATTCTATGAGTTCACACACCTCCATTCTAACTTCACACACTTCCATTCTATGACTTCACACAGCTCCATTCTGACTTCACACACCTCCATTCTATGACTTCGCACACCTCTATTCTGACTTCACAGAACTGCATTCTGTGACTTCATACACCTCCATTCTGTGACTTCACACACCTCCATTCTGTGATTTCACACACAATCCATTCTATGACTTCACAAACCTCCCTTCTGTGAATTCACACACCTCCATTCTGGGTTCACACGCCTCCATTCTGTGACTTCACACACCTCCATTCTGTGACTTCACACACCTCCATTCTATGACTTCACACACCTCCATCTGTGACTTCACACACGTCCATTCTATGACTTCACACTCCTCCATTCTATGAGTTCACACACCTCCATTCTGTGACTTCACACACCTCCAATCTATGACTTCACACACCTCCATTCTATGACTTCACACACCTGCATTCTGACTTCACACACTTCCATTTTGACTTCAAACACCTCATTTCTGTGACTTCACACACCTCCATTCTATGACTTCACACACCTCCATTCTATGACTTCACACACCTCCTTTCTGAGTTGACACACTTCCATTCGGTGACTTCACACACCTCCAATCTCACCTCACACACCTCCATTCTATGACTTCACGCACCTCCATTCTCTGACTTCAAAAACCAACATTCTATGACTTCAAACACCTCCATTCTATGACTTCACATACCTCCATTCTGAGACTTCACACACCTCCACTCTGTGACTTTACACACCTCCACTCTTTGACTTTACACACCTCCATTCTGTGACTTCACACACCTCCATTCTGTGATTTCACACACAATCCATTCTATGACTTCACAAACCTCCCTTCTGTGAATTCACACACCTCCATTCTGGGTTCACACACCTCCATTCTGTGACTTCACACACCTCCATTCTGTGACTTCACACACCTCCATTCTATGACTTCACACACATCCATTCTATGACTTCACACATCTGCATTCTGACTTCACACACCTCCATTCTATGATTTCACACCTCCATTCTCTGACTTCACACATCTCCATTATGACTTCACACACCTCCAATCTATGACTTCACACATCTCCCTTCTATGACTTCACACACCTCTATTCTGTAACATCACACACTTCCAATGTTTGACGTCACCAACCTCCATTCCATGACTTCATACACATCTATTCTATGACTTCACACAACTCCTTTCTTTGACTTCACAAAATTTCATTTTGATTTCACACACCTCCACTCTGTGACTTCACACACCTCCATTTGTGACTTCACACATCACAATTTTGACTTCACACACCTCCATTCTGTGACTTCTCACACCTCCATTCTGAGTTAACACACCTCCATTTGTGACTTCACGCACCTCCATTCTGACTTCACACACCTCCATTCTATGACTTCACACACTTCCATTCTATGACTTCACACACCTCCATTCTGTGACTTCACACACCTCCACTCTGAGTTCACACACCTCCATTCTGTGTCTTCACAAACCTCCATTCTGTGACTTCACACACCTCGTTATATGACTTCACACACCTCCATTCTGTGACCTCACACACCTCAAATCTGAGTTCACACCCCTCCATAGTGTGACTTCACACACCTACATTCTGTGACTTCACACACCCCCATTCTATGACTTCACACACCTCCATTCTATGACTTCACACACCTCCATTCTATGCCATTACACACCTCCATTCTGTGACTTCACACACCTCCATTCTATGACATCACACACCTCCATTCTGTGACTTCACACACCTCCATTCTATGACTTCACACACCTCCATTCTATGACTTCAGAAACCTACATTGTGACTTCACACACCTCCATTCTATGAGTTCACACACCTGCATTGTGACTTCACACACCTCCATTCTCTGACTTCACACACCTCCATTCTGACTTCACACACCTCCATTCTGACTTCACACACCTCAATTCTGTGACTTCACACACCTCCATTCTATGATTTCACACACCTCCATTCTGTGACTTCTCAGACCTCCATTCTATGACTTTACACACCTCCATTCTGAGTTCACACACCTCCATTCTGAGACTTCACACACCTCCACTCTGTGACTTTACACACCTCCACTGTGTGACTACACACACCTCCATTCTATGATTTCACACACCTCCATTCTATGACTTCAAACACCTCCATTCTGACTTCACACACCTCAATTCTGTGACTTCACACACCTCCATTCTATGATTTCACACACCTCCATTCTGTGACTTCTCAGACCTCCATTCTATGACTTTACACACCTCCATTCTGAGTTCACACACCTGCATTCTGTGACTTCACACACCTCCACTCTGTGACTTTACACACCTCCATTCTGTGTCTTCACACACCTCCATCCTGTGATTTCACACACCTCCATTCTATGATTTCACACACCTCCATTCTATGACTTCACACACCTCCATTCTATGACTTCACACACCTCCATTCTATGACTTCACACACTTCTATTCTGTGACTAGACACACCTCCATTCTATGACTTCACACACCTCCATTCTATGACTTCACACACCTCCATTCTCTGACTTCACACACCTCCATTCTGTGACTTCACAAACCTCCACTCTGTGACTTTACACACCTCCATTCTGTGTCTTCACACACCTCCATCCTGTGATTTCACACACCTCCATTCTATGATTTCACACACCTCCATTCTGTGACTTCACACACCTCCATTCTATGACTCCACACACTTCTATTCTGTGACTAGACACACCTCCATTCTATGACTTCACACACATCCATTCTATGACTTCACACATCTGCATTCTGACTTCACACACCTCCATTCCATGATTTCACACCTCCATTCTCTGACTTCACACATCTCCATTCTGACTTCACACACCTCCAATCTATGACTTCACACATCACCCTTCTATGACTTCACACACCTCTATTCTGTAACTTCACACACTTCCAATGTTTGACGTCACCAACCTCCATTCCATGACTTCATACACATCCATTCTATGACTTCACACAACTCCTTTCTTTGACTTCACAAAATTCCATTTTGATTTCACACACCTCCACTCTGTGACTTCACACACCTCCATTTGTGACTTCACACATCACAATTTTGACTTCACACACCTCCATTCTGTGACTTCACACACCTCCATTCTGAGTTAACACACCTCCATTTGTGACTTCACGCACCTCCATTCTGACTTCACACACCTCCATTCTATGACTTCACACACCTCCACTCTGTGTTCACACACCTCCATTCTGTGTCTTCACACACCTCCATTCTCTGACTTCACACACCTCGTTATATGACTTCACACACCTCCATTCTGTGACCTCACACACCTCAAATCTGAGTTCACACCCCTCCATAGTGTGGCTTCACACACCTACATTCTGTGACTTCACACACCCCCATTCTATGACTTCACACACCTCCATTCTATGACTTCACACACCTCCATTCTATGCAGTTACACACATACATTCTGTGACTTCACACACCTCCATTCTATGACATCACACACCTCCATTCTGTGACTTCACACACCTCCATTCTATGACTTCACACACCTCCATTCTATGACTTCAGAAACCTACATTGTGACTTCACACACCTCCATTCTATGCGTTCAAACACCTGCATTGTGACTTCACACACCTCCATTCTCTGACTTCACACACCTCCATTCTGACTTCACACACCTCCATTCTGACTTCACACACCTCAATTCTGTGACTTTACACACCTCCATTCTATGATTTCACACACCTCCATTCTATGACTTCACAGACCTCCATTCTATGACTTCCCACACCTCCTTTCTGAGTTCACACACATCCATTCTGTGACTTCACACACCTCCATTGTGACTTCATACACCTCCATTCTATGAGTTCACACACCTCCATTCTGACTTCACACACTTCCATTCTATGACTTCACACAGCTCCATTCTGACTTCACACACCTCCATTCTATGGCTTCGCACACCTCTATTCTGACTTCACACAACTGCATTCTGTGACTTCACACACCTCCATTCTATGACTTCACACACCTCCATTCTGTGAATTCACACACCTCCATTCTGTGATTTCACACACAATCCATTCTATGACTTCACAAACCTCCCTTCTGTGAATTCACACACCTCCATTCTGGGTTCACACACCTCCATTCTGTGACTTCACACACCTCCATTCTGTGACTTCACACACCTCCATTCTATGACTTCACACACCTCCATCTGTGACTTCACACACGTCCATTCTATGAGTTCACACTCCTCCATTCTATGAGTTCACACACCTCCATTCTATGACTTCACACACCTCCATTCTATGACTTCACACACCTCCATTCTATGACTTCACACACCTGCATTCTCACTTCACACACTTCCATTTTGACTTCAAACACCTCATTTCTGTGACTTCACACACCTCCATTCTATGACTTCACACACCTCCATTCTATGACTTCACACACCTCCTTTCTGAGTTGACACACTTCCATTCTGTGACTTCACACACCTCCATTCTGACTTCACACACCTCAATTCTGTGACTTCACACACCTCCATTCTATGATTTCACACACCTCCATTCTGTGACTATTCAGACCTCCATTCTATGACTTTACACACCTCCATTCTGAGTTCACACACCTCCATTCTGAGACTTCACACACCTCCACTCTGTGACTTTACACACTTCCACTGTGTGACTACACACACCTCCATTCTATGATTTCACACACCTCCATTCTATGACTTCAAACACCGCCATTCTGACTTCACACACCTCAATTCTGTGACTTCACACACCTCCATTCTATGATTTCACACACCTCCATTCTGTGACTTCTCAGACCTCCATGCTATGACTTTACACACCTCCATTCTGAGTTCCCACACGTGCATTGTGTGACTTCACACACCTCCACTCTGTGACTTTACACACCTCCATTCTGTGTCTTCACACACCTCCATCCTGTGATTTCACACACCTCCATTCTATGATTTCACACACCTCCATTCTATGACTTCACACACCTCCATTCTATGACTTCACACACCTCCATTCTATGACTTCACACACTTCTATTCTGTGACTAGACACACCTCCATTCTATGACTTCACACACCTCCATTCTATGACTTCACACACCTCCATTCTCTGACTTCACACACCTCCATTCTGTGACTTCACAAACCTCCACTCTGTGACTTTACACACCTCCATTCTGTGTCTTCACACACCTCCATCCTGTGATTTCACACACCTCCATTCTATGATTTCACACACCTCCATTCTGTGACTTCACACACCTCCATTCTATGACTTCACACACTTCTATTCTGTGACTAGACACACCTCCATTCTATGACTTCACACACATCCATTCTATGACTTCACACATCTGCATTCTGACTTCACACACCTCCATTCCATGATTTCACACCTCCATTCTCTGACTTCACACATCTCCATTCTGACTTCACACACCTCCAATCTATGACTTCACACATCTCCCTTCTATGACTTCACACACCTCTATTCTGTAACTTCACACACTTCCAATGTTTGACGTCACCAACCTCCATTCCATGACTTCATACACATCCATTCTATGACTTCACACAACTCCTTTCTTTGACTTCACAAAATTCCATTTTGATTTCACACACCTCCACTCTGTGACTTCACACACCTCCATTTGTGACTTCACACATCACAATTTTGACTTCACACACCTCCATTCTGTGACTTCACACACCTCCATTCTGAGTTAACACACCTCCATTTGTGACTTCCCGCACCTCCATTCTGACTTCACACACCTCCATTCTATGACTTCACACACCTCCACTCTGTGTTCACACACCTCCATTCTGTGTCTTCACACACCTCCATTCTGTGACTTCACACACCTCGTTATATGACTTCACACACCTCCATTCTGTGACCTCACACACCTCAAATCTGAGTTCACACCCCTCCATAGTGTGGCTTCACACACCTACATTCTGTGACTTCACACACCCCCATTCTATGACTTCACACACCTCCATTCTATGACTTCACACACCTCCATTCTATGCCATTACACACATACATTCTGTGACTTCACACACCTCCATTCTATGACACCACACACCTCCATTCTGTGACTTCACACACCTCCATTCTATGACTTCACACACCTCCATTCTATGACTTCAGAAACCTACATTGTGACTTCACACACCTCCATTCTATGCGTTCACACACCTGCATTGTGACTTCACACACCTCCATTCTCTGACTTCACACACCTCCATTCTGACTTCACACACCTCCATTCTGACTTCACACACCTCAATTCTGTGACTTCACACACCTCCATTCTATGATTTCACACACCTCCATTCTATGACTTCACAGACCTCCATTCTATGACTTCCCACACCTCCTTTCTGAGTTCACACACATCCATTCTGTGACTTCACACACCTCCATTGTGACTTCATACACCTCCATTCTATGAGTTCACACACCTCCATTCTGACTTCACACACTTCCATTCTATGACTTCACACAGCTCCATTCTGACTTCACACACCTCCATTCTATGGCTTCGCACACCTCTATTCTGACTTCACACAACTGCATTCTGTGACTTCACACACCTCCATTCTATGACTTCACACACCTCCATTCTGTGAATTCACACACCTCCATTCTGTGATTTCACACACAATCCATTCTATGACTTCACAAACCTCCCTTCTGTGAATTCACACACCTCCATTCTGGGTTCACACACCTCCATTCTGTGACTTCACACACCTCCATTCTGTGACTTCACACACCTCCATTCTATGACTTCACACACCTCCATCTGTGACTTCACACACGTCCATTCTATGAGTTCACACTCCTCCATTCTATGAGTTCACACACCTCCATTCTGTGACTTCACACACCTCCATTCTATGACTTCACACACCTCCATTTTATGAATTCACACACCTGCATTCTGACTTCACACACTTCCATTTTGACTTCAAACACCTCATTTCTGTGACTTCACACACCTCCATTCTATGACTTCTCACACCTCCATTCTATGACTTCACACACCTCTTTTCTGAGTTGACACACTTCCATTCTGTGACTTCACACTCCTCCATTCTGACTTCACACACCTCAATTCTGTGACTTCACACACCTCCATTCTATGATTTCACACACCTCCATTCTGTGACTTCTCAGACCTCCATTCTATGACTTTACACACCTCCATTCTGAGTTCACACACCTCCATTCTGAGACTTCACACACCTCCACTCTGTGACTTTACACACCTACACTGTGTGACTACACACACCTCCATTCTATGATTTCACACACCTCCATTCTATGACTTCAAACACCTCCATTCTGTCTTCACACACCTCAATTCTGTGACTTCACACACCTCCATTCTATGATTTCACACACCTCCATTCTGTGACTTCTCAGACCTCCATTCTATGACTTTACACCCCTCCATTCTGAGTTCACACACGTGCATTCTGTGACTTCACACACCTCCACTCTGTGACTTTACACACCTCCATTCTGTGTCTTCACACACCTCCATCCTGTGATTTCACACACCTCCATTCTATGATTTCACACACCTCCATTCTATGACTTCACACACCTCCATTCTATGACTTCACGCACCTCCATTCTATGACTTCACACACCTCCATTCTATGACTTCACACACTTCTATTCTGTGACTAGACACACCTCCATTCTATGACTTCACACACCTCCATTCTATGACTTCACACACCTCCATTCTCTGACTTCACACACCTCCATTCTGTGACTTCACAAACCTCCACTCTGTGACTTTACACACCTCCATTCTGTGTCTTCACACACCTCCATCCTGTGATTTCACACACCTCCATTCTATGATTTCACACACCTCCATTCTGTGACTTCACACACCTCCATTCTATGACTTCACACACTTCTATTCTGTGACTAGACACACCTCCATTCTATGACTTCACACACATCCATTCTATGACTTCACACATCTGCATTCTGACTTCACACACCTCCATTCCATGATTTCACACCTCCATTCTCTGACTTCACACATCTCCATTCTGACTTCACACACCTCCAATCTATGACTTCACACATCTCCTTTCTATGACTTCACACACCTCTATTCTGTAACTTCACACACTTCCAATGTTTGACGTCACCAACCTCCATTCCATGACTTCATACACATCCATTCTATGACTTCACACAACTCCTTTCTTTGACTTCACAAAATTCCATTTTGATTTCACACACCTCCACTCTGTGACTTCACACACCTCCATTTGTGACTTCACACATCACAATTTTGACTTCACACACCTCCATTCTGTGACTTCACACACCTACATTCTGAGTTAACACACCTCCATTTGTGACTTCCCGCACCTCCATTCTGACTTCACACACCTCCATTCTATGACTTCACACACTTCCATTCTATGACTTCACACACCTCCATTCTGTGACTTCACACACCTCCACTCTGAGTTCACACACCTCTATTCTGTGTCTTCACACACCTCCATTCTGTGACTTCACACACCTCGTTATATGACTTCACACACCTCCATTCTGTGACCTCACACACCTCAAATCTGAGTTCACACCCCTCCATAGTGTGGCTTCACACACCTACATTCTGTGACTTCACACACCCCCATTCTATGACTTCACCCACCTCCATTCTATGACTTCACACACCTCCATTCTATGCCATTACACACCTCCATTCTGTGACTTCACACACCTCCATTCTATGACATCACACACCTCCATTCTGTGACTTCACACACCTCCATTCTATGACTTCACACACCTCCTTCTATGACTTCAGAAACCTACATTGTGACTTCACACACCTCCATTCTATGAGTTCACACACCTGCATTGTGACTTCACAAACCTCCATTCTGACTTCACACACCTCCATTCTGACTTCACACACCTCAATTCTGTGACTTCACACACCTCCATTCTATGATTTCACACACCTCCATTCTGTGACTTCACACACCTCGTTATATGACTTCACACACCTCCATTCTTTGACTTCACACACCTCCATTCTATGACTTCAGAAACCTACATTGTGACTTCACACACCTCCATTCTATGAGTTCACACACCTGCATTGTGACTTCACACACCTCCATTCTCTGACTTCACACACCTCCATTCTATGAATTCACACACCTCCATTCTGACTTCACACACCTCAATTCTGTGACTTCACACACCTCCATTCTATGATTTCACACACCTCCATTCTATGACTTCACAGACCTCCATTCTATGACTTCCCACACCTCCTTTCTGAGTTCACACACATCCATTCTGTGACTTCACACACCTCCATTGTGACTTCATACACCTCCATTCTATGAGTTCACACACCTCCATTCAGACTTCACACACTTCCATTCTATGACTTCATACAGCTCCACTCTGACTTCACACACCTCCATTCTATGACTTCGCACACCTCTATTCTGACTTCACACAACTGCATTCTGTGACTTCACACACCTCCATTCTATGACTTCACACACCTCCATTCTGTGACTTCACACACCTCAACTCTGTGACTTTACACACCTCCATTCTGTGACTTCACACACCTCCATTGTGACTTCATATACTTCCATTCTATGAGTTCACCACCTCCATTCTGACTTCACACACTTCAATTCTATGACTTCACACAGCTCCATTTTCACTTCACACTCCTCCATTCTATGACTTCGCACACCTCTGTTCTGACTTCACACACCTGCATTCTGTGACTTCACACACCTCCATTCTGTGAGTTCACACACCTCCATTCTGTGATTTCACACAATCCATTCTATGACTTCACAAACCTCCCTTCTGTGAATTCACACATCTCCATTCTGGGTTCACACACCTCCATTCTGTGACTTCACACACCTCCATTCTGTGACTTTACACACCTCCATTCTATGACTTCACACACCTCCATCTGTGACTTCACACACGTCCATTCTATGACTTCACACTCCTCCATTCTATGAGTTCACACAACTCTTTTTGTGACTTCACACACCTCCATTCTATGACTTCACACACCTCCACTCTATGACTTCACACATCTCCATTCTGACTTCACATACTTCCATTTTGACTTCAAACACCTCATTTCTGTGACTTCACACACCTCCTTTCTATGATTTCACACACCTCAATTCTATGACTTCACACACCTCCATTCTATGACTTCACACACCTCCTTTCTGAGATGGCACAATTCCATTCTGTGAATTCACACACCTCCAATCTTACCTCACACACCTCCATTCTATGATTTCACACACCTCCATTCTCTGACTTCAAAAACCAACATTCTATGACGTCAAACACCTCCATTCTATGACTTCACACACCTCCATTCTGAGACTTCACACACCTCCGTTCTGTGACTTTACACACCTCCACTCTGTGAGTACATACACTTCCATTCTGTGATTTCACACACCACCATTCTTTGACTTCACACACCTCCATTCTATGAATTCACACACCTCCATTATGACATCACACAACTCTATTCTGTGACTTCACACACCTGCCTTCTGTGACTTCACACACCTCCATTCTATGACTTCACACCGCCATTCTATGGCTTCTCACCTCCATTCTATGACTTCACACACCAACATTTATGACGTCACACACCTCCATTCTGTGACTTCACACACCTCCATTCTGACATCACACAACTACATTCTATGACTTCACGCACTTCCATTCTATGACTTCACACACCTCCATTCTGTGACTTCACTCACCTCCATTGTGAGTTCACACACATCCATTCTGTGACTTCACACACCTCCATTCATTGACTTCACACACCTTGATTCTCTGACTTCACATACCTCCATTCTACGATTTCACACACCTCCATTCTGTGATTTCACACACAATCCATTCTATGACTTCACAAACCTCCCTTCTGTGAATTCACACACCTCCATTCTGGGTTCACACACCTCCATTCTGTGACTTCACACACCTCCATTCTGTGACTTCACACACCTCCATTCTATGACTCACACACCTCCATCTGTGACTTCACACACGTCCATTCTATGACTTCACACTCCTCCATTCTATGAGTTCACACACCTCCATTCTGTGACTTCACACAGCTCCATTCTATGACTTCACACACCTCCATTCTATGACTTCACACACCTGCATTCTGACTTCACCCACTTCCATTTTGACTTCAAACACCTCATTTCTGTGACTTCACACACCTCTATTCTGTAACTTCACACACTTCCAATGTTTGACGTCACCAACCTCCATTCCATGACTTCATACACATCCATTCTATGACTTCACACAACTCCTTTCTTTGACTTCACAAAATTCCATTTTGATTTCACACACCTCCACTCTGTGACTTCACACACCTCCATTTGTGACCTCACACATCACAATTTTGACTTCACACACCTCCATTCTGTGACTTCACACACCTCCATTCTGAGTTAACACACCTCCATTTGTGACTTCACGCACCTCCATTCTGACTTCACACACCTCCATTCTATGACTTCACACACCTCCACTCTGTGTTCACACACCTCCATTCTGTGTCTTCACACACCTCCATTCTCTGACTTCACACACCTCGTTATATGACTTCACACACCTCCATTCTGTGACCTCACACACCTCAAATCTGAGTTCACACCCCTCCATAGTGTGGCTTCACACACCTACATTCTGTGACTTCACACACCCCCATTCTATGACTTCACACACCTCCATTCTATGACTTCACACACCTCCATTCTATGCCATTACACACATACATTCTGTGACTTCACACACCTCCATTCTATGACATCACACACCTCCATTCTGTGACTTCACACACCTCCATTCTATGACTTCACACACCTCCATTCTATGACTTCAGAAACCTACATTGTGACTTCACACACCTCCATTCTATGCGTTCAAACACCTGCATTGTGACTTCACACACCTCCATTCTCTGACTTCACACACCTCCATTCTGACTTCACACACCTCCATTCTGACTTCACACACCTCAATTCTGTGACTTCACACACCTCCATTCTATGATTTCACACACCTCCATTCTGTGTCTTCACACACCTCCATTCTCTGACTTCACACACCTCGTTATATGACTTCACACACCTCCATTCTGTGACCTCACACACCTCAAATCTGAGTTCACACCCCTCCATAGTGTGGCTTCACACACCTACATTCTGTGACTTCACACACCCCCATTCTATGACTTCACACACCTCCATTCTATGACTTCACACACCTCCATTCTATGCAGTTACACACATACATTCTGTGACTTCACACACCTCCATTCTATGACATCACACACCTCCATTCTGTGACTTCACACACCTCCATTCTATGACTTCACACACCTCCATTCTATGACTTCAGAAACCTACATTGTGACTTCACACACCTCCATTCTATGCGTTCAAACACCTGCATTGTGACTTCACACACCTCCATTCTCTGACTTCACACACCTCCATTCTGACTTCACACACCTCCATTCTGACTTCACACACCTCAATTCTGTGACTTTACACACCTCCATTCTATGATTTCACACACCTCCATTCTATGACTTCACAGACCTCCATTCTATGACTTCCCACACCTCCTTTCTGAGTTCACACACATCCATTCTGTGACTTCACACACCTCCATTGTGACTTCATACACCTCCATTCTATGAGTTCACACACCTCCATTCTGACTTCACACACTTCCATTCTATGACTTCACACAGCTCCATTCTGACTTCACACACCTCCATTCTATGGCTTCGCACACCTCTATTCTGACTTCACACAACTGCATTCTGTGACTTCACACACCTCCATTCTATGACTTCACACACCTCCATTCTGTGAATTCACACACCTCCATTCTGTGATTTCACACACAATCCATTCTATGACTTCACAAACCTCCCTTCTGTGAATTCACACACCTCCATTCTGGGTTCACACACCTCCATTCTGTGACTTCACACACCTCCATTCTGTGACTTCACACACCTCCATTCTATGACTTCACACACCTCCATCTGTGACTTCACACACGTCCATTCTATGAGTTCACACTCCTCCATTCTATGAGTTCACACACCTCCATTCTATGACTTCACACACCTCCATTCTATGACTTCACACACCTCCATTCTATGACTTCACACACCTGCATTCTCACTTCACACACTTCCATTTTGACTTCAAACACCTCATTTCTGTGACTTCACACACCTCCATTCTATGACTTCACACACCTCCATTCTATGACTTCACACACCTCCTTTCTGAGTTGACACACTTCCATTCTGTGACTTCACACACCTCCATTCTGACTTCACACACCTCAATTCTGTGACTTCACACACCTCCATTCTATGATTTCACACACCTCCATTCTGTGACTATTCAGACCTCCATTCTATGACTTTACACACCTCCATTCTGAGTTCACACACCTCCATTCTGAGACTTCACACACCTCCACTCTGTGACTTTACACACTTCCACTGTGTGACTACACACACCTCCATTCTATGATTTCACACACCTCCATTCTATGACTTCAAACACCGCCATTCTGACTTCACACACCTCAATTCTGTGACTTCACACACCTCCATTCTATGATTTCACACACCTCCATTCTGTGACTTCTCAGACCTCCATGCTATGACTTTACACACCTCCATTCTGAGTTCCCACACGTGCATTGTGTGACTTCACACACCTCCACTCTGTGACTTTACACACCTCCATTCTGTGTCTTCACACACCTCCATCCTGTGATTTCACACACCTCCATTCTATGATTTCACACACCTCCATTCTATGACTTCACACACCTCCATTCTATGACTTCACACACCTCCATTCTATGACTTCACACACTTCTATTCTGTGACTAGACACACCTCCATTCTATGACTTCACACACCTCCATTCTATGACTTCACACACCTCCATTCTCTGACTTCACACACCTCCATTCTGTGACTTCACAAACCTCCACTCTGTGACTTTACACACCTCCATTCTGTGTCTTCACACACCTCCATCCTGTGATTTCACACACCTCCATTCTATGATTTCACACACCTCCATTCTGTGACTTCACACACCTCCATTCTATGACTTCACACACTTCTATTCTGTGACTAGACACACCTCCATTCTATGACTTCACACACATCCATTCTATGACTTCACACATCTGCATTCTGACTTCACACACCTCCATTCCATGATTTCACACCTCCATTCTCTGACTTCACACATCTCCATTCTGACTTCACACACCTCCAATCTATGACTTCACACATCTCCCTTCTATGACTTCACACACCTCTATTCTGTAACTTCACACACTTCCAATGTTTGACGTCACCAACCTCCATTCCATGACTTCATACACATCCATTCTATGACTTCACACAACTCCTTTCTTTGACTTCACAAAATTCCATTTTGATTTCACACACCTCCACTCTGTGACTTCACACACCTCCATTTGTGACTTCACACATCACAATTTTGACTTCACACACCTCCATTCTGTGACTTCACACACCTCCATTCTGAGTTAACACACCTCCATTTGTGACTTCCCGCACCTCCATTCTGACTTCA
This sequence comes from Megascapheus bottae, assembly GCA_024803745.1. Taxonomy (NCBI): domain Eukaryota; kingdom Metazoa; phylum Chordata; class Mammalia; order Rodentia; family Geomyidae; genus Megascapheus; species Megascapheus bottae. The sequence continues at coordinate 115,884 of JANJXV010000671.1, read as the reverse complement.
CACACCTCCATTCTATGACTTCACACACCTCCACTCTGTGTTCACACACCTCCATTCTGTGTCTTCACACACCTCCATTCTGTGACTTCACACACCTCGTTATATGACTTCACACACCTCCATTCTGTGACCTCACACACCTCAAATCTGAGTTCACACCCCTCCATAGTGTGGCTTCACACACCTACATTCTGTGACTTCACACACCCCCATTCTATGACTTCACACACCTCCATTCTATGACTTCACACACCTCCATTCTATGCCATTACACACATACATTCTGTGACTTCACACACCTCCATTCTATGACACCACACACCTCCATTCTGTGACTTCACACACCTCCATTCTATGACTTCACACACCTCCATTCTATGACTTCAGAAACCTACATTGTGACTTCACACACCTCCATTCTATGCGTTCACACACCTGCATTGTGACTTCACACACCTCCATTCTCTGACTTCACACACCTCCATTCTGACTTCACACACCTCCATTCTGACTTCACACACCTCAATTCTGTGACTTCACACACCTCCATTCTATGATTTCACACACCTCCATTCTATGACTTCACAGACCTCCATTCTATGACTTCCCACACCTCCTTTCTGAGTTCACACACATCCATTCTGTGACTTCACACACCTCCATTGTGACTTCATACACCTCCATTCTATGAGTTCACACACCTCCATTCTGACTTCACACACTTCCATTCTATGACTTCACACAGCTCCATTCTGACTTCACACACCTCCATTCTATGGCTTCGCACACCTCTATTCTGACTTCACACAACTGCATTCTGTGACTTCACACACCTCCATTCTATGACTTCACACACCTCCATTCTGTGAATTCACACACCTCCATTCTGTGATTTCACACACAATCCATTCTATGACTTCACAAACCTCCCTTCTGTGAATTCACACACCTCCATTCTGGGTTCACACACCTCCATTCTGTGACTTCACACACCTCCATTCTGTGACTTCACACACCTCCATTCTATGACTTCACACACCTCCATCTGTGACTTCACACACGTCCATTCTATGAGTTCACACTCCTCCATTCTATGAGTTCACACACCTCCATTCTGTGACTTCACACACCTCCATTCTATGACTTCACACACCTCCATTTTATGAATTCACACACCTGCATTCTGACTTCACACACTTCCATTTTGACTTCAAACACCTCATTTCTGTGACTTCACACACCTCCATTCTATGACTTCTCACACCTCCATTCTATGACTTCACACACCTCTTTTCTGAGTTGACACACTTCCATTCTGTGACTTCACACTCCTCCATTCTGACTTCACACACCTCAATTCTGTGACTTCACACACCTCCATTCTATGATTTCACACACCTCCATTCTGTGACTTCTCAGACCTCCATTCTATGACTTTACACACCTCCATTCTGAGTTCACACACCTCCATTCTGAGACTTCACACACCTCCACTCTGTGACTTTACACACCTACACTGTGTGACTACACACACCTCCATTCTATGATTTCACACACCTCCATTCTATGACTTCAAACACCTCCATTCTGTCTTCACACACCTCAATTCTGTGACTTCACACACCTCCATTCTATGATTTCACACACCTCCATTCTGTGACTTCTCAGACCTCCATTCTATGACTTTACACCCCTCCATTCTGAGTTCACACACGTGCATTCTGTGACTTCACACACCTCCACTCTGTGACTTTACACACCTCCATTCTGTGTCTTCACACACCTCCATCCTGTGATTTCACACACCTCCATTCTATGATTTCACACACCTCCATTCTATGACTTCACACACCTCCATTCTATGACTTCACGCACCTCCATTCTATGACTTCACACACCTCCATTCTATGACTTCACACACTTCTATTCTGTGACTAGACACACCTCCATTCTATGACTTCACACACCTCCATTCTATGACTTCACACACCTCCATTCTCTGACTTCACACACCTCCATTCTGTGACTTCACAAACCTCCACTCTGTGACTTTACACACCTCCATTCTGTGTCTTCACACACCTCCATCCTGTGATTTCACACACCTCCATTCTATGATTTCACACACCTCCATTCTGTGACTTCACACACCTCCATTCTATGACTTCACACACTTCTATTCTGTGACTAGACACACCTCCATTCTATGACTTCACACACATCCATTCTATGACTTCACACATCTGCATTCTGACTTCACACACCTCCATTCCATGATTTCACACCTCCATTCTCTGACTTCACACATCTCCATTCTGACTTCACACACCTCCAATCTATGACTTCACACATCTCCTTTCTATGACTTCACACACCTCTATTCTGTAACTTCACACACTTCCAATGTTTGACGTCACCAACCTCCATTCCATGACTTCATACACATCCATTCTATGACTTCACACAACTCCTTTCTTTGACTTCACAAAATTCCATTTGATTTCACACACCTCCACTCTGTGACTTCACACACCTCCATTTGTGACTTCACACATCACAATTTTGACTTCACACACCTCCATTCTGTGACTTCACACACCTACATTCTGAGTTAACACACCTCCATTTGTGACTTCCCGCACCTCCATTCTGACTTCACACACCTCCATTCTATGACTTCACACACTTCCATTCTATGACTTCACACACCTCCATTCTGTGACTTCACACACCTCCACTCTGAGTTCACACACCTCTATTCTGTGTCTTCACACACCTCCATTCTGTGACTTCACACACCTCGTTATATGACTTCACACACCTCCATTCTGTGACCTCACACACCTCAAATCTGAGTTCACACCCCTCCATAGTGTGGCTTCACACACCTACATTCTGTGACTTCACACACCCCCATTCTATGACTTCACCCACCTCCATTCTATGACTTCACACACCTCCATTCTATGCCATTACACACCTCCATTCTGTGACTTCACACACCTCCATTCTATGACATCACACACCTCCATTCTGTGACTTCACACACCTCCATTCTATGACTTCACACACCTCCTTCTATGACTTCAGAAACCTACATTGTGACTTCACACACCTCCATTCTATGAGTTCACACACCTGCATTGTGACTTCACAAACCTCCATTCTGACTTCACACACCTCCATTCTGACTTCACACACCTCAATTCTGTGACTTCACACACCTCCATTCTATGATTTCACACACCTCCATTCTGTGACTTCACACACCTCGTTATATGACTTCACACACCTCCATTCTTTGACTTCACACACCTCCATTCTATGACTTCAGAAACCTACATTGTGACTTCACACACCTCCATTCTATGAGTTCACACACCTGCATTGTGACTTCACACACCTCCATTCTCTGACTTCACACACCTCCATTCTATGAATTCACACACCTCCATTCTGACTTCACACACCTCAATTCTGTGACTTCACACACCTCCATTCTATGATTTCACACACCTCCATTCTATGACTTCACAGACCTCCATTCTATGACTTCCCACACCTCCTTTCTGAGTTCACACACATCCATTCTGTGACTTCACACACCTCCATTGTGACTTCATACACCTCCATTCTATGAGTTCACACACCTCCATTCAGACTTCACACACTTCCATTCTATGACTTCATACAGCTCCACTCTGACTTCACACACCTCCATTCTATGACTTCGCACACCTCTATTCTGACTTCACACAACTGCATTCTGTGACTTCACACACCTCCATTCTATGACTTCACACACCTCCATTCTGTGACTTCACACACCTCAACTCTGTGACTTTACACACCTCCATTCTGTGACTTCACACACCTCCATTGTGACTTCATATACTTCCATTCTATGAGTTCACCACCTCCATTCTGACTTCACACACTTCAATTCTATGACTTCACACAGCTCCATTTTCACTTCACACTCCTCCATTCTATGACTTCGCACACCTCTGTTCTGACTTCACACACCTGCATTCTGTGACTTCACACACCTCCATTCTGTGAGTTCACACACCTCCATTCTGTGATTTCACACAATCCATTCTATGACTTCACAAACCTCCCTTCTGTGAATTCACACATCTCCATTCTGGGTTCACACACCTCCATTCTGTGACTTCACACACCTCCATTCTGTGACTTTACACACCTCCATTCTATGACTTCACACACCTCCATCTGTGACTTCACACACGTCCATTCTATGACTTCACACTCCTCCATTCTATGAGTTCACACAACTCTTTTTGTGACTTCACACACCTCCATTCTATGACTTCACACACCTCCACTCTATGACTTCACACATCTCCATTCTGACTTCACATACTTCCATTTTGACTTCAAACACCTCATTTCTGTGACTTCACACACCTCCTTTCTATGATTTCACACACCTCAATTCTATGACTTCACACACCTCCATTCTATGACTTCACACACCTCCTTTCTGAGATGGCACAATTCCATTCTGTGAATTCACACACCTCCAATCTTACCTCACACACCTCCATTCTATGATTTCACACACCTCCATTCTCTGACTTCAAAAACCAACATTCTATGACGTCAAACACCTCCATTCTATGACTTCACACACCTCCATTCTGAGACTTCACACACCTCCGTTCTGTGACTTTACACACCTCCACTCTGTGAGTACATACACTTCCATTCTGTGATTTCACACACCACCATTCTTTGACTTCACACACCTCCATTCTATGAATTCACACACCTCCATTATGACATCACACAACTCTATTCTGTGACTTCACACACCTGCCTTCTGTGACTTCACACACCTCCATTCTATGACTTCACACCGCCATTCTATGGCTTCTCACCTCCATTCTATGACTTCACACACCAACATTTATGACGTCACACACCTCCATTCTGTGACTTCACACACCTCCATTCTGACATCACACAACTACATTCTATGACTTCACGCACTTCCATTCTATGACTTCACACACCTCCATTCTGTGACTTCACTCACCTCCATTGTGAGTTCACACACATCCATTCTGTGACTTCACACACCTCCATTCATTGACTTCACACACCTTGATTCTCTGACTTCACATACCTCCATTCTACGATTTCACACACCTCCATTCTGTGATTTCACACACAATCCATTCTATGACTTCACAAACCTCCCTTCTGTGAATTCACACACCTCCATTCTGGGTTCACACACCTCCATTCTGTGACTTCACACACCTCCATTCTGTGACTTCACACACCTCCATTCTATGACTCACACACCTCCATCTGTGACTTCACACACGTCCATTCTATGACTTCACACTCCTCCATTCTATGAGTTCACACACCTCCATTCTGTGACTTCACACAGCTCCATTCTATGACTTCACACACCTCCATTCTATGACTTCACACACCTGCATTCTGACTTCACCCACTTCCATTTTGACTTCAAACACCTCATTTCTGTGACTTCACACACCTCTATTCTGTAACTTCACACACTTCCAATGTTTGACGTCACCAACCTCCATTCCATGACTTCATACACATCCATTCTATGACTTCACACAACTCCTTTCTTTGACTTCACAAAATTCCATTTTGATTTCACACACCTCCACTCTGTGACTTCACACACCTCCATTTGTGACCTCACACATCACAATTTTGACTTCACACACCTCCATTCTGTGACTTCACACACCTCCATTCTGAGTTAACACACCTCCATTTGTGACTTCACGCACCTCCATTCTGACTTCACACACCTCCATTCTATGACTTCACACACCTCCACTCTGTGTTCACACACCTCCATTCTGTGTCTTCACACACCTCCATTCTCTGACTTCACACACCTCGTTATATGACTTCACACACCTCCATTCTGTGACCTCACACACCTCAAATCTGAGTTCACACCCCTCCATAGTGTGGCTTCACACACCTACATTCTGTGACTTCACACACCCCCATTCTATGACTTCACACACCTCCATTCTATGACTTCACACACCTCCATTCTATGCCATTACACACATACATTCTGTGACTTCACACACCTCCATTCTATGACATCACACACCTCCATTCTGTGACTTCACACACCTCCATTCTATGACTTCACACACCTCCATTCTATGACTTCAGAAACCTACATTGTGACTTCACACACCTCCATTCTATGCGTTCAAACACCTGCATTGTGACTTCACACACCTCCATTCTCTGACTTCACACACCTCCATTCTGACTTCACACACCTCCATTCTGACTTCACACACCTCAATTCTGTGACTTTACACACCTCCATTCTATGATTTCACACACCTCCATTCTATGACTTCACAGACCTCCATTCTATGACTTCCCACACCTCCTTTCTGAGTTCACACACATCCATTCTGTGACTTCACACACCTCCATTGTGACTTCATACACCTCCATTCTATGAGTTCACACACCTCCATTCTGACTTCACACACTTCCGTTCTATGACTTCACACAGCTCCATTCTGACTTCACACACCTCCATTCTATGGCTTCGCACACCTCTATTCTGACTTCACACAACTGCATTCTGTGACTTCACACACCTCCATTCTATGACTTCACACACCTCCATTCTGTGAATTCACACACCTCCATTCTGTGATTTCACACACAATCCATTCTATGACTTCACAAACCTCCCTTCTGTGAATTCACACACCTCCATTCTGGGTTCACACACCTCCATTCTGTGACTTCACACACCTCCATTCTGTGACTTCACACACCTCCATTCTATGACTTCACACACCTCCATCTGTGACTTCACACACGTCCATTCTATGAGTTCACACTCCTCCATTCTATGAGTTCACACACCTCCATTCTATGACTTCACACACCTCCATTCTATGACTTCACACACCTCCATTCTATGACTTCACACACCTGCATTCTCACTTCACACACTTCCATTTTGACTTCAAACACCTCATTTCTGTGACTTCACACACCTCCATTCTATGACTTCACACACCTCCATTCTATGACTTCACACACCTCCTTTCTGAGTTGACACACTTCCATTCTGTGACTTCACACACCTCCATTCTGACTTCACACACCTCAATTCTGTGACTTCACACACCTCCATTCTATGATTTCACACACCTCCATTCTGTGACTATTCAGACCTCCATTCTATGACTTTACACACCTCCATTCTGAGTTCACACACCTCCATTCTGAGACTTCACACACCTCCACTCTGTGACTTTACACACTTCCACTGTGTGACTACACACACCTCCATTCTATGATTTCACACACCTCCATTCTATGACTTCAAACACCGCCATTCTGACTTCACACACCTCAATTCTGTGACTTCACACACCTCCATTCTATGATTTCACACACCTCCATTCTGTGACTTCTCAGACCTCCATGCTATGACTTTACACACCTCCATTCTGAGTTCCCACACGTGCATTGTGTGACTTCACACACCTCCACTCTGTGACTTTACACACCTCCATTCTGTGTCTTCACACACCTCCATCCTGTGATTTCACACACCTCCATTCTATGATTTCACACACCTCCATTCTATGACTTCACACACCTCCATTCTATGACTTCACACACCTCCATTCTATGACTTCACACACTTCTATTCTGTGACTAGACACACCTCCATTCTATGACTTCACACACCTCCATTCTATGACTTCACACACCTCCATTCTCTGACTTCACACACCTCCATTCTGTGACTTCACAAACCTCCACTCTGTGACTTTACACACCTCCATTCTGTGTCTTCACACACCTCCATCCTGTGATTTCACACACCTCCATTCTATGATTTCACACACCTCCATTCTGTGACTTCACACACCTCCATTCTATGACTTCACACACTTCTATTCTGTGACTAGACACACCTCCATTCTATGACTTCACACACATCCATTCTATGACTTCACACATCTGCATTCTGACTTCACACACCTCCATTCCATGATTTAACACCTCCATTCTCTGACTTCACACATCTCCATTCTGACTTCACACACCTCCAATCTATGACTTCACACATCTCCCTTCTATGACTTCACACACCTCTATTCTGTAACTTCACACACTTCCAATGTTTGACGTCACCAACCTCCATTCCATGACTTCATACACATCCATTCTACGACTTCACACAACTCCTTTCTTTGACTTCACAAAATTCCATTTTGATTTCACACACCTCCACTCTGTGACTTCACACACCTCCATTTGTGACTTCACACATCACAATTTTGACTTCACACACCTCCATTCTGTGACTTCACACACCTCCATTCTGAGTTAACACACCTCCATTTGTGACTTCCCGCACCTCCATTCTGACTTCACACACCTCCATTCTATGACTTCACACACCTCCACTCTGTGTTCACACACCTCCATTCTGTGTCTTCACACACCTCCATTCTGTGACTTCACACACCTCGTTATATGACTTCACACACCTCCATTCTGTGACCTCACACACCTCAAATCTGAGTTCACACCCCTCCATAGTGTGGCTTCACACACCTACATTCTGTGACTTCACACACCCCCATTCTATGACTTCACACACCTCCATTCTATGACTTCACACACCTCCATTCTATGCCATTACACACATACATTCTGTGACTTCACACACCTCCATTCTATGACACCACACACCTCCATTCTGTGACTTCACACACCTCCATTCTATGACTTCACACACCTCCATTCTATGACTTCAGAAACCTACATTGTGACTTCACACACCTCCATTCTATGCGTTCACACACCTGCATTGTGACTTCACACACCTCCATTCTCTGACTTCACACACCTCCATTCTGATTTCACACACCTCCATTCTGACTTCACACACCTCAATTCTGTGACTTCACACACCTCCATTCTATGATTTCACACACCTCCATTCTATGACTTCACAGACCTCCATTCTATGACTTCCCACACCTCCTTTCTGAGTTCACACACATCCATTCTGTGACTTCACACACCTCCATTGTGACTTCATACACCTCCATTCTATGAGTTCACACACCTCCATTCTGACTTCACACACTTCCATTCTATGACTTCACACAGCTCCATTCTGACTTCACACACCTCCATTCTATGGCTTCGCACACCTCTATTCTGACTTCACACAACTGCATTCTGTGACTTCACACACCTCCATTCTATGACTTCACACACCTCCATTCTGTGAATTCACACACCTCCATTCTGTGATTTCACACACAATCCATTCTATGACTTCACAAACCTCCCTTCTGTGAATTCACACACCTCCATTCTGGGTTCACACACCTCCATTCTGTGACTTCACACACCTCCATTCTGTGACTTCACACACCTCCATTCTATGACTTCACACACCTCCATCTGTGACTTCACACACGTCCATTCTATGAGTTCACACTCCTCCATTCTATGAGTTCACACACCTCCATTCTGTGACTTCACACACCTCCATTCTATGACTTCACACACCTCCATTTTATGAATTCACACACCTGCATTCTGACTTCACACACTTCCATTTTGACTTCAAACACCTCATTTCTGTGACTTCACACACCTCCATTCTATGACTTCTCACACCTCCATTCTATGACTTCACACACCTCTTTTCTGAGTTGACACACTTCCATTCTGTGACTTCACACACCTCCATTCTGACTTCACACACCTCAATTCTGTGACTTCACACACCTCCATTCTATGATTTCACACACCTCCATTCTGTGACTTCTCAGACCTCCATTCTATGACTTTACACACCTCCATTCTGAGTTCACACACCTCCATTCTGAGACTTCACACACCTCCACTCTGTGAATTTACACACATCCACTGTGTGACTACACACACCTCCATTCTATGATTTCACACACCTCCATTCTATGACTTCAAACACCTCCATTCTGTCTTCACACACCTCAATTCTGTGACTTCACACACCTCCATTCTATGATTTCACACACCTCCATTCTGTGACTTCTCAGACCTCCATTCTATGACTTTACACCCCTCCATTCTGAGTTCACACACGTGCATTCTGTGACTTCACACACCTCCACTCTGTGACTTTACACACCTCCATTCTGTGTCTTCACACACCTCCATCCTGTGATTTCACACACCTCCATTCTATGATTTCACACACCTCCATTCTATGACTTCACACACCTCCATTCTATGACTTCACACACCTCCATTCTATGACTTCACACACCTCCATTCTATGACTTCACACACTTCTATTCTGTGACTAGACACACCTCCATTCTATGACTTCACACACCTCCATTCTATGACTTCACACACCTCCATTCTCTGACTTCACACACCTCCATTCTGTGACTTCACAAACCTCCACTCTGTGACTTTACACACCTCCATTCTGTGTCTTCACACACCTCCATCCTGTGATTTCACACACCTCCATTCTATGATTTCACACACCTCCATTCTGTGACTTCACACACCTCCATTCTATGACTTCACACACTTCTATTCTGTGACTAGACACACCTCCATTCTATGACTTCACACACATCCATTCTATGACTTCACACATCTGCATTCTGACTTCACACACCTCCATTCCATGATTTCACACCTCCATTCTCTGACTTCACACATCTCCATTCTGACTTCACACACCTCCAATCTATGACTTCACACATCTCCTTTCTATGACTTCACACACCTCTATTCTGTAACTTCACACACTTCCAATGTTTGACGTCACCAACCTCCATTCCATGACTTCATACACATCCATTCTATGACTTCACACAACTCCTTTCTTTGACTTCACAAAATTCCATTTTGATTTCACACACCTCACTCTGTGACTTCACAAACCTCCATTTGTGACTTCACACATCACAATTTTGACTTCACACACCTCCATTCTGTGACTTCACACACCTACATTCTGAGTTAACACACCTCCATTTGTGACTTCCCGCACCTCCATTTCTGACTTCACACACCTCCATTCTATGACTTCACACACTTCCATTCTATGACTTCACACACCTCCATTCTGTGACTTCACACACCTCCACTCTGAGTTCACACACCTCTATTCTGTGTCTTCACACACCTCCATTCTGTGACTTCACACACCTCGTTATATGACTTCACACACCTCCATTCTGTGACCTCACACACCTCAAATCTGAGTTCACACCCCTCCATAGTGTGGCTTCACACACCTACATTCTGTGACTTCACACACCCCCATTCTATGACTTCACACACCTCCATTCTATGACTTCACACACCTCCATTCTATGCCATTACACACCTCCATTCTGTGACTTCACACACCTCCATTCTATGACATCACACACCTCCATTCTGTGACTCACACACCTCCATTCTATGACTTCACACACCCTCCTTCTATGACTTCAGAAACCTACATTGTGACTTCACACACCTCCATTCTATGAGTTCACACACCTGCATTGTGACTTCACAAACCTCCATTCTGACTTCACACACCTCCATTCTGACTTCACACACCTCAATTCTGTGACTTCACACACCTCCATTCTATGATTTCACACACCTCCATTCTGTGACTTCACACACCTCGTTATATGACTTCACACACCTCCATTCTTTGACTTCACACGCCGCCATTCTATGACTTCAGAAACCTACATTGTGACTTCACACCTCCATTCTATGAGTTCACACACCTGCATTGTGACTTCACACACCTCCATTCTCTGACTTCACACACCTCCATTCTATGAATTCACACACCTCCATTCTGACTTCACACACCTCAATTCTGTGACTTCACACACCTCCATTCTATGATTTCACACACCTCCATTCTATGACTTCACAGACCTCCATTCTATGACTTCCCACACCTCCTTTCTGAGTTCACACACATCCATTCTGTGACTTCACACACCTCCATTGTGACTTCATACACCTCCATTCTATGAGTTCACACACCTCCATTCTGACTTCACACACTTCCATTCTATGACTTCACACAGCTCCACTCTGACTTCACACACCTCCATTCTATGACTTCGCACACCTCTATTCTGACTTCACACAACTGCATTCTGTGACTTCACACACCTCCATTCTATGACTTCACACACCTCCATTCTGTGACTTCACACACCTCAACTCTGTGACTTTACACACCTCCATTCTGTGACTTCACACACCTCCATTGTGACTTCATATACTTCCATTCTATGAGTTCACCACCTCCATTCTGACTTCACACACTTCAATTCTATGACTTCACACAGCTCCATTTTCACTTCACACTCCTCCATTCTATGACTTCGCACACCTCTGTTCTGACTTCACACACCTGCATTCTGTGACTTCACACACCTCCATTCTGTGAGTTCACACACCTCCATTCTGTGATTTCACACAATCCATTCTATGACTTCACAAACCTCCCTTCTGTGAATTCACACATCTCCATTCTGGGTTCACACACCTCCATTCTGTGACTTCACACACCTCCATTCTGTGACTTCACACACCTCCATTCTATGACTTCACACACCTCCATCTGTGACTTCACACACGTCCATTCTATGACTTCACACTCCTCCATTCTATGAGTTCACACAACTCTTTTTGTGACTTCACACACCTCCATTCTATGACTTCACACACCTCCACTCTATGACTTCACACATCTCCATTCTGACTTCACATACTTCCATTTTGACTTCAAACACCTCATTTCTGTGACTTCACACACCTCCTTTCTATGATTTCACACACCTCAATTCTATGACTTCACACACCTCCATTCTATGACTTCACACACCTCCTTTCTGAGATGGCACAATTCCATTCTGTGAATTCACACACCTCCAATCTTACCTCACACACCTCCATTCTATGATTTCACACACCTCCATTCTCTGACTTCAAAAACCAACATTCTATGACGTCAAACACCTCCATTCTATGACTTCACACACCTCCATTCTGAGACTTCACACACCTCCGTTCTGTGACTTTACACACCTCCACTCTGTGAGTACATACACTTCCATTCTGTGATTTCACACACCACCATTCTTTGACTTCACACACCTCCATTCTATGAATTCACACACCTCCATTATGACATCACACAACTCTATTCTGTGACTTCACACACCTGCCTTCTGTGACTTCACACACCTCCATTCTATGACTTCACACCGCCATTCTATGGCTTCTCACCTCCATTCTATGACTTCACACACCAACATTTATGACGTCACACACCTCCATTCTGTGACTTCACACACCTCCATTCTGACATCACACAACTACATTCTATGACTTCACGCACTTCCATTCTATGACTTCACACACCTCCATTCTGTGACTTCACTCACCTCCATTGTGAGTTCACACACATCCATTCTGTGACTTCACACACCTCTATTCATTGACTTCACACACCTTGATTCTCTGACTTCACATACCTCCATTCTACGATTTCACACACCTCCATTCTGTGATTTCACACACAATCCATTCTATGACTTCACAAACCTCCCTTCTGTGAATTCACACACCTCCATTCTGGGTTCACACACCTCCATTCTGTGACTTCACACACCTCCATTCTGTGACTTCACACACCTCCATTCTATGACTCACACACCTCCATCTGTGACTTCACACACGTCCATTCTATGACTTCACACTCCTCCATTCTATGAGTTCACACACCTCCATTCTGTGACTTCACACAGCTCCATTCTATGACTTCACACACCTCCATTCTATGACTTCACACACCTGCATTCTGACTTCACCCACTTCCATTTTGACTTCAAACACCTCATTTCTGTGACTTCACACACCTCCATTCTATGACTTCACACACCTCCATTCTATGACTTCACACACCTCCTTTCTGAGTTGACACACTTCCATTCTGTGACTTCACACACCTCCAATCTGACCTCACACACCTCCATTCTATGACTTCACACACCTCCATTCTCTGACTTCAAAAACCAACATTCTATGACTTCAAACACCTCCATTCTATGACTTCACACACCTCCATTCTGAGACTTCACACACCTCCATTCTGACTTCACACACCTCAATTCTGTGACTTCACACACCTCCATTCTATGATTTCACACACCTCCATTCTATGACTTCTCAGACCTCCATTCTATGACTTTACACACCTCCTTTCTGAGTTCAGGCACCTCCATTCTGTGACTTCACACACCTCCACTCTGTGACTTTACACACCTCCATTCTGTGTCTTCACACACCTCCATCCTGTGATTTCACCCACCTCAATTCTATGATTTCACACACCTCCATTCTATGACTTCACACACCTCCATTCTATGACTTCACACACTTCTATTCTGTGACTAGACATACCTCCATTCTATGACTTCACACACCTCCATTCTATGACTTCACACACCTCCATTCTCTGAATTCACACACCTCCATTCTGTGACTTCACACACCTGCACTCTGTGACTTTACACACCTCCATTCTGTGTCTTCACACACCTCCATCCTGTGATTTCCCACACCTCCATTCTATGACTTCACACACCTCCATTCTATGACTTCACACACCTCCATTCTATGACTTCACACACTTCTATTCTGGGACTAGACACACATCCATTCTATGACTTCACACATCTGCATTCTGACTTCACACACCTCCATTCTATGATTTCACACCTCCATTCTCTGACTTCACACATCTCCATTCTGACTTCACACACCTCCAATCTATGACTTCACACATCTCCCTTCTATGACTTCACACACCTCCATTCTGTAACTTCACACACTTCCAATGTTTGACTTCACCAACCTCCATTCCATGACTTCATACACATCCATTCTATGATTTCACACAACTCCTTTCTTTGACTTCACAAAATTCCATTTTGATTTCACACACCTCCACTCTGTGACTTCACACACCTACATTTGTGACTTCACACATCACAATTTTGACTTCACATACCTCCATTCTCTGACTTCACACACCTCCATTCTGCCTTCACACACCTCCATTCTATGACTTCACACACTTCCATTCTATGACTTCACACACCTCCATTCTGTGACTTCACACACCTCCACTCTGAGTTCACACACCTCCATTCTGTGTCTTCACACACCTCCATTCTGTGACTTCACACAACTCGTTACATGACTTCACACACCTCCCTTCTGTGACCTCACACACCTCAAATCTGAGTTCACACCCCTCCATACTGTGACTTCACACACCTCCATTCTGTGACTTCACACACCCCCATTCTATGACTTCACACACCTCCATTCTATGACTTCACACACCTCCACTCTGAGACTTTACACACCTCCATTCTGTGACTTCACACACTTCCATTCTATGACTTCACAAACCTCCATTCTTTGATTTCACACACCTCCATTCTATGACTTCACACACCTCCATTGTGACTTCATATACCTCCATTCTGTGACCTCACACACCTCAAATCTGAGTTCACACACCTCCATTCTATGACTTCACACACCTCCATTCTTTGACTTCAAAAACCAACATTCTATGACTTCAAACACCTCCATTCTATGACTTCACACACCTCCATTCTGAGACTTCACACACCTCCACTCTGTGACTTTACACACCTCCACTCTGTGACTACACACACCTCCATTCCATGATTTCACACACCTCCATTCTATGACTTCACACACCTCCATTCTGATTTCACACACCTCAATTCTGTGACTTCACACACCTCCATTCTCTGATTTCACACACCTCCATTCTATGACTTCTCAGACCTCCATTCTATGACGTTACACACCTCCTTTCTGAATTCACACACCTCCATTCTGTGACTTCACACACCTCCATTCTGTGTCTTCACACACCTCCATCCTGTGATTTCACACACCTCAATTCTATGATTTCACACACCTCCATTCTATGACTTCACACACCTCCATTCTATGACTTCACACACTTCTATTCTGTGACTAGACACACCTCCATTCTATGACTTCACACACCTCCATTCTGATTCTTCACACACCTCCACTCTGTGACTTTACACACCTCCATTCTGTGTCTTCACACACCTCCATACTGTGATTTCACACACCTCCATTCTATGATTTCACACACCTCCATTCTATGACTTCACACACCTCCATTCTATGACTTCACACACCTCCAATCTATGACTTCACACACTTCTATTCTGTGACTAGACACACCTCCATTCTATGACTTCACACACATCCATTCTATGACTTCACACATCTGCATTCTGACTTCACACACCTCCATTCTATGATTTCACACCTCCATTCTCTGATTTCACACATCTGCATTCTTACTTCACACACCTCCAATCTATGACTTCACACATCTCCCTTCTATGACTTCACACACCTCCACTCTGTGACTTCACACACCTCCATCTGTGACTTTACACACCTCCATTCTATGACTTCACACACCTCAATTCTAACTTCACACACTTCAATTATATGACTTCACACAGCTCCATTTTCACTTCACACTCCTCCATTCTATGACTTCGCACACCTCTGTTCTGACTTCACACACCTGCATTCTGTGACTTTACACACCTCCATTCTGTGACTTCACACACGTCCATTCTGTGATTTCACACACAATCCATTCTATGACCTCACAAACCTCCCTTCTGTGAATTCACACATCTCCATTCTGGGTTCACACACCTCCATTCTGTGACTTCACACACCTCCGTTCTGTGACTTCACACACCTCCATTCTATGACTTCACACACCTCCATCTGTGACTTCACACACCTCCATTCTATGACTTCACACTCCTCCATTCTATGAGTTCACACAACTCTTTTTGTGACTTCACACACCTCCATTCTATGACTTCACACACCTCCATTCTATGACTTCACACACCTCCATTCTGACTTCATATACTTCCATTTTGACTTCAATTACCTCATTTCTCTGACTTCACACACCTCCATTCTATGATTTCACACACCTCCATTCTATGACTTCACACACCTCCATTCTATGACTTCACACACCTCCTTTCTGAGTTGACACACTTCCATTCTGTGACTTCACACACCTCCAATCTGACCTCACACACCTCCATTCTATGACTTCACACACCTCCATTCTCTGACTTCAAAAACCAACATTCTATGACTTCAAACACTTCCCTTCTATGACTTCACACACCTCCATTCTGATTCTTCACACACCTCCGTTCTGTGACTTTACACACCTCCACTCTGTGAGTACATACACTTCCATTCTGTGATTTCACACACCTCCATTCTTTGACTTCACACACCTCCATTCTATGAATTCACACACCTCCATTATGACATCACACAACTCTATTCTGTGACTTCACACACCTGCCTTCTGTGACTTCACACAGCTCCATTCTATGGCTTCACACCTCCATTCTATGACTTCACACACCAACATTTATGACGTCACACACCTCCATTCTGTGACTTCACACACCTCCATTCTGACATCACACACCTACATTCTATGACTTCACGCATTTCCATTCAATGACTTCACACACCTCATTCTGTGACTTCACTCACCTCCATTGTGAGTTCACACACATCCATTCTGTGACTTCACACACCTCCATTCATTGACTTCACACACCTTGACTCTCTGACTTCACATACCTCCATTCTACGATTTCACACACCTCCATTCTGTGACTTTACACATCTGAATTCTATGATTTCACACACCTCCATTCTGTGACTTCACACACCTCCATTCTGAATTCACACGCCTCCATTCTGACTTCACACACCTCAATTCTGTGACTTCACACACCTCCATTCTATGAATTCATATACCTCATTTCTGAGTTGACACACTTATATTCTGTGACTTCACATACCTCCAATCTGACTTCACACACCTCCATTCTATGACTTACAACACCTCCATTCTGTGACTTCAAAAACCACCATTCTATGACTTCGCACATCTCCATTGTGACTTCACACACCTCCATTCTATGAGTTCACACAGCTCCATTATGACTTCACACACCTCCATTCTATGACTTCGCAAAACTCTATTCTGACTTCACACCCCTCCATTCTGTGACTTCACATACCTCCATTCTTTGACTTCACACCCCTCCATTCTGTGTCTTCTCACACCTTAAATCTGATTTCACACACCTCCATACTGTGACTTCACACACCTCCATTCTGTGACTTCACACACCTCCATTCTATGACTTCAAACACCTCCATTCTATGACTTCACACACCTCCATTTTATGCCTTCACACACCTCCATTCTGTGACTTCACACACCTCCATTCTATGACATCACACGCCTCCATTCTGTGACTTCATACACCTCCATTCTATGACTTCACACACCTCCATTCTATGACTTCAGAAACATACATTGTTACTTCACACACCTCCATTCTGTGACTTCACACACCTCCATTGTTTGCCTTCACACACCTCCATTTTGACTACACACACCTCCATTCTATGTCTTCACACACCTTCATTCTTACTGCAGAAATCTCCATTCAATGACTTCACAAACCTCCCTTCTGTGAATTCACAAACCTCCATTCTGAGTTCACACACCTCCATTCTCTTACTTCACACACCTCCATTCTATGACTTCACACACCTCCATTCTATGACTCCACACACCTCCATTCTGCCTACACAGACTTCCATTTGACTTCAAACACCTCCATTCTATGACTTCACACACCTCCTTTCTGAGTTGACACACCTCCATTCTGTTACTTCACACCCCTCCAATCTGACTTCACACACCTCCATTCTATGACTTCACACACCTGCATTCTGTGACTTCCAAAACCAACATTCTATGACTTCAAACACCTCCATTCTATGACTTCATACACCTCCATTCTGAGACTTCACAAACCTCCACTCGGTGACTTTACACACCTCCACTCTGTGACTACACACACCTTCATTCTGTAATTTCACACACCTCCATTCTATGACTTCACACACATCCATTCTTTGACTTCACACACCTCCATTCTATGAATTCACACACCTCCATTGTGACCTCACACAACTCTGTTCTGTGACTTCACACACCTGACTTCTGTGACTTCACACACCTCCATTCTATGACTTCACACACCTCCATTCTATGACTTCATACCAACATACTATGACTTCACACACCAAAATTTATGAAGTCACACACCTCCATTCTGTGACTTAACACACCTCCATTCTGACATCACACACCTCCATTCTATGACTTCACACACTTCCATTCTATGACTTCACACATGTCCATTCTGTGACTTCACTCACCTCCATTGTGAGTTCACCCACCTCCATTCTGTGACTTCACACACCTCCATTCTGTGAATTCACACACCTCGATGCTGTGACTTCACACACCTCTCTTCTGTGACTTCACACACCTCCATTCTTTGACTTCACACACCTCCGTTCCATGAATTCACACACCTCCATTCTATGAGTTCACACACCTCCATTCTATGAGTTCACACACCTCCATTCTTACTTCAGCAACATCCATTCTATGACTTCAGACACCTCCATTCTATGACTTCCACACCTTCATTATTACTTCAGCCACATGCATTCTGTGACTTCACACATCTCCCTTCTGTGACTTCACACACCTCCATTGTATGACTTCACACACCTCCATTCTAAGACTTCACACACCTCCATTCTATGACTTCACACACTTCCATTCTATGACTTCACACACCTCCATTTTGTGACTTCACACACCTCCATTCTATGACTTCCCACAACTCCATTCTATGACTTCACATACGTGCATTCTGACTTCACACACCTCCATTCCATGACTTCATACACCTTCATTCTATGACTCCACACACCAACATTCTTTGACTTCACACACCTCCATTTTGTGACTTCACATATCTCCATTCTGACTTCACACACATCCATTCTATGACTTCACAAATCTCCATTCTATGACTTCAGAAACCTCAATTCCATGAGTTCATACACCTCCATTCTATGACTTCACACACCTCCTTTTTTTGACTTCACACACCTCCATTTGTGACTTCACACATCAAAACTTTGACTTCACACACCTCCATTCTGTGACTTCACACACCTCAAGTTTGACTTCACACACTTCCATTCTGTGACTTCACACATCTCCATTCTGTGACTTCATACACCTCCATTGTTTGATTTTACACACCTCCATTCTTGGATTTCACACATCTCCATTCCATGACTTCACACACCTCCATTCTATGAGGTCACACACCTCTATTCTATGAGTTCACACACCTCCATTTTGACTTCACACACCTATATTCTGTGACTTCACACACCTCCATTCTGTGACTTCACACACCTCAATTTTGACTTCACACACTTCCATTCTGTGACTTCACACATCTCCATTCTGTGACTTCATACACCTCCAATGTTTGATTTCACACACCTCCATTCTTGGATTTCACACACATCCATTCCATGACTTCACACACCTCCATTCTATGACTTCACACACCTCCGTTCTGAATTCACACACCTCCATTCTGACTTCATACACCTCAATTCTGTGACTTCACACACCTCCATTCTATGATTTTCCACACCCCCATTCTTTGACTTCACACACCTCCATTCTATGATTCACATACCTCCTTTCTGAGTTGACACACCTCCATTCTGTGACTTCACATACCACCAATCTGACTTCACACACCTCCATTCTATGACTTCACACACCTCCATTCTGTGACTTCCAAAACCACCATTCTGTGACTTCACACATCTCCATTGTGACTTCACACACCTCCATTCTATGACTTCACACACCTGCATTCTGTGACTTCAAAAACCAACATTCTAGACTTCAAACACCTCCATTCTAGGACTTCACACACCTCCATTCTATGACTTCACACACCTCCATTCTATCACTTCACACACCTACATTGTGACTTCACACACCTACGTTCTATCAGTTCACACACCTGCATTGTGACTTCACAAACCTCCATTCTCTGACATCACACACCTCCATTCTGAATTCACACACCTCCATTCTGACTTCACACACCTCAATTCTGTGACTTCACACACCTCCATTCTATGACTTCACATACCTCATTTCTGAGTTGACACTCCTCCATTCTGTGACTTCACATACCTACAATCTGTCTTCACACACCTCCATTCTGTGACTTCAAAAACCACCATTCTATGACTTCGCACATCTCCATTGTGACTTCACACACCTCCCTTCTCTGAGTTCACACAGCTCCATTCTGACTCCACACACCTCCATTCTTTGACTTCGCAAACCTATATTCTGACTTCACACCCCTCCATTCTGTGACTTCACATACCTCCATTCTTTGACTTCACACCCCTGCACTCTCTGCCTTCACACAACTTAAATCTGACTTCACACACCTCCATACTGTGACTTCACATACCTCCATTCTGTGACTTCACACACCTCCATTCTATGACTTCACACACCTCCATTCTATGACTTCACACACCTCCATTTTATGCCTTCACACACCTCCATTCTGTGACGTCACACACCTCCATTCTATGACATCACACGCCTCCATTCTGTGACTTCACACACCTCCATTCTATGACTTCACACACCTCCATTCTATGACTTCAGAAACCTACATTGTTACTTCACACACCTCTCTTCTGTGACTTCATACACCTCCATTCTTTGACTTCACACACCTCCGTTCCATGAATTCACACACCTCCATTCTATGAGTTCACACACCTCCATTCTATGAGTTCACACACCTCCATTCTTACTTCAGCAACATCCATTGTATGACTTCAGACACCTCCATTCTATGACTTCCACACCTTCATTATTACTTCAGCCACATCCATTCTGTGACTTCACACACCTCCCTTCTGTGACTTCACACACCTCCATTCTATGACTTCACACACCTCCATTCTAAGACTTCACACACCTCCATTCTATGACTTCACACACTTCCATTCTATGACTTCACACACCTCCATTTTGTGACTTCACACACCTCCATTCTATGACTTCCCACAACTCCATTCTATGACTTCACACACGTGCATTCTCACTTCACACACCTCCATTCCATGACTTCATACACCTCCATTCTATGACTCCACACACCAACATTCTTTGACTTCACACACCTCCATTCTGTGACTTCACATATCTCCATTCTGACTTCACACACATCCATTCTATGACTTCACAAATCTGCATTCTATGACTTCAGAAACCTCAATTCCATTACTTCATACACCTCCATTCTATGACTTCACACACCTCCTTTCTTTGACTTCACACACCTCCATTTTGACTTCACACACCACAATTCTGTGACTTCACACACCTCCATTTGTGACTTCACACATCAAAATTTTGACTTCACACACCTCCATTCTGTGACTTCACACACCTCAATTTTGACTTCACACACTTCCATTCTGTGACTTCACACATCTCCATTCTGTGACTTCATACACCTCCATTGTTTGATTTCACACAACTCCATTCTTGGATTTCACACATCTCCGTTCCATGACTTCACACACCACCATTCTATGACTTCACACACCTCCATTCTGAATTCACACACCTCCATTCTGACTTCATACACCTCAATTCTGTGACTTCACACACCTCCATTCTATGATTTCCCACACCCCCATTCTTTGACTTCACACACCTCCATTCTATGACTTCACATCCTTCCTTTCTGAGTTGACACACCTCCATTCTGTGACTTCACATACCTCCAATCTGACTTCACACACCTCCATTCTATGAGGTCACACACCTCTATTCTATGAGTTCACACACCTCCATTTTGACTTCACACACCTATATTCTGTGATTTCACACACCTCCATTCTGTGACTTCACACACCTCAATTTTGACTTCACACACTTCCATTCTGTGACTTCACACATCTCCATTCTGTGACTTCATACACCTCCAATGTTTGATTTCACACACCTCCATTCTTGGATTTCACACACATCCATTCCATGACTTCACACACCTCCATTCTATGACTTCACACACCTCCATTCTGAATTCACACACCTCCATTCTGACTTCATACACCTCAATTCTGTGACTTCACACACCTCCATTCTATGATTTTCCACACCCCCATTCTTTGACTTAACACACCTCCATTCTATGATTCACATACCTCCTTTCTGAGTTGACACACCTCCATTCTGTGACTTCACATACCACCAATCTGACTTCACACACCTCCATTCTATGACTTCACACACCTCCATTCTGTGACTTCCAAAACCACCATTCTGTGATTTCACACATCTCCATTGTGACTTCACACACCTCCATTCTATGACTTCACACACCTGCATTCTGTGACTTCAAAAACCAACATTCTATGACTTCAAACACCTCCATTCTATGACTTCACACACCTCCATTCTATGACTTCACACACCTCCATTCTATCACTTCACACACCTACATTGTGACTTCACACACCTACGTTCTATCAGTTCACACACCTGCATTGTGACTTCACAAACCTCCATTCTCTGACTTCACACACCTCCATTCTGAATTCACACACCTCCATTCTGACTTCACACACCTCAATTCTGTGACTTCACACACCTCCATTCTATGCCTTCACATACCTCATTTCTGAGTTGACACACCTCCATTCTGTGACTTCACATACCTCCAATCTGACTTCACACACCTCCATTCTATGACTTCACACACCTCCATTCTGTGACTTCAAAAACCACCATTCTATGACTTCGCACATCTCCATTGTGACTTCACACACCTCCCTTCTATGAGTTCACACAGCTCCATTCTGACTTCAAACACCTCCATTCATTGACTTCGCAAACCTCTATTCTGACTTCACACCCCTCCATTCTGTGACTTCACATACCTCCATTCTTTGACTTCACACCCCTGCACTCTGTGCCTTCACACACCTTAAATCTGAGTTCACACACCTCCATACTGTGACTTCACATACCTCCATTCTGTGACTTCACACACCTCCATTCTATGACTTCACACACCTCCATTCTATGACTTCACACACCTCCATTTTATGCCTTCACACACCTCCATTCTGTGACGTCACACACCTCCATTCTATGACATCACACGCCTCCATTTTGTGACTTCACACACCTCCATTCTATGACTTCACACACCTCCATTCTATGACTTCAGAAACCTACATTGTTACTTCACACACCTCTCTTCTGTGACTTCACACACCTCCATTCTTTGACTTCTCACACCTCCGTTCCATGAATTCACACACCTCCATTCTATGAGTTCACACACCTCCATTCTATGAGTTCACACACCTCCATTCTTACTTCAGCAACATCCATTGTATGACTTCAGACACCTCCATTCTATGACTTCCACACCTTCATTATTACTTCAGCCACATCCATTCTGTGACTTCACACACCTCCCTTCTGTGACTTCACACACCTCCATTCTACGACTTCACACACCTCCATTCTAAGACTTCACACACCTCCATTCTATGACTTCACACACTTCCATTCTATGACTTCACACACCTCCATTTTGTGACTTCACACACCTCCATTCTATGACTTCCCACAACTCCATTCTATGACTTCACACACGTGCATTCTCACTTCACACACCTCCATTCCATGACTTCATACACCTCCATTCTATGACTCCACACACCAACATTCTTTGACTTCACACACCTCCATTCTGTGACTTCACATATCTCCATTCTGACTTCAAACACATCCATTCTATGACTTCACAAATCTCCATTCTATGACTTCAGCAACCTCAATTCCTTGACTTCATACACCTCCATTCTATGACTTCACACACCTCCTTTCTTTGACTTCACACACCTCCATTTTGACTTCACACACCACAATTCTGTGACTTCACACACCTCCATTTGTGACTTCACACATCAAAATTTTGACTTCACACACCTCCATTCTGTGACTTCACACACCTCAATTTTGACTTCACACACTTCCATTCTGTGACTTCACACATCTCCATTCTGTGACTTCATACACCTCCATTGTTTGATTTCACACACCTCCATTCTTGGATTTCACACATCTCCGTTCCATAACTTCACACACCTCCATTCTATGAGGTCACACACCTCTATTCTATGAGTTCACACACCTCCATTTTGACTTCACACACCTATATACTGTGACTTCACAAACCTCCATTCTGTGACTTCACACACCTCAATTTTGACTTCACACACTTCCATTCTGTGACTTCACACATCTCCATTCTGTGACTTCATACACCTGCAATGTTTGATTTCACACACCTCCATTCTTGGATTTAACACAACTCCATTCCATGACTTCACACACCTCCATTCTATGACTTCACACACCTCCATTCTGAATTCACACACCTCCATTCTGACTTCATACACCTCAATTCTGTGACTTCACACACCTCCATTCTATGATTTCCCACACCCCATTCTTTGACTTCACACACCTCCATTCTATGACTTCACATACTTCCTTTCTGAGTTGACACACCTCCATTCCGTGACTTTACATACCTCCAATCTGACTTCACACACCTCCATTCTATGACTTCACACACCTCCATTCTGTGACTTCAAAAACCACCATTCTATGACTTCACACATCTCCATTGTGACTTCACACACCTCCATTCTGTGAGTTCACACAGATCCTTTCTGACTTCACACACCTCCATTCTATGACTTCGCACACCTCTATTCTGACTTCACACCCCTCCATTCTGTGACTTCAAATACCTCCATTCTTTGACTTCACACCCCTCAATACTCTGCCTTCACACACCTCCACTCTGTGACTTTACACACCTCCATTCTGTAACTTCACACACCTCCCTTCTGTGACTTCACACACCTCAATTCTATGAATTCACACACCTCCATTCTAAGACTTCACACACCTCCATTCTATCACTTCACACACTTCCATTGTTTGACATCATACACCTCCATTCTTTGACTTCACACACCTCCATTCCATGAATTCACACACCTCCATTCTATGAGTTCACACACGTCCATTCTATGAGTTCACACACCTCCATTCTCACTTCAGCAACATCCATTCTATGATTTCAGACACCTCCATTCTATGACTTCACACACCTTCATTCTTACTTCTGCAACATCCATTCTGTGACTTCACACACCTCCCTTCTGTGACTTCACACACCTCCATTCTTTGACTTCACACACCTCCATTCTATGACTTCACACACCTCCATTCTGACATCACATACCTGCATTCTATGACTTCACACACTTCCATTCTATGACTTCACACACCTCCATTCTGTGACTTCACTCACCTCCATTGTGAGTTCACACACATCCATTCTGTGACTTCACACACCTCCATTCATTTACTTCACACACCTTGATTCTCTGAATCACATACCTCCATTCTACGATTTCACACACCTCCATTCTGTGACTTCACACATCTCCATTCTATGACTTCACACACCTCCATTCTGTGACTTCAAACCCCTCCATTCTGCATTCACACAGCTCCTTTCTATGACTTCACACACCTCCTTCTGTGACTTCACACACCTCTATTCTATGACTTCACACACCTCCATTGTGATTTCACACACCTGTCTTCTATGTGTTCACACACCTCCATTCTGACTTTACACACCTCAATTCTGTCACTTCACACACCTCCATTCTTACTTCACACACCTCCATTTTGTGACTTCACACACCTCCATTCTATAATTTCACACACCTCCATTCCATGACTTCACACACCTCCATTCTATGACTTGACACACCTCCATTCTGAATTCACACACCTATATTCTGTGACTTCACACACCTCAATTTCTGACTTCACACACTTCCATTCTATGACTTCCACACCTCCATTCTGTAACTTCACATACCACCATTCTATGACTTCACACACCTCCATTGTGACTTCACATACCTCCATTCTATGAGTTCACACACCTCCATTCTGACTTCACACACCTCCATTCTATGACTTCACACACCTCCATTCTGACTTCAGACACCTCTATTCTATGACGTAGCACACCTCAATTCTGATTTCACACACCTCCATTCTGTGACTTCACACACCTCCATGACATGACTTTACATACCTCCATTCGATGACTTCACACACCTCCATTCTTTGACTTCACACACCTCCATTTTGACTTCACACACCTCCATTCTGTGACTTTACACACGTCCATTTGTGACTTCACACACCACCTCTTTGACTTCACACACCTCCATTCTGTGACTTCACACACCTCCATTCTATGACATCACACGCCTCCATTCTGTGACTTCACACACCTCCATTCTATGACTTCACAAACCTCCATTCTATGACTTCAGAAACCTACATTGTTATTCACACACCTCCATTCTGTGACTTCACACACCTCCATTGTGATTTTACACACCTGTCTTCTATGTGTTCACACACCTCCATTCTGACTTTACACACCTCAATTGTATCACTTCACACACCTCCATTCTTACTTCACACACCTCCATTCTGTGACTTCACACACCTCCATTCTATGAGGTCACACACCTCTATTCTATGAGTTCACACACCTCCATTTTGACTTCACACACCTATATTCTGTGACTTCACACACCTCCATTCTGTGACTTCACACACCTCAATTTTGACTTCACACACTTCCATTCTGTGACTTCACACATCTCCATTCTGTGACTTCATACACCTCCAATGTTTGATTTCACACACCTCCATTCTTGGATTTCACACACCTCCATTCCATGACTTCACACACCTCCATTCTATTACTTCACACACCTCTATTCTGAATTCACACACCTCCATTCTGACTTCATACACCTCAATTTTGTGACTTCACACACCTCCATTCTATGATTTCCCACACGTCCATTCTTTGACTTCACACAGCTCCATTGTATGACTTCACATACCTCCTTTCTGAGTTGACACACATCCATTCTGTGACTTCACATACCTCCAATCTGACTTCACACACCTCCATTCTATGACTTCACACACCTCCCTTCTGTGACTTCAAAAACCACCATTCTATGACTTCACACATCTCCATTGTGACTTCACACACCTCCATTCTATGAATTTACACAGCTCCTTTCTGACTTCACACACCTCCATTCTATGACTTCAGAAACCTACATTGTTATTCACACACCTCCATTCTGTGACTTCACACACCTCCATTGTTTGCCTTCACACACCTCCATTTTGACTACACACACCTCCATTCTATGTCTTCACACACCTTCATTCTTACTGCAGAAATCTCCATTCTATGACTTCACAAACCTCCCTTCTGTGAATTCACACACCTCCATTCTGAGTTCACACACCTCCATTCTGTGACTTCACACACCTCCATTCTGTTACTTCACACACCTCCATTCTATGACTTCACACACCTCCATTCTATGACTGCACACACCTCCATTCTGCCTTCACAGACTTCCATTTGACTTCAAACACCTCATTTCTGTGACTTCACACACCTCCATTCTATGATTTCACACACCTCCATTCTATGACTTCAAACACCTCCATTCTATGATTTCACACACCTCCTTTCTGAGTTGACACACCTCCATTCTGTTACTTCACACCCCTCCAATCTGACTTCACACACCTCCATTCAATGACTTCACACGCCTGCATTCTGTGACTTCAAAAACCCACATTCTATGACTTCAAACACCTCCATTCTATGACTTCACACACCTCCATTCTATGACTTCACACACCTCCATTCTGTCACTTCAGACACCTACATTGTGACTTCACACACCTACGTTCTATCAGTTCACACACCTGCATTGTGACTTCACAAACCTCCATTCTCTGACTTCACACACCTCCATTCTGAATTCACACACCTCCATTCTGACTTCACACACCTCAATTCTGTGACTTCACACACCTCCATTCTATGACTTCACATACCTCATTTCTGAGTTGACACACCTCCATTCTGTGACTTCACATACCTCCAATCTGACTTCACACACCTCCATTCTTTCACTTCACACACCTCAATTCTGTGACTTCAAAAACCACCATTCTATGACTTCGCACATCTCCATTGTGACTTCACACACCTCCATTCTATGAGTTTACACAGCTCCATTCTGATTACACACACCTCCATTCTATGACTTCGCAAACCTCTATTCTGACTTCACACCCCTCCATTCTGTGACTTCACATACCTCCATTCTTTGACTTCACACCCCTGCACTCTCTGCCTTCACACACCTTAAATCTGACTTCACACACCTCCATACTGTGACTTCACATACCTCCATTCTGTGACTTCACACACCTCCGTTCTATGACATCACACACCTCCATTCTATGACTTCACACACCTCCATTTTATGCTTTCACACACCTCCATTCTGTGACTTCACACACCTCCATTCTATGACATCACATGCCTCCATTCTGTGACTTCACACACCTCCATTCTATGACTTCACACACCTCCATTCTATGACTTCAGAAACCTACATTGTTACTTCACACACCTCCATTCTGTGACTTCACACACCTCCATTTTTTGCCTTCACACACCTCCATTTTCTCTACACACACCTCCATTCTATGTCTTCACACACCTTCATTCTTACTGCAGAAATCTCCATTCTATGACTTCACAAACCTCCCTTCTGTGAATTCACACACCTCCATTCTGATTTCACACACCTCCATTCTGTGACTTCACACACCTCCATTCTGTTACTTCACACACCTCCATTCTATGACTTCACACACCTCCATTCTATGACTTCACACACCTCCATTCTGCCTTCACAGACTTCCATTTGACTTCAAACACCTCATTTCTGTGACTTCACACACCCCCATTCTATGATTTCACACACCTTCATTCTATGCCTTCAAACACCTCCATTCTATGACTTCACACACCTCCTTTCTGAGTTGACACACCTCCATTCTGTTACTTCACACCCCTCCAATCTGACTTCACACACCTCCATTCTATGACTTCACACACCTGCATTCTGTGACTTCCAAAACCAACATTCTATGAGTTCAAACACCTCCATTTTATGACTTCACACACCTCCATTCTGAGACTTCACAAACCTCCACTCTGTGACTTTACACACCTCCACTCTGTGACTACACACACCTTCATTCTGTGATTTCACACACCTCCATTCTATGACTTCACACACATCCATTCTTTGACTTCACACACCTCCATTCTATGAATTCACACACCTCCATTGTGACCTCACACAACTCTGTTCTGTGACTTCACACACCTGACGTCTGTGACTTCACACACCTCCTTTCTATGACTTGACACACCTCCATTCTATGACTTCACACCAACATACTATGACTTCACACACCAAAATTTATGACGTCACACACCTCCATTCTGTGACTTAACACACCTCCATTCTGACATCACACACCTCCATTCTATGACTTCACACACTTCCATTCTATGACTTCACACATGTCCATTCTGTGACTTCACTCACCTCCATTGTGAGTTCACCCACCTCCATTCTGTGACTTCACACACCTCCATTCTGTGAATTCACACACCTCGATGCTGTGACTTCACACACCTCTCTTCTGTGACTTCACACACCTCCATTCTTTGACTTCACACACCTCCGTTCCATGAATTCACACACCTCCATTCTATGAGTTCACACACCTCCATTCTATGAGTTCTCACACCTCCATTCTTACTTCAGCAACATCCATTCTATGACTTCAGACACCTCCATTCTATGACTTCCACACCTTCATTATTGCTTCAGCCACATCCATTCTGTGACTTCACACACCTCCCTTCTGTGCCTTCACACACCTCCATTCTATGACTTCACACACCTCCATTCTAAGACTTCACACACCTCCATTCTATGACTTCACACACTTCCATTCTATGACTTCACACACCTCCATTTTGTGACTTCACACACCTCCATTCTATGACTTCCCACAACTCCATTCTATGACTTCACACACGTGCATTCTGACTTCACACACCTCCATTCCATGACTTCATACACCTTCATTCTATGACTCCACACACCAACATTCTTTGACTTCACACACCTCCATTCTGTGACTTCACATATCTCCATTCTGACTATACACACATCCATTCTATGACTTCACAAATCTCCATTCTATGACTTCAGAAACCTCAATTCCATGAGTTCATACACCTCCATTCTATGACTTCACACACCTCCTTTTTTTGACTTCACACACCTCCATTTGTGACTTCACACATCAAAACTTTGACTTCACACACCTCCATTCTGTGACTTCACACACCTCAAGTTTGACTTCATACACTTCCATTCTGTGACTTCACACATCTCCATTCTGTGACTTCATACACCTCCATTGTTTGATTTCACACACCTCCATTCTTGGATTTCACACATCTCCATTCCATGACTTCACACACCTCCATTCTATGAGGTCACACACCTCTATTCTATGAGTTCCCACACCTCCATTTTGACTTCACACACCTATATTCTGTGACTTCACACACCTCCATTCTGTGACTTCACACACCTCAATTTTGACTTCACACACTTCCATTCTGTGACTTCACACATCTCCATTCTGTGACTTCATACACCTCCAATGTTTGATTTCACACACCTCCATTCTTGGATTTCACACACATCCATTCCATGACTTCACACACCTCCATTCTATGACTTCACACACCTCCATTCTGAATTCACACACCTCCATTCTGACTTCATACACCTCAATTCTGTGACTTCACACACCTCTATTCTATGATTTTCCACACCCCCATTCTTTGACTTCACACACCTCCATTCTATGACTTCACATACCTCCTTTCTGAGTTGACACACCTCCATTCTGTGACTTCACATACCACCAATCTGACTTCACACACCTCCATTCTATGACTTCACACACCTCCATTCTGTGACTTCCAAAACCACCATTCTGTGACTTCACACATCTCCATTGTGACTTCACACACCTCCATTCTATGACTTCACACACCTGCATTCTGTGACTTCAAAAACCAACATTCTATGACTTCAAACACCTCCATTCTATGACTTCACACACCTCCATTCTATTACTTCACACACCTCCATTCTATCACTTCACACACCTACATTGTGACTTCACACACCTACGTTCTATCAGTTCACACACGTGCATTGTGACTTCACAAACCTCCATTCTCTCACTTCACACACCTCCATTCTGAATTCACACACCTCCATTCTGACTTCACACACCTCAGTTCTGTGACTTCACACACCTCCATTCTATGACTTCACATACCACATTTCTGAGTTGACACACCTCCATTCTGTGACTTCAAAAACCACCATTCTATGACTTCGCACATCTCCAGTGTGACTTCACACACCACCATTCTATGAGTTCACACAGCTCCATTCTGACTTCACACACATCCATTCTATGACTTCGCAAACCTCTATTCGGACTTCACACCCCTCCATTCTGTGACATCACCTACCTCTATTCTTTGACTTCACACCCCTCCACTCTGTGCCTTCACACACCTTAAATCTGAGTTCACACACCTCCATACTGTGACTTCACAGACCTCCATTCTGTGACTTCACACACCTCCATTCTATGACTTCACACACCTCCATTCTATGACTTCACACACCTCCATTTTATGCCTTCACACACCTCCATTCTGTGACTTCACACACC
Source organism: Megascapheus bottae (assembly GCA_024803745.1). NCBI lineage: Eukaryota > Metazoa > Chordata > Mammalia > Rodentia > Geomyidae > Megascapheus > Megascapheus bottae. The sequence goes on along the minus strand of JANJXV010000671.1, from coordinate 82,793 downwards.
TCCATTCTATGACTTCACACACCTCCATTCTATGACTTCAGAAACCTACATTGTTACTTCACACACCTCCATTCTGTGCCTTCACACACCTCCATTCTATGACTTCACACACCTCCATTCTAAGACTTCAAACACCTCCATTCTATGACTTCACACACTTCCATTCTATGACTTCACACACCTCCATTTTGTGACTTCACACACCTCCATTCTATGACTTCCCACAACTCCATTCTATGACTTCACACACGTGCATTCTGACTTCACACACCTCCATTCCATGACTTCATACACCTTCATTCTATGACTCCACACACCAACATTCTTTGACTTCACACACCTCCATTCTGTGACTTCACATATCTCCATTCTGACTATACACACATCCATTCTATGACTTCACAAATCTCCATTCTATGACTTCAGAAACCTCAATTCCATGAGTTCATACACCTCCATTCTATGACTTCACACACCTCCTTTTTTTGACTTCACACACCTCCATTTGTGACTTCACACATCAAAACTTTGACTTCACACACCTCCGTTCTGTGACTTCACACACCTCAAGTTTGACTTCATACACTTCCATTCTGTGACTTCACACATCTCCATTCTCTGACTTCATACACCTCCATTGTTTGATTTCACACACCTCCATTCTTGGATTTCACACATCTCCATTCCATGACTTCACACACCTCCATTCTATGAGGTCACACACCTCTATTCTATGAGTTCACACACCTCCATTTTGACTTCACACACCTATATTCTGTGACTTCACACACCTCCATTCTGTGACTTCACACACCTCAATTTTGACTTCACACACTTCCATTCTGTGACTTCACACATCTCCATTCTGTGACTTCATACACCTCCAATGTTTGATTTCACACACCTCCATTCTTGGATTTCACACACATCCATTCCATGACTTCACACACCTCCATTCTATGACTTCACACACCTCCATTCTGAATTCACACACCTCCATTCTGACTTCATACACCTCAATTCTGTGACTTCACACACCTCTATTCTATGATTTTCCACACCCCCATTCTTTGACTTCACACACCTCCATTCTATGACTTCACATACCTCCTTTCTGAGTTGACACACCTCCATTCTGTGACTTCACATACCACCAATCTGACTTCACACACCTCCATTCTATGACTTCACACACCTCCATTCTGTGACTTCCAAAACCACCATTCTGTGACTTCACACATCTCCATTGTGACTTCACACACCTCCATTCTATGACTTCACACACCTGCATTCTGTGACTTCAAAAACCAACATTCTATGACTTCAAACACCTCCATTCTATGACTTCACACACCTCCATTCTATTACTTCACACACCTCCATTCTATCACTTCACACACCTACATTGTGACTTCACACACCTACGTTCTATCAGTTCACACACGTGCATTGTGATTTCACAAACCTCCATTCTCTCACTTCACACACCTCCATTCTGAATTCACACACCTCCATTCTGACTTCACACACCTCAGTTCTGTGACTTCACACACCTCCATTCTATGACTTCACATACCACATTTCTGAGTTGACACACCTCCATTCTGTGACTTCAAAAACCACCATTCTATGACTTCGCACATCTCCAGTGTGACTTCACACACCACCATTCTATGAGTTCACACAGCTCCATTCTGACTTCACACACATCCATTCTATGACTTCGCAAACCTCTATTCGGACTTCACACCCCTCCATTCTGTGACATCACCTACCTCTATTCTTTGACTTCACACCCCTCCACTCTGTGCCTTCACACACCTTAAATCTGAGTTCACACACCTCCATACTGTGACTTCACAGACCTCCATTCTGTGACTTCACACACCTCCATTCTATGACTTCACACACCTCCATTCTATGACTTCACACACCTCCATTTTATGCCTTCACACACCTCCATTCTGTGACTTCACACACCTCCATTCTATGACATCACATGCCTCCATTCTGTGACTTCACACACCTCCATTCTATGACTTCACACACCTCCATTCTATGACTTCAGAAACCTACATTGTTACTTCACACACCTCCATTCTGTGACTTCACACACCTCCATTGTTTGCCTTAACACACCTCCATTTTGACTACAGACACCTCCATTCTATGTCTTCACACACCTTCATTCTTACTGCAGAAATCTCCATTCTTTGACTTCACAAACCTCCCTTCTGTGAATTCACACACCTCCATTCTGAGTTCACACACCTCCGTTCTGTGACTTCACACACCTCCATTTTGTGACTTCACACACCTCCATTCTATGACTTCACACACCTATATTCTATGACTTCACACACCTCCATTCTGCCTTCACAGACTTCCATTTGACTTCAAACACCTCATTTTGTGACTTCACACACCTCCATTCTATGATTTCACACACCTCCATTCTACGACTTCAAACACCTCCATTGTATGACTTCAAACACCTCCTTTCTGAGTTGACACACCTCCATTCTGTTACTTCACAACCCTCCAATCTGAATTCAAACACCTCCAATCTATGACTTCACACACAGGCATTCTGGGACTTCAAAAACCAACATTCTACGACTTCAAACACCTCCATTCTGTGACTTCACACACCTCCATTCTGAGACTTCACAAACCTCCACTCTGTGACTTTACACACCTCCACTCTGTGACTACACACACCTCCATTCTGTGATTTCACACACCTCCATTCTGACATCACACACCTCCATTCTATGACTTCACACACTTCCATTCTATGACTTCACACACCTCCATTCTGTGACTTCACTCACCTCCATTGTGAGTTCACCCACCTCCATTCTGTGACTTCACACACCTCCATTCTGTGAATTCACACACCTCGATGCTCTGACTTCACACACCTCTCTTCTGTGACTTCACACACCTCCATTCTTTGACTTCACACACCTCCGTTCCATGAATTCACACACCTCCATTCTATGAGTTCACACGCCTCCATTCTATGAGTTCACAACTCCATTCTTACTTCAGCAACATCCATTCTATTACTTCAGACACCTCCATTCTATGACTTCACACACCTTCATTATTACTTCAGCCACATCCATTCTGTGACTTCACACACCTCCCTTCTGTGACTTCACACACCTCCAATCTATGACTTCACACACCTCCATTCTAAGACTTCACACACCTCCATTTTATGACTTCACACACTTCCGTTCTATGACTTCACACACCTCCATTTTGTGACTTCACACACCTCCATTCTATGACTTCCTACAACTCCATTCTATGACTTCACACACGTGCATTCTGACTTCACACACCTCCATTCCATGACTTCATACACCTCCATTCTATGACTTCACACACCAACATTCTTTGACTTCACACACCTCCATTTTGTGACTTCACACACCTCCATTCTATGACTTCCCACAACTCCATTCTATGACTTCACACACGTGCATTCTGACTTCACACACCTCCATTCCATGAATTCATACACCTCCATTCTATGACTTCACACACCAACATTCTTTGACTTCATACACCTCCATTCTATGACTTCACAAATCTACATTCTATGACTTCAGAAACCTCAATTCCATGACTTCATACACCTCCATTCTATGACTTCACACACCTCCATTTTGACTTCACACACCACAATTCTGTGACTTCACACACCTCCATTTGTGAATTCACACATCAAAATTTTGACTTCACACACCTCCATTCTGTGACTTCACACACCTCAATTTTGACTTCACACACTTCCATTCTGCGACTTCACACATCTCCATTCTGTGACTTCATACACCTCCATTGTTTGATTTCACACACCTCCATTCTTGGATTTCACACATCTCCATTCCATGACTTCACACACCTCCATTCTATGAGGTCACACACCTCTATTCTATGAGTTCACACACCTCCATTTTGACTTCACACACCTATATTCTGTGACTTCACACACCTCCATTCTGTGACTTCACACACCTCAATTTTGACTTCACACACTTCCATTCTGTGACTTCACACATCTCCATTCTGTGACTTCATACACCTCCAATGTTTGATTTCACACACCTCCATTCTTGGATTTCACACACCTCCATTCCATGACTTCACACACCTCCATTCTATTACTTCACACACCTCCATTCTGAATTCACACACCTCCATTCTGACTTCATACACCTCAATTTTGTGACTTCACACACCTCCATTCTATGATTTCCCACACGTCCATTCTTTGACTTCACACAGCTCCATTGTATGACTTCACATACCTCCTTTCTGAGTTGACACACCTCCATTCTGTGACTTCACATACCTCCAATCTGACTTCACACACCTCCATTATATGACTTCACACACCTCCCTTCTGTGACTTCAAAAACCACCATTCTATGACTTCACACATCTCCATTGTGACTTCACACACCTCCATTCTATGAATTTACACAGCTCCTTTCTGACTTCACACACCTCCATTCTAGGACTTCGCACACCTCTATTCTGACTTCACACCCCTCCATTCTGTGACTTCACATACCTCAATTCTTTGACTTCACACCCCTCAATTCTGTGCCTTCACACACCTCCACTCTGTGACTTTACACACCTCCATTCTGTAACTTCACACACCTCCCTTCTGTGACTTCACACACTTCCATTCTATGACTTCACAGACCTTCATTCTAAGACTTCACACACCTCCATTCTATCACTTCACACACTTCCATTGTTTGACATCATACACCTCCATTCTTTGACTTCACACACCTCCGTTCCATGAATTCACACACCTCCATTTTATGAGTTCACACACGTCCATTCTATGAGTTCACACACCTCCATTCTTACTTCAGCAACATCCATTCTATGACTTCAGACACCTCCATTCTATGACTTAACACACCTTCATTCTTACTTCAGCAACATCCATTCTGTGACTTCACACACCTCCCTTCTGTGACTTCACACACCTCCATTCTATGACTTCACACCCCTCCATTCTATGACTTCACACCTCCATTCTATGGCTTCACACCTCCATTCTATGACTTCACACACCAACATTTATGATGTCACACACCTCCATTCTGACATCACACACCTACATTCTATGACTTCACACACTTCCATTCTATGACTTCACACACCTCCATTCTGTGACTTCACTCACCTCCATTGTGAGTTCACACACCTCCATTCTGTGACTTCACTCACCTCCATTGTGAGTTCACACACCTCCATTCTGTGACTTCACACATCTCCATTCTATGACTTCACACACCTCCATTCTGTGACTTCACACACCTCCATTCTGAATTCACACAGCTCCTTTCTATGACTTCACACACCTCCTTCTGTGACTTCACACACCTCTATTCTATGACTTCACACACCTCCATTGTGATTTCACACACCTCCCTTCTATGTGTTCACACACCTCCATTCTGACTTTACACACCTCAATTGTATCACTTCACACACCTCCATTCTGTCTTAACACACCTCCATTCTGTGACTTCACACACCTCCATTCTATGATTTCCCACACCTCCATTCCATGACTTCATACACCTCCATTCTATGACTTCACACACCTCCATTCTGAATTCACAAACCTATATTCTGTGACTTCACACACCTCAATTTCTGACTTCACACACTTCCATTCTATGACTTCCACACCTCCATTCTGTAACTTCACATACCACCATTCTATGACTTCACACTCCTCCATTGTGACTTCACATACCTCCATTCTATGAGTTCACACACCTCCATTCTGACTTCACACACCTCCATTCTATGACTTCACACACCTCCATTCTGACTTCACACACCACTATTCTATGACTTAGCACCCCTCAAATCTGATTTCACACACCTCCATTCTGTGAATTCACACACCTCCATGACATGAGTTTACATACCTCCATTCGATGACTTCACACACCTCCATTCTTTGACTTCAGACACCTCCATTTTGACTTCACACACCTCTATTCTGTGACTTTACACATGTCCATTTGTGACTTCACACACCACCTCTTTGACTTCACACACCTTCATTCTGTGACTTCACACACCTCCATTTTGTGACTTCACACACCTCCATTGTTTGACTTCACACACCTCTATTGTTTGACTTCACACACCTCCATTCTTTGACTTCACACACCTCCATTCCATGACTTCACAACCTCCATTCTATGAGTTCACACACCTTCATTCTATGAGTTCACAAAGTCCATTTTTACTTCCCACACCTCCATTCTATTATTTCACACACCTCCATTGTGACTTCACACACCTCCATTCTATGAGTTCACACACCTCCATTGTGACTTCACACACCTCCATTCTATGAGTTCACACAGCTCCATTCTGACTTCACACATCTCCATTCTATGACTTCGCACACCTCTATTCTGACTTCACACACCTCCATTCTATGACTTCACACACCTCCATTGTGACTTCAGACAACTCGATTCTGTGACTTCAGACACCTCCCTTCTGTGACTTCACACACCTCCATTCTATGACTTCACACACCTCCATTCTATGACTTCACACACCTCCATTCTATGACTTCACACACTTCCAATCTATGACTTCACACACCTCCATTCTATGACTTCACACACCTCCATTCTATGACTTCACACACCTGCATTCTGACTTCACACACCTCCATTCTATGACTTCATACACCTCCATTCTATGACTTCACACACCAACATACTATGACTTCACACACCTCCTTTCTGTGACTTCACACACCTCCATACTATGACTTCGACACACCTTCAATCTATGACTTCACGCACCTCCATTCTATGACTTCACACACCTCCATTCTGTAACTTCACACACTTCCAATGTTTGACTTCAGAAACCTACATTCCATGACTTCATACACCTCCATTCTATGACTTCACACACCTCCATTCGTTGACTACACACACCTCCATTTTGACTTCACACACCTCCAATCTGTGACTTCACACACCTCCTTTCTGTGACTTCACACACCTCCATACGATGACTTCGACACACCTTCAATCTATGACTTCACACACCTCCATTCTGTGACTTCACACACCTCCATTCTGAATTCACACAGCTCCTTTCTATGACTTCACACACCTCCTTCTGTGACTTCACACACCTCTATTCTATGACTTCACACACCTCCATTGTGATTTCACACACCTCCCTTCTATGTGTTCACACACCTCCATTCTGACTTTACACACCTCAATTGTATCACTTCACACACCTCCATTCTGTCTTAACACACCTCCATTCTGTGACTTCACACACCTCCATTCTATGATTTCCCACACCTCCATTCCATGACTTCATACACCTCCATTCTATGACTTCACACACCTCCATTCTGAATTCACAAACCTATATTCTGTGACTTCACACACCTCAATTTCTGACTTCACACACTTCCATTCTATGACTTCCACACCTCCATTCTGTAACTTCACATACCACCATTCTATGACTTCACACTCCTCCATTGTGACTTCACATACCTCCATTCTATGAGTTCACACACCTCCATTCTGACTTCACACACCTCCATTCTATGACTTCACACACCTCCATTCTGACTTCACACACCACTATTCTATGACTTAGCACCCCTCAAATCTGATTTCACACACCTCCATTCTGTGAATTCACACACCTCCATGACATGAGTTTACATACCTCCATTCGATGACTTCACACACCTCCATTCTTTGACTTCAGACACCTCCATTTTGACTTCACACACCTCTATTCTGTGACTTTACACATGTCCATTTGTGACTTCACACACCACCTCTTTGACTTCACACACCTTCATTCTGTGACTTCACACACCTCCATTTTGTGACTTCACACACCTCCATTGTTTGACTTCACACACCTCTATTGTTTGACTTCACACACCTCCATTCTTTGACTTCACACACCTCCATTCCATGACTTCACAACCTCCATTCTATGAGTTCACACACCTTCATTCTATGAGTTCACAAAGTCCATTTTTACTTCCCACACCTCCATTCTATTATTTCACACACCTCCATTGTGACTTCACACACCTCCATTCTATGAGTTCACACACCTCCATTGTGACTTCACACACCTCCATTCTATGAGTTCACACAGCTCCATTCTGACTTCACACATCTCCATTCTATGACTTCGCACACCTCTATTCTGACTTCACACACCTCCATTCTATGACTTCACACACCTCCATTGTGACTTCAGACAACTCGATTCTGTGACTTCAGACACCTCCCTTCTGTGACTTCACACACCTCCATTCTATGACTTCACACACCTCCATTCTATGACTTCACACACCTCCATTCTATGACTTCACACACTTCCAATCTATGACTTCACACACCTCCATTCTATGACTTCACACACCTCCATTCTATGACTTCACACACCTGCATTCTGACTTCACACACCTCCATTCTATGACTTCATACACCTCCATTCTATGACTTCACACACCAACATACTATGACTTCACACACCTCCTTTCTGTGACTTCACACACCTCCATACTATGACTTCGACACACCTTCAATCTATGACTTCACGCACCTCCATTCTATGACTTCACACACCTCCATTCTGTAACTTCACACACTTCCAATGTTTGACTTCAGAAACCTACATTCCATGACTTCATACACCTCCATTCTATGACTTCACACACCTCCATTCGTTGACTACACACACCTCCATTTTGACTTCACACACCTCCAATCTGTGACTTCACACACCTCCTTTCTGTGACTTCACACACCTCCATACGATGACTTCGACACACCTTCAATCTATGACTTCACGCACCTCCATTCTATGACTTCACACACTTCCAATCTATGACTTCACACACCTGCCTTCTGTGACTTCACACACCTCCATTCTATGACTTTACACACCTCCATTCTATTACTTCACACCTCCATTCTATGACTTCACACACCAACATTTATGACGTCACATACCTCCATTCTGTGACTTCACACACCTCCATTCTGATATCACACACCTGCATTCTGTGACTTCACACACCTCCATTTTATGACTTCACACACAACTCCATTCTGTGACTTCACACACCTCCACTCTGTGACTTTACACACCTCAATTCTGTGACTTCACACACCTCCATTCTATGATTTCACACACAATCCATTCTATGACTTAACAAACCTCAATTCTTTCATTTCACACACCTCCATTCTATGACTTCACACACCTCCATTGTGACTTCACACAATTCCATTCTCTGACTTCACACACCTGCCTTCTGTGACTTCACACACCTCCATTCTAAGACTTCACACACCTCAATTCTATGACTTCACACACCTCCATTCTATGACTTCACACACCAACATTTATGACGTCACATACCTCCATTCTGTGACTGCACACACCTCCATTCTGACATCACACACCTACATTCTATGACTTCAAACACCTCCATTCCACGATTTCACACACCTCCATTCTGTGACTACACACATCTCCATTCTATGACTTCACACACGTCCATTCTGTGACTTCACACACCTCCATTCTGAGTTCACACACCTGCATTCTGTGACTTCACACACCTCCATTATATGACTTCACACACCTCCATATTGTGACTTCACACAACTCCATTCTATGACTTCACACACCTCCATTCTGACTTCACACACCTACATTGTGACTTCACACACCTACGTTGTATCAGTTCACACACCTGCATTGTGACTTCACACAACTGCAGTCTCTGACTTCACACACCTCCATTCTGAATACACACACTTCCATTCTATGACTTCACACAGCTCCATTCTGACTTCACACACCTCCATTCTATGACTTCGCACACCTCTATTCTGACTTCACACAACTGCATTCTGTGACTTCACACACCTCCATTCTGTGACTTTACACAAAACTCCATTCTGTGACTTCACAAACCTCCACTCTGTGACTTTACACACCTCCATTCTGTGACTTCACACACCTCCATTCTATGATTTCTCACACAATCCGTTCCATGACTTCACAAACCTCCATTCTTTGATTTCACACACCTCCATTCTGTGATTTCACACACCTCCTTTCTGTGACTTCACACACCTCCATACTGTGACTTCCACACACCTTCAATCTATGACTTCACACACCTCCATTCTATGACTTCACACGCTTCCAATCTATGACTTCACACACCTCCATTCTATGACTTCACACACCTCCATTCTATGATTTCACACACCTCCATTCTGTAACTTCACACACTTCCAATGTTTTACTTCACAAACCTCCATTCCATGACTTCATACACCTCCATTCTATGACTTCAAACAAATCCATTCTTTGACTTCACACACCTCCATTTTGACTTCACACACCTCCATTCTGTGATTTCACACACCTGCATTTGTGACTTCACATACCACAATTTTGTCTTCACACACGTCCATTCTGTGACTTCACACACCTCCATTCTGTGACTTCACACACCTCCATTGTTTGACTTCACACACCTGCATTTTGACTTCACACACATCCATTCTATGACTTCACACACATTCATTCTTACTTCAGAAACATCCATTCTATGACTTCACAAACCTCCCTTCTGTGAATTCACACACCTCCATTCTGAGTTCACACATCTCCATTCTGTACCTTCACACACCTCCATTCTGTGACTTCACACACCTCCATTCTATGACTTCACACAACTCCATTCTGTCTTCACACACTTCCATATTGACTTTAAACACCTCATTTCTGTGACTTCACACACCTCCATTCTATGATTTCACACACCTCCATTCTATAACTTCACACAACTCCATTCTATGACTTCACACACCTCCATTCTGAGTTGACACACCTCCATTCTGTTACATCACACACCTCCAATCTGACTTCCCACACCTCCATTCTATGACTTCACACACCTCCATTCTGTGTCTTCAAAAACCAACATTCTATGACTTCAAATACCTCCATTCTATGACTTCACACACCTCCATTCTGAGACTTCACACATCTCCACTCTGTGACTTTACACACCTCCACTCTGTGACTACACACAACTCCATTCTGTGATTTCACACACCTCCTTTCTATGACTTCACACACCTCCGTTCTTTGACTTCACAGACCTCCATTCTATGAATTCACACACCTCCATTGTGACTTCAAACAACTCTATTCTGTGACTTCACACACCTGCCTTCTGTGACTTCACACACCTCCATTCTATGACTTCACACACCTCCATTCTATGACTTCACACCTCCATTCTATGACTTCACACACCAACATTTATGACGTCACATACCTCCATTCTGTGACTTCACACACCTCCATTCTGACATCACACACCTCCATTCTACGACTTCACACACTTCCATTCTATTACTTCACACACCTCCATTCTGTGACTTCACTCACCTCCATTGTGAGTTCACACACCTGAATTCTGTGACTTCACACACCTCCATTCTGTGATTTCACACCCATCGATTCTCTGACTTCACACACCTCCATTCTACGATTTCACACACCTCCATTCTGTGACTTCACACATCTCCATTCTATGACTTCGCACACCTCCATTCTGTGACTTCACACACCTCCATTCTGAGTTCACACACCTCCATTCTGTGACTTCACACACCTACATTATATGACTTCTCACACCTCCATATTTTGACTTCACACACCTTCATTCTATGACTTCACACACCTCCATTCTATGACTTCACACACCTACATTGTGACTTCACACACCTACGTTCTATCAGTTCACACACCTGCATTGTGACTTCACACACCTCCATTCTGACTTCACACACCTCAATTCTGTGACTTCACACACTTCCATTCTATGATTTCCCACACCTCCATTCTTTGAATTCACACACCTCCATTCTATGACTTCACATACCTCCTTTCTGTGTTGACACACCTCCATTCTGTGACTTCACATACCTCCAATCTGACTTCACACAACTCCATTCTATGACTTCACACAACTCCATTCTGTGACTTCAAAAACCACCATTCTATGACTTCACACATCTCCATTGTGACTTCACACACCTCCGTTCTATGAGTTAACACAGCTCCATTCTGACTTCACACACCTCCATTCTATGACTTCGCACACCTCTATTCTGACTTCACACCCCTCCATTCTGTGACTTCACATACCTCCTTTCTTTGACTTCACACCCCTCCATTCTGTGCCTTCACACACCTCCACTCTGTGAGTTTACACACCTCCATTCTGTGACTTCACACACCTCCTTTCTGTGACTTCACACACCTCCATTCTATGACTTCACACACCTCCATTCTAAGACTTCACACACCTCCATTCTATGACTTCACACACCAATATTCTTTGACTTCACACACCTCCATTCTGTGACTTCACACATCTTCATTCTGACTTCACACACATCCATTCTATGACTTCACAAATCTCCATTCTATGACTTCACAAACCTCCATTCCATGACTTCATACACCTCCATTCTATGACTTCACACCCCTCCTTTCTTTGATTTCAAACACCTCCATTTTGACTTCACACACCACAATTCTATGACTTCACACACCTCCATTTGTGACTTCACACATCACAATTTTGACTTCACACACCTCCATTCTGTGACTTCACACACCTCCATTCTGTGACTTCACACACCTCAATTTTGACTTCACACACTTCCATTCTTTGACTTCACACACCTCCATTCTGTGACTTCACACACCTCCATTGTTTGATTTCGCACTACTCTATTCTTGGATTTCACACACCTCCATTCCATGACTTTACACATCTCCATTCTATGAGGTCACACATCTCTATTCTATGAGTTCACACACCTCCATTTTGACTTCACACACCTCCATTCTATGACTTCACACACCTTCATTCTTACTTCACAAACATCCATTCTATGACATCACACACCCCCATTCTGTGACTTCACAAACCTCCATTCTGTGACTTCACACACCTCCATTTTGAATTCACACAGCTCCTTTCTATGACTTCACACACCTCCTTCTGTGACTTCACACACCTCTATTCTATGACTTCACAAACCTCCATTTTGATTTCACAAACCTCCCTTCTAGGTGTTCACACACCTCCATTCTGACTTTACACACCTAAGTTCTATCACTTCACACACCTCCATTCTGACTTCACACACCTCCATTCTGTGACTTCGCACACCTCCATTCTATGATTTCACACACCTCCATTCCATGACTTCACACACCTCCATTCTATGACTTCACACACCTCCATTCTGAATTCACACACCTATATTCTGTGACTTCACACACCTCAATTTCTGACCTCACACACCTCCATTCTATGACTTCCACACCTCCATTCTGTAACTTCACATACCACCATTCTATTACTTCACACACATCCATTGTGACTTCACATACCTCCCTTCTATGAGTTCACACACCTCCATTCTATGACTTCACACCTCCATTCTATGACTTCACACACCAACATTTATGACGTCACATACATCCATTCTGTGACTTCACACACCTCCATTCTGACATCACACACCTCCATTCTACGACTTCACACACTTCCATTCTATTACTTCACACACCTCCATTCTGTGACTTCACTCACCTCCATTGTGAGTTCACACACCTCAATTCTGTGACTTCACACACCTCCATTCTGTGACTTCACACCCATCGATTCTCTGACTTCACACACCTCCATTCTACGATTTCACACACCTCCATTCTGTGACTTCACACATCTCCATTCTATGACTTCACACACCTCCATTCTGTGACTTCACACACCTCCATTCTGAGTTCACACACCTCCATTCTGTGACTTCACACACCTACATTATATGACTTCTCACACCTCCATATTTTGACTTCACACACCTCCATTCTATGACTTCACACACCTCCATTCTATGACTTCACACACCTACATTGTGACTTCACACACCTACGTTCTATCAGTTCACACACCTGCATTGTGACTTCACACACCTCCATTCTGACTTCACACACCTCAATTCTGTGACTTCACACACTTCCATTCTATGATTTCCCACACCACCATTCTTTGAATTCACACACCTCCATTCTATGACTTCACATACCTCCTTTCTGTGTTGACACACCTCCATTCTGTGACTTCACATACCTCCAATCTGACTTCACACAACTCCATTCTATGACTTCACACAACTCCATTCTGTGACTTCAAAAACCACCATTCTATGACTTCACACATCTCCATTGTGACTTCACACACCTCCGTTCTATGAGTTAACACAGCTCCATTCTGACTTCACACACCTCCATTCTATGACTTCGCACACCTCTATTCTGACTTCACACCTCTCCATTCTGTGACTTCACATACCTCCATTCTTTGACTTCACACCCCTCCATTCTGTGCCTTCACACACCTCCACTCTGTGAGTTTACACACCTCCATTCTGTGACTTCACACACTTCCTTTCTGTGACTTCACACACCTCCATTCTATGACTTCACACACCTCCATTCTAAGACTTCACACACCTCCATTCTATGACTTCACACACCAATATTCTTTGACTTCACACACCTCCATTCTGTGACTTCACACATCTTCATTCTGACTTCACACACATCCATTCTATGACTTCACAAATCTCCATTCTATGACTTCACAAACCTCCATTCCATGACTTCATACACCTCCATTCTATGACTTCACACCCCTCCTTTCTTTGATTTCAAACACCTCCATTTTGACTTCACACACCACAATTCTATGACTTCACACACCTCCATTTGTGACTTCACACATCACAATTTTGACTTCACACACCTCCATTCTGTGACTTCACACACCTCCATTCTGTGACTTCACACACCTCAATTTTGACTTCACACACTTCCATTCTTTGACTTCACACACCTCCATTCTGTGACTTCACACACCTCCATTGTTTGATTTCGCACTACTCTATTCTTGGATTTCACACACCTCCATTCCATGACTTCACACATCTCCATTCTATGAGGTCACACATCTCTATTCTATGAGTTCACACACCTCCATTTTGACTTCACACACCTCCATTCTATGGCTTCACACACCTTCATTCTTACTTCAGAAACATCCATTCTATAACTTCACAAACCTCCCTTCTGTGAATTCACACACCTCCATTCTGAGTTCACACACCTCCATTCTGTGACTTCACACACCTCCATTCTGTGACTTCACACACCTCCATTCTATGACTTCACACACCTCCATTCTAACTTCACACACTTCCATTTTGACTTCAAACACCTCATTTCTGTGACTTCACACACCTCCATTCTATGATTTCACACACCTCTATTCTATGAATTCACACACCTCCATTCTATGACTTCACACACCTCCTTTCTGAGTTGACACACCTCCATTCTGTTATTTCAGACACCTCCAATGTGACTTCACCCACCTCCATTCTTTCACTTCACACACCTCCATTTTATGAATTCACACACCTCAATTGTGATTTCACACAACTCTATTCTGTGACTTCACACACCTGCCTTCTGTGACTTCACACACCTCCATTCTATGACTTCACACACCTCCATTTTGTGACTTCCCACACCTCCATTCTGAGTTCACACACCTAAATTCTGTGACTTCACACACCTCCATTCTGTAACTTCACACACCTCCAATATGTGACTTCACACACCTCCATTCTATGACTTCACACACCTCCATTCTATGACTTCACACACCTCCATTCTTTGACTCAAACACCTCCATTCTATGACTTCACACACCTCCATTTTTTGACTTTACACACCTACATTCTATGACTTTACACACCTCCATTCTATGACTTCACACACCTCCATTCTCTGAGTTCACACACCTGCATTTTGACTTCACACACCTCCATTCTATGACTTTACACACCTCCATTCTGATTTCACACCCCTCCATTCTGACTTCACACACGTCAATCTGTGACGTCACAAACCTCCATTCTATGATTTCACACACCTCCATTCTATGACTTCACAAACCTCCATTCTGTAACTTCACACACCTCCCTTCTGTGACTTCACACACTTCCATTCTATGACTTCACAGACCTTCATTCTAAGACTTCACACACCTCCATTCTATCACTTCACACACTTCCATTGTTTGACATCATACACCTCCATTCTTTGACTTCACACACCTCCGTTCCATGAATTCACACACCTCCATTTTATGAGTTCACACACGTCCATTCTATGAGTTCACACACCTCCATTCTTACTTCAGCAACATCCATTCTATGACTTCAGACACCTCCATTCTATGACTTAACACACCTTCATTCTTACTTCAGCAACATCCATTCTGTGACTTCACACACCTCCCTTCTGTGACTTCACACACCTCCATTCTATGACTTCACACCCCTCCATTCTATGACTTCACACCTCCATTCTATGGCTTCACACCTCCATTCTATGACTTCACACACCAACATTTATGATGTCACACACCTCCATTCTGACATCACACACCTACATTCTATGACTTCACACACCTCCATTCTGTGACTTCACACACCTCCATTCTGAATTCACACAGCTCCTTTCTATGACTTCACACACCTCCTTCTGTGACTTCACACACCTCTATTCTATGACTTCACACACCTCCATTGTGATTTCACACACCTCCCTTCTATGTGTTCACACACCTCCATTCTGACTTTACACACCTCAATTGTATCACTTCACACACCTCCATTCTGACTTAACACACCTCCATTCTGTGACTTCACACACCTCCATTCTATGATTTCCCACACCTCCATTCCATGACTTCACACACCTCCATTCTATGACTTCACACACCTCCATTCTGAATTCACAAACCTATATTCTGTGACTTCACACACCTCAATTTCTGACTTCACACACTTCCATTCTATGACTTCCACACCTCCATTCTGTAACTTCACATACCACCATTCTATGACTTCACACTCCTCCATTGTGACTTCACATACCTCCATTCTATGAGTTCACACACCTCCATTCTGACTTCACACACCTCCATTCTATGACTTCACACACCTCCATTCTGACTTCACACACCACTATTCTATGACTTAGCACCCCTCAAATCTGATTTCACACACCTCCATTCTGTGAATTCACACACCTCCATGACATGAGTTTACATACCTCCATTCGATGACTTCACACACCTCCATTCTTTGACTTCAGACACCTCCATTTTGAATTCACACACCTCTATTCTGTGACTTTACACATGTCCATTTGTGACTTCACACACCACCTCTTTGACTTCACACACCTTCATTCTGTGACTTCACACACCTCCATTTTGTGACTTCACACACCTCCATTGTTTGACTTCACACACCTCTATTGTTTGACTTCACACACCTCCATTCTTTGACTTCACACACCTCCATTCCATGACTTCACAACCTCCATTCTATGAGTTCACACACCTTCATTCTATGAGTTCACAAAGTCCATTTTTACTTCCCACACCTCCATTCTATTATTTCACACACCTCCATTGTGACTTCACACACCTCCATTCTATGAGTTCACACACCTCCATTGTGACTTCACACACCTCCATTCTATGAGTTCACACAGCTCCATTCTGACTTCACACATCTCCATTCTATGACTTCGCACACCTCTATTCTGACTTCACACACCTCCATTCTATGACTTCACACACCTCCATTGTGACTTCAGACAACTCGATTCTGTGACTTCACACACCTCCCTTCTGTGACTTCACACACCTCCATTCTATGACTTCACACACCTCCATTCTATGACTTCACACACCTCCATTCTATGACTTCACACACTTCCAATCTATGACTTCACACACCTCCATTCTATGACTTCACACACCTCCATTCTATGACTTCACACACCTGCATTCTGACTTCACACACCTCCATTCTATGACTTCATACACCTCCATTCTATGACTTCACACACCAACATACTATGACTTCACACACCTCCATTATGTGACTTCACACATCTCCATTCTGACTTCACACTCCTCCATTCTATGACTTCACCCACCTCCATTCTATGACTTCACACACCTCCATTCTGTAACTTCACACACTTCCAATGTTTGACTTCAGAAACCTACATTCCATGACTTCATACACCTCCATTCTATGACTTCACACACCTCCATTCGTTGACTTCACACACCTCCATTTTGACTTCACACACCTCCAATCTGTGACTTCACACACCTCCTTTCTGTGACTTCACACACCTCCATACTATGACTTCGACACACCTTCAATCTATGACTTCACGCACCTCCATTCTATGACTTCACACACTTCCAATCTATGACTTCACACACCTGCCTTCTGTGACTTCACACACCTCCATTCTATGACTTTACACACCTCCATTCTATTACTTCACACCTCCATTCTATGACTTCACACACAAACATTTATGACGTCACATACCTCCATTCTGTGACTTCACACACCTCCATTCTGATATCACACACCTGCATTCTGTGACTTCACACACCTCCATTTTATGACTTCACACACAACTCCATTCTGTGACTTCACACACCTCCACTCTGTGACTTTACACACCTCAATTCTGTGACTTCACACACCTCCATTCTATGATTTCACACACAATCCATTCTATGACTTAACAAACCTCAATTCTTTCATTTCACACACCTCCATTCTATGACTTCACACACCTCCATTGTGACTTCACACAATTCCATTCTCTGACTTCACACACCTGCCTTCTGTGACTTCACACACCTCCATTCTAAGACTTCACACACCTCAATTCTATGACTTCACACACCTCCATTCTATGACTTCACACACCAACATTTATGACGTCACATACCTCCATTCTGTGACTTCACACACCTCCATTCTGACATCACACACCTACATTCTATGACTTCAAACACCTCCATTCCACGATTTCACACACCTCCATTCTGTGACTACACACATCTCCATTCTATGACTTCACACACGTCCATTCTGTGACTTCACACACCTCCATTCTGAGTTCACACACCTCCATTCTGTGACTTCACACACCTCCATTATATGACTTCACACACCTCCATATTGTGACTTCACACAACTCCATTCTATGACTTCACACACCTCCATTCTGACTTCACACACCTACATTGTGACTTCACACACCTACGTTGTATCAGTTCACACACCTGCATTGTGACTTCACACAACTGCAGTCTCTGACTTCACACACCTCCATTCTGAATACACACACTTCCATTCTATGACTTCACACAGCTCCATTCTGACTTCACACACCTCCATTCTATGACTTCGCACACCTCTATTCTGACTTCACACACCTGCATTCTGTGACTTCACACACCTCCATTCTGTGACTTTACACAAAACTCCATTCTGTGACTTCACAAACCTCCACTCTGTGACTTTACACACCTCCATTCTGTGACTTCACACACCTCCATTCTATGATTTCTCACACAATCCGTTCCATGACTTCACAAACCTCCATTCTTTGATTTCACACACCTCCATTCTATGACTTCACACACCTCCATTGTGACTTCACACAACTCCATTCTGTGATTTCACACACCTCCTTTCTGTGACTTCACACACCTCCATACTGTGACTTCCACACACCTTCAATCTATGACTTCACACACCTCCATTCTATGACTTCACACGCTTCCAATCTATGACTTCACACACCTCCATTCTATGACTTCACACACCTCCATTCTATGATTTCACACACCTCCATTCTGTAACTTCACACACTTCCAATGTTTTACTTCACAAACCTCCATTCCATGACTTCATACACCTCCATTCTATGACTTCAAACAAATCCATTCTTTGACTTCACACACCTCCATTTTGACTTCACACACCTCCATTCTGTGATTTCACACACCTGCATTTGTGACTTCACATACCACAATTTTGTCTTCACACACGTCCATTCTTTGACTTCACACACCTCCATTCTCTTTCTTTAAACACCGCCATTTTGACTTCACACATTTCCATTCTGTGACTTCACACACCTCCATTCTGTGACTTCACACACCTCCATTGTTTGACTTCACACACCTGCATTTTGACTTCACACACCTCCATTCTGTGACTTCACACACCTCCATTCTATGACTTCACACAACTCCATTCTGTCTTCACACACTTCCATATTGACTTTAAACACCTCATTTCTGTGACTTCACACACCTCCATTCTATGATTTCACACACCTCCATTCTATAACTTCACACAACTCCATTCTATGACTTCACACACCTCCATTCTGAGTTGACACACCTCCATTCTGTTACATCACACACCTCCAATCTGACTTCCCACACCTCCATTCTATGACTTCACACACCTCCATTCTGTGTCTTCAAAAACCAACATTCTATGACTTCAAATACCTCCATTCTATGACTTCACACACCTCCATTCTGAGACTTCACACATCTCCACTCTGTGACTTTACACACCTCCACTCTGTGACTACACACAACTCCATTCTGTGATTTCACACACCTCCTATCTATGACTTCACACACCTCCGTTCTTTGACTTCACAGACCTCCATTCTATGAATTCACACACCTCCATTGTGACTTCAAACAACTCTATTCTGTGACTTCACACACCTGCCTTCTGTGACTTCACACACCTCCATTCTATGACTTCACACACCTCCATTCTATGACTTCACACCTCCATTCTATGACTTCACACACCAACATTTATGACGTCACATACCTCCATTCTGTGACTTCACACACCTCCATTCTGACATCACACACCTCCATTCTACGACTTCACACACTTCCATTCTATTACTTCACACACCTCCATTCTGTGACTTCACTCACCTCCATTGTGAGTTCACACACCTGAATTCTGTGACTTCACACACCTCCATTCTGTGACTTCACACCCATCGATTCTCTGACTTCACACACCTCCATTCTACGATTTCACACACCTCCATTCTGTGACTTCACACATCTCCATTCTATGACTTCGCACACCTCCATTCTGTGACTTCACACACCTCCATTCTGAGTTCACACACCTCCATTCTGTGACTTCACACACCTACATTATATGACTTCTCACACCTCCATATTTTGACTTCACACACCTTCATTCTATGACTTCACACACCTCCATTCTATGACTTCACACACCTACATTGTGACTTCACACACCTACGTTCTATCAGTTCACACACCTGCATTGTGACTTCACACACCTCCATTCTGACTTCACACACCTCAATTCTGTGACTTCACACACTTCCATTCTATGATTTCCCACACCTCCATTCTTTGAATTCACACACCTCCATTCTATGACTTCACATACCTCCTTTCTGTGTTGACACACCTCCATTCTGTGACTTCACATACCTCCAATCTGACTTCACACAACTCCATTCTATGACTTCACACAACTCCATTCTGTGACTTCAAAAACCACCATTCTATGACTTCACACATCTCCATTGTGACTTCACACACCTCCGTTCTATGAGTTAACACAGCTCCATTCTGACTTCACACACCTCCATTCTATGACTTCGCACACCTCTATTCTGACTTCACACCCCTCCATTCTGTGACTTCACATACCTCCTTTCTTTGACTTCACACCCCTCCATTCTGTGCCTTCACACACCTCCACTCTGTGAGTTTACACACCTCCATTCTGTGACTTCACACACCTCCTTTCTGTGACTTCACACACCTCCATTCTATGACTTCACACACCTCCATTCTAAGACTTCACACACCTCCATTCTATGACTTCACACACCAATATTCTTTGACTTCACACACCTCCATTCTGTGACTTCACACATCTTCATTCTGACTTCACACACATCCATTCTATGACTTCACAAATCTCCATTCTATGACTTCACAAACCTCCATTCCATGACTTCATACACCTCCATTCTATGACTTCACACCCCTCCTTTCTTTGATTTCAAACACCTCCATTTTGACTTCACACACCACAATTCTATGACTTCACACACCTCCATTTGTGACTTCACACATCACAATTTTGACTTCACACACCTCCATTCTGTGACTTCACACACCTCCATTCTGTGACTTCACACACCTCAATTTTGACTTCACACACTTCCATTCTTTGACTTCACACACCTCCATTCTGTGACTTCACACACCTCCATTGTTTGATTTCGCACTACTCTATTCTTGGATTTCACACACCTCCATTCCATGACTTCACACATCTCCATTCTATGAGGTCACACATCTCTATTCTATGAGTTCACACACCTCCATTTTGACTTCACACACCTCCATTCTATGACTTCACACACCTTCATTCTTACTTCACAAACATCCATTCTATGACATCACACACCCCCATTCTGTGACTTCACAAACCTCCATTCTGTGACTTCACACACCTCCATTTTGAATTCACACAGCTCCTTTCTATGACTTCACACACCTCCTTCTGTGACTTCACACACCTCTATTCTATGACTTCACAAACCTCCATTTTGATTTCAAACACCTCCCTTCTAGGTGTTCACACACCTCCATTCTGACTTTACACACCTAAGTTCTATCACTTCACACACCTCCATTCTGACTTCACAAGCTTCCATTCTGTGACTTCGCACACCTCCATTCTATGATTTCACACACCTCCATTCCATGACTTCACACACCTCCATTCTATGACTTCACACACCTCCATTCTGAATTCACACACCTATATTCTGTGACTTCACACACCTCAATTTCTGACCTCACACACCTCCATTCTATGACTTCCACACCTCCATTCTGTAACTTCACATACCACCATTCTATTACTTCACACACATCCATTGTGACTTCACATACCTCCCTTCTATGAGTTCACACACCTCCATTCTATGACTTCACACCTCCATTCTATGACTTCACACACCAACATTTATGACGTCACATACATCCATTCTGTGACTTCACACACCTCCATTCTGACATCACACACCTCCATTCTACGACTTCACACACTTCCATTCTATTACTTCACACACCTCCATTCTGTGACTTCACTCACCTCCATTGTGAGTTCACACACCTCAATTCTGTGACTTCACACACCTCCATTCTGTGACTTCACACCCATCGATTCTCTGACTTCACACACCTCCATTCTACGATTTCACACACCTCCATTCTGTGACTTCACACATCTCCATTCTATGACTTCACACACCTCCATTCTGTGACTTCACACACCTCCATTCTGAGTTCACACACCTCCATTCTGTGACTTCACACACCTACATTATATGACTTCTCACACCTCCATATTTTGACTTCACACACCTCCATTCTATGACTTCACACACCTCCATTCTATGACTTCACACACCTACATTGTGACTTCACACACCTACGTTCTATCAGTTCACAAACCTGCATTGTGACTTCACACACCTCCATTCTGACTTCACACACCTCAATTCTGTGACTTCACACACTTCCATTCTATGATTTCCCACACCTCCATTCTTTGAATTCACACACCTCCATTCTATGACTTCACATACCTCCTTTCTGTGTTGACACACCTCCATTCTGTGACTTCACATACCTCCAATCTGACTTCACACAACTCCATTCTATGACTTCACACAACTCCATTCTGTGACTTCAAAAACCACCATTCTATGACTTCACACATCTCCATTGTGACTTCACACACCTCCGTTCTATGAGTTAACACAGCTCCATTCTGACTTCACACACCTCCATTCTATGACTTCGCACACCTCTATTCTGACTTCACACCCCTCCATTCTGTGACTTCACATACCTCCTTTCTTTGACTTCACACCCCTCCATTCTGTGCCTTCACACACCTCCACTCTGTGAGTTTACACACCTCCATTCTGTGACTTCACACACCTCCTTTCTGTGACTTCACACACCTCCATTCTATGACTTCACACACCTCCATTCTAAGACTTCACACACCTCCATTCTATGACTTCACACACCAATATTCTTTGACTTCACACACCTCCATTCTGTGACTTCACACATCTTCATTCTGACTTCACACACATCCATTCTATGACTTCACAAATCTCCATTCTATGACTTCACAAACCTCCATTCCATGACTTCATACACCTCCATTCTATGACTTCACACCCCTCCTTTCTTTGATTTCAAACACCTCCATTTTGACTTCACACACCACAATTCTATGACTTCACACACCTCCATTTGTGACTTCACACATCACAATTTTGACTTCACACACCTCCATTCTGTGACTTCACACACCTCCATTCTGTGACTTCACACACCTCAATTTTGACTTCACACACTTCCATTCTTTGACTTCACACACCTCCATTCTGTGACTTCACACACCTCCATTGTTTGATTTCGCACTACTCTATTCTTGGATTTCACACACCTCCATTCCATGACTTCACACATCTCCATTCTATGAGGTCACACATCTCTATTCTATGAGTTCACACACCTCCATTTTGACTTCACACACCTCCATTCTATGACTTCACACACCTTCATTCTTACTTCACAAACATCCATTCTATGACATCACACACCCCCATTCTGTGACTTCACAAACCTCCATTCTGTGACTTCACACACCTCCATTTTGAATTCACACAGCTCCTTTCTATGACTTCACACACCTCCTTCTGTGACTTCACACACCTCTATTCTATGACTTCACAAACCTCCATTTTGATTTCAAACACCTCCCTTCTAGGTGTTCACACACCTCCATTCTGACTTTACACACCTAAGTTCTATCACTTCACACACCTCCATTCTGACTTCACACACCTCCATTCTGTGACTTCGCACACCTCCATTCTATGATTTCACACACTATCATTCCATGACTTCACACACCTCCATTCTATGACTTCACACACCTCCATTCTGAATTCACACACCTATATTCTGTGACTTCACACACCTCAATTTCTGACCTCACACACCTCCATTCTATGACTTCCACACCTCCATTCTGTAACTTCACATACCACCATTCTATGACTTCACACACATCCATTTTGACTTCACATACCTCCCTTCTATGAGTTCACACACCTCCATTCTATGACTTCACACCTCCATTCTATGACTTCACACACCAACATTTATGACGTCACATACCTCCATTCTGTGACTTCACACACCTCCATTCTGACATCACACACCTCCATTCTACGACTTCACACACTTCCATTCTATTACTTCAAACACCTCCATTCTGTGACTTCACTCACCTCCATTGTGAGTTCACACACCTCAATTCTGTGACTTCACACACCTCCATTCTGTGACTTCACACCCATCGATTCTCTGACTTCACACACCTCCATTCTACGATTTCACACACCTCCATTCTGTGACTTCACACATCTCCATTCTATGACTTCACACACCTCCATTCTGTGACTTCACAAACCTCCATTCTGAGTTCACACACCTCCATTCTGTGACTTCACACACCTACATTATATGACTTCTCACACCTCCATATTTTGACTTCACACACCTCCATTCTATGACTTCACACACCAATATTCTTTGACTTCACACACCTCCATTCTGTGACTTCACACATCTTCATTCTGACTTCACACACATCCATTCTATGACTTCACAAATCTCCATTCTATGACTTCACAAACCTCCATTCCATGACTTCATACACCTCCATTCTATGACTTCACACCCCTCCTTTCTTTGATTTCAAACACCTCCATTTTGACTTCACACACCACAATTCTATGACTTCACACACCTCCATTTGTGACTTCACACATCACAATTTTGACTTCACACACCTCCATTCTGTGACTTCACACACCTCCATTCTGTGACTTCACACACCTCAATTTTGACTTCACACACTTCCATTCTTTGACTTCACACACCTCCATTCTGTGACTTCACACACCTCCATTGTTTGATTTCGCACTACTCTATTCTTGGATTTCACACACCTCCATTCCATGACTTCACACATCTCCATTCTATGAGGTCACACATCTCTATTCTATGAGTTCACATACCTCCATTTTGACTTCACACACCTCCATTCTATGACTTCACACACCTTCATTCTTACTTCACAAACATCCATTCTATGACATCACACACCCCCATTCTGTGACTTCACAAACCTCCATTCTGTGACTTCACACACCTCCATTTTGAATTCACACAGCTCCTTTCTATGACTTCACACACCTCCTTCTGTGACTTCACACACCTCTATTCTATGACTTCACAAACCTCCATTTTGATTTCACACACCTCCCTTCTAGGTGTTCACACACCTCCATTCTGACTTTACACACCTAAGTTCTATCACTTCACACACCTCCATTCTGACTTCACACACCTCCATTCTGTGACTTCGCACACCTCCATTCTATGATTTCACACACTTCCATTCCATGACTTCACACACCTCCATTCTATGACTTCACACACCTCCATTCTGAATTCACACACCTATATTCTGTGACTTCACACACCTCAATTTCTGACCTCACACACCTCCATTCTATGACTTCCACACCTCCATTCTGTAACTTCACATACCACCATTCTATGACTTCACACACATCCATTGTGACTTCACATACCTCCCTTCTATGAGTTCACACACCTCCATTCTATGACTTCACACCTCCATTCTATGACTTCACACACCAACATTTATGACGTCACATACCTCCATTCTGTGACTTCACACACCTCCATTCTGACATCACACACCTCCATTCTACGACTTCACACACTTCCATTCTATTACTTCACACACCTCCATTCTGTGACTTCACTCACCTCCATTGTGAGTTCACACACCTCAATTCTGTGACTTCACACACCTCCATTCTGTGACTTCACACCCATCGATTCTCTGACTTCACACACCTCCATTCTACGATTTCACACACCTCCATTCTGTGACTTCACACATCTCCATTCTATGACTTCACACACCTCCATTCTGTGACTTCACAAACCTCCATTCTGAGTTCACACACCTCCATTCTGTGACTTCACACACCTACATTATATGACTTCTCACACCTCCATATTTTGACTTCACACACCTCCATTCTATGACTTCACACACCTCCATTCTATGACTTCACACACCTACATTGTGACTTCACACACCTACGTTCTATCAGTTCACACACCTGCATTGTGACTTCACACACCTCCATTCTGACTTCACACACCTCAATTCTGTGACTTCACACACTTCCATTCTATGATTTCCCACACCTCCATTCTTTGAATTCACACACCTCCGTTCTATGACTTCACATAACTCCTTTCTGTGTTGACACACCTCCATTCTGTGACTTCACATACCTCCAATCTGACTTCACACAACTCCATTCTATGACTTCACACAACTCCATTCTGTGACTTCAAAAACCACCATTCTATGACTTCACACATCTCCATTGTGACTTCACACACCTCCGTTCTATGAGTTAACACAGCTCCATTCTGACTTCACACACCTCCATTCTATGACTTCGCACACCTCTATTCTGACTTCACACCCCTCCATTCTGTGACTTCACATACCTCCATTCTTTGACTTCACACCCCTCCATTCTGTGCCTTCACACACCTCCACTCTGTGAGTTTACACACCTCCATTCTGTGACTTCACACACCTCCTTTCTGTGACTTCACACACCTCCATTCTATGACTTCACACACCTCCATTCTAAGACTTCACACACCTCCATTCTATGACTTCACACACCAATATTCTTTGACTTCACACACCTCCATTCTGTGACTTCACACATCTTCATTCTGACTTCACACACATCCATTCTATGACTTCACAAATCTCCATTCTATGACTTCACAAACCTCCATTCCATGACTTCATACACCTCCATTCTATGACTTCACACCCCTCCTTTCTTTGATTTCAAACACCTCCATTTTGACTTCACACACCACAATTCTATGACTTCACACACCTCCATTTGTGACTTCACACATCACAATTTTGACTTCACACACCTCCATTCTGTGACTTCACACACCTCCATTCTGTGACTTCACACACCTCCATTTTGACTTCACACACCTCCATTCTATGACTTCACACACCTTCATTCTTACTTCACAAACATCCATTCTATGACATCACACACCCCCATTCTGTGACTTCACAAACCTCCATTCTGTGACTTCACACACCTCCATTTTGAATTCACACAGCTCCTTTCTATGACTTCACACACCTCCTTCTGTGACTTCACACACCTCTATTCTATGACTTCACAAACCTCCATTTTGATTTCACACACCTCCCTTCTAGGTGTTCACACACCTCCATTCTGACTTTACACACCTAAGTTCTATCACTTCACACACCTCCATTCTGACTTCACACACCTCCATTCTGTGACTTCGCACACCTCCATTCTATGATTTCACACACCTCCATTCCATGACTTCACACACCTCCATTCTATGACTTCACACACCTCCATTGTGAATTCACACACCTATATTCTGTGACTTCACACACCTCAATTTCTGACCTCACACACCTCCATTCTATGACTTCCACACCTCCATTCTGTAACTTCACATACCACCATTCTATGACTTCACACACATCCATTGTGACTTCACATACCTCCCTTCTATGATTTCACACACCTCCATTCCGACTTCACACACCTCCGTTCTATGAGTTCACACACCTCCATTCTGACTTCACACACCTCACTTCTATGACTTAGCACACCTCAATTCTGATTTCACACATCTCCATTCTGTGACTTGACACACCTCCATGACATGACTTTACATACCTCCATTCGATGACTTCACACACCTCCATTCTTTGACTTCACACACCTCCATTCCATGACTTCACAACCTCCATTCTATGAGTTCACACACCTTCATTCTATGAGTTCACAAACTTCATTTTTATTTCCCACACCTCCATTCTATGACTTCACACACCTCCATTGTGACTTCACACACCTCCATTCTATGAGTTCACACACCTCCATTCTGACTGCACACACATCAATTCTAAGACTTCACACAGCTCCATTCTGACTTCACACACCTCCATTCTATGACTTCGCACACCTCTATTCTGACTTCACACACCTCCATTCTATGACTTCACACACCTCCATTGTGACTTCAGACAACTCGATTCTGTGACTTCACACACCTCCCTTCTGTGACTTCACACACCTCCATTCTATGACTTCACACACCTCCATTCTATGACTTCCCACACATCAATTCTATGACTAAACACACTTCCAATCTATGACTTCCCACACCTCCATTCTATGACTTCACACACCTCCATTCTATGACTTCACACACCTGCATTCTGACTTCACAAACCTCCGTTCTATGACTTCATACACCTCCATTCTATGACATCACACACCAACATTCTATGACTTCACACACCTCCATTATGTGACTTCACACATCTCCATTCTGACTTCACACTCCTCCATTCAATGACTTCACACACCTCCATTCTATGACTTCACACACCTCCATTCTGTAACTTCACACACTTCCATTGTTTGACTTCACAAACCTCTATTCCATGACTTCATACACCTCCATTCTATGTCTTCACACACCTCCATTCTTTGACTTCACACACCTCCGTTTTGACTTCACACACCTCCATTCTGTGACTTCACACACCTCCTTTCTGTGACTTCACACACCTCCATACTATGACTTCCAAACACCTTCAATCTATGACTTCACACACCTCCATTCTATGACTTCACACACTTCCAGTCTATGACTTCACACACCTCCATTCTATGACTTCACACACCTCCATTCTATGACTTCACACACCTGCATTCTGACTTCACACACCTCCATTCCATGACTTCACACAACTGTATTCTGTGACTTCACACACCTCCATTCTATGACTTCACACACAACTCCATTCTGTGACTTCACACACCTCCACTCTGTGACTTTACACCTCCATTCTGTGACTTCACACACCTCCATTCTATGATTTCTCACATAATCCATTCTATGACTTCACAAACCTCCATTGTTTGATTTCACACAACTCCATTCTATGACTTCACACACCTCCATTGTGACTTCGCACAACTCCATTCTGTGACTTCACACACCTCCTTTCTGTGACTTCACACACCTCCATACTATGACTTCCACACACCTTCAATCTATGACTTCACACACCTCCATTCTATGACTTCACACACTTCCAATCTATGGCTTCACACACCTCCATTCTATGACTTCACACACCTCCATTCTATGACTTCACACACCTGCATTCTGACTTCACACACCTCCATTCTCTGACTTCACACACCTCTATTCTTTGACTTCACACACCTCCATTCTGTATCTTCACACACTTCCAATGTTTGACTTCAGAAACTTCCATTCCATGACTTCATACACCTCCATTCTATGACTTCAAACACATCCATTCTTTGAATTCACACACCTCCATTTTGACTTCACACACCTCCATTCTGTGATTTCACACACCTGCATTTGTGACTTCACACACCACAATTTTGACTTCACACACGTCCATGATTTGACTTCACACACCTCCATTCTCTGACTTCACACACCTCCATTTTTACTTCACACACTTCCATTCTGTAACTTCACACACCTCCATTCTGTGACTTCACACACCGTCATTTTGACTTCACACACCTCCATTCTATGGCTTCACACACCTTCATTCTTACTTCAGAAACATCCATTCTATAACTTCACAAACCTCCCTTCTGTGAATTCACACACCTCCATTCTGAGTTCACACACCTCCATTCTGTGACTTCACACACCTCCATTCTGTGACTTCACACACCTCCATTCTATGACTTCACACACCTCCATTCTAACTTCACACACTTCCATTTTGACTTCAAACACCTCATTTCTGTGACTTCACACACCTCCATTCTATGATTTCACACACCTCTATTCTATGAATTCACACACCTCCATTCTATGACTTCACACACCTCCTTTCTGAGTTGACACACCTCCATTCTGTTATTTCAGACACCTCCAATCTGACTTCACCCACCTCCATTCTTTCACTTCACACACCTCCATTTTATGAATTCACACACCTCAATTGTGATTTCACACAACTCTATTCTGTGACTTCACACACCTGCCTTCTGTGACTTCACACACCTCCATTCTATGACTTCACACACCTCCATTTTGTGACTTCCCACACCTCCATTCTGAGTTCACACACCTAAATTCTGTGACTTCACACACCTCCATTCTGTAACTTCACACACCTCCAATATATGACTTCACACACCTCCATTCTATGACTTCACACACCTCCATTCTATGACTTCACACACCTCCATTCTTTGACTCAAACACCTCCATTCTATGACTTCACACACCTCCATTTTTTGACTTTACACACCTACATTCTATGACTTTACACACCTCCATTCTATGACTTCACACACCTCCATTCTCTGAGTTCACACACCTGCATTTTGACTTCACACACCTCCATTCTATGACTTTACACACCTCCATTCTGACTTCACACCCCTCCATTCTGACTTCACACACGTCAATCTGTGACGTCACAAACCTCCATTCTATGATTTCACACACCTCCATTCTATGACTTCACAAACCTCCATTCTGTAACTTCACACACCTCCCTTCTGTGACTTCACACACTTCCATTCTATGACTTCACAGACCTTCATTCTAAGACTTCACACACCTCCATTCTATCACTTCACACACTTCCATTGTTTGACATCATACACCTCCATTCTTTGACTTCACACACCTCCGTTCCATGAATTCACACACCTCCATTTTATGAGTTCACACACGTCCATTCTATGAGTTCACACACCTCCATTCTTACTTCAGCAACATCCATTCTATGACTTCAGACACCTCCATTCTATGACTTAACACACCTTCATTCTTACTTCAGCAACATCCATTCTGTGACTTCACACACCTCCCTTCTGTGACTTCACACACCTCCATTCTATGACTTCACACCCCTCCATTCTATGACTTCACATCTCCATTCTATGGCTTCACACCTCCATTCTATGACTTCACACACCAACATTTATGATGTCACACACCTCCATTCTGACATCACACACCTACATTCTATGACTTCACACACTTCCATTCTATGACTTCACACACCTCCATTCTGTGACTTCACTCACCTCCATTGTGAGTTCACACACCTCCATTCTGTGACTTCACTCACCTCCATTGTGAGTTCACACACCTCCATTCTGTGACTTCACACATCTCCATTCTATGACTTCACACACCTCCATTCTGTGACTTCACACACCTCCATTCTGAATTCACACAGCTCCTTTCTATGACTTCACACACCTCCTTCTGTGACTTCACACACCTCTATTCTATGACTTCACACACCTCCATTGTGATTTCACACACCTCACTTCTATGTGTTCACACACCTCCATTCTGACTTTCACACCTCAATTGTATTCACTTCACACACCTCCATTCTGACTTAACACACCTCCATTCTGTGACTTCACACACCTCCATTCTATGATTTCCCACACATCCATTCCATGACTTCACACACCTCCATTCTATGACTTCACACACCTCCATTCTGAATTCATAAACCTATATTCTGTGACTTCACACACCTCAATTTCTGACTTCACACACTTCCATTCTATGACTTCCACACCTCCATTCTGTAACTTCACATACCACCATTCTATGACTTCACACTCCTCCATTGTGACTTCACATACCTCCATTCTATGAGTTCACACACCTCCATTCTGACTTCACACACCTCCATTCTATGACTTCACACACCTCCATTCTGACTTCACACACCTCTATTCTATGACTTAGCACCCCTCAAATCTGATTTCACACACCTCCATTCTGTGACTTCACACACCTCCATGACATGAGTTTACATACCTCCATTCGATGACTTCACACACCTCCATTCTTTGACTTCAGACACCTCCATTTTGAATTCACACACCTCTATTCTGTGACTTTACACATGTCCATTTGTGACTTCACACACCACCTCTTTGACTTCACACACCTTCTTTCTGTGACTTCACACACCTCCATTTTGTGACTTCACACACCTCCATTGTTTGACTTCACACACCTCTATTGTTTGACTTCACACACCTCCATTCTTTGACTTCACACAGCTCCATTCCATGACTTCACAACCTCCATTCTATGAGTTCACACACCTTCATTCTATGAGTTCACAAAGTCCATTTTTACTTCCCACACCTCCATACTATGATTTCACACACCTCCATTGTGACTTCACACACCTCCATTCTATGAGTTCACACACCTCCATTGTGACTTCACACACCTCCATTCTATGAGTTCACACAGCTCCATTCTGACTTCACACATCTCCATTCTATGACTTCGCACACCTCTATTCTGACTTCACACACCTCCATTCTATGACTTCACACACCTCCATTGTGACTTCAGACAACTCGATTCTGTGACTTCACACACCTCCCTTCTGTGACTTCACACACCTCCATTCTATGACTTCACACACCTCCATTCTATGACTTCACACACCTCCATTCTATGACTTCACACACTTCCAATCTATGACTTCACACACCTCCATTCTATGACTTCACACACCTCCATTCTATGACTTCACACACCTGCATTCTGACTTCACACACCTCCATTCTATGACTTCATACACCTCCATTCTATGACTTCACACACTAACATACTATGACTTCACACACCTCCATTATGTGACTTCACACATCTCCATTCTGACTTCACACTCCTCCATTCTATGACTTCACCCACCTCCATTCTATGACTTCACACACCTCCATTCTGTAACTTCACACAGTTCCAATGTTTGACTTCAGAAACCTACATTCCATGACTTCATACACCTCCATTCTATGACTTCACACACCTCCATTCGTTGACTTCACACACCTCCATTTTGACTTCACACACCTCCAATCTGTGACTTCACACACCTCCTTTCTGTGACTTCACACACCTCCATACTATGACTTCGACACACCTTCAATCTATGACTTCACGCACCTCCATTCTATGACTTCACACACTTCCAATCTATGACTTCACACACCTGCCTTCTGTGACTTCACACACCTCCATTCTATGACTTTACACTCCTCCATTCTATTACTTCACACCTCCATTCTATGACTTCACACACAAACATTTATGACGTCACATACCTCCATTCTGTGACTTCACACACCTCCATTCTGATATCACACACCTGCATTCTGTGACTTCACACACCTCCATTTTATGACTTCACACACAACTCCATTCTGTGACTTCACACACCTCCACTCTGTGACTTTACACACCTCAATTCTGTGACTTCACACACCTCCATTCTATGATTTCACACACAATCCATTCTATGACTTAACAAACCTCAATTCTTTGATTTCACACACCTCCATTCTATGACTTCACACACCTCCATTGTGACTTCACACAATTCCATTCTCTGACTTCACACACCTGCCTTCTGTGACTTCACACACCTCCATTCTAAGACTTCACACACCTCAATTCTATGACTTCACACACCTCCATTCTATGACTTCACACACCAACATTTATGACGTCACATACCTCCATTCTGTGACTTCACACCCCTCCATTCTGACATCACACACCTACATTCTATGACTTCAAACACCTCCATTCCACGATTTCACACACCTCCATTCTGTGACTACACACATCTCCATTCTATGACTTCACACACGTCCATTCTGTGACTTCACACACCTCCATTCTGAGTTCACACACCTCCATTCTGTGACTTCACACACCTCCATTATATGACTTCACACACCTCCATATTGTGACTTCACACAACTCCATTCTATGACTTCACACACCTCCATTCTGACTTCACACACCTACATTGTGACTTCACACACCTACGTTGTATCAGTTCACACACCTGCATTGTGACTTCACACAACTGCAGTCTCTGACTTCACACACCTCCATTCTGAATACACACACTTCCATTCTATGACTTCACACAGCTCCATTCTGACTTCACACACCTCCATTCTATGACTTCGCACACCTCTATTCTGACTTCACACACCTGCATTCTGTGACTTCACACACCTCCATTCTGTGACTTTACACAAAACTCCATTCTGTGACTTCACAAACCTCCACTCTGTGACTTTACACACCTCCATTCTGTGACTTCACACACCTCCATTCTATGATTTCTCACACAATCCGTTCCATGACTTCACAAACCTCCATTCTTTGATTTCACACACCTCCATTCTATGACTTCACACACCTCCATTGTGACTTCACACAACTCCATTCTGTGATTTCACACACCTCCTTTCTGTGACTTCACACACCTCCATACTGTGACTTCCACACACCTTCAATCTATGACTTCACACACCTCCATTCTATGACTTCACACGCTTCCAATCTATGACTTCACACACCTCCATTCTATGACTTCACACACCTCCATTCTATGATTTCACACACCTCCATTCTGTAACTTCACACACTTCCAATGTTTTACTTCACAAACCTCCATTCCATGACTTCATACACCTCCATTCTATGACTTCAAACAAATCCATTCTTTGACTTCACACACCTCCATTTTGACTTCACACACCTCCATTCTGTGATTTCACACACCTGCATTTGTGACTTCACATACCACAATTTTGTCTTCACACACGTCCATTCTTTGACTTCACACACCTCCATTCTCTTTCTTTAAACACCGCCATTTTGACTTCACACATTTCCATTCTGTGACTTCACACACCTCCATTCTGTGACTTCACACACCTCCATTGTTTGACTTCACACACCTGCATTTTGACTTCACACACCTCCATTCTATGACTTCACACACATTCATTCTTACTTCAGAAACATCCATTCTATGACTTCACAAACCTCCCTTCTGTGAATTCACACACCTCCATTCTGAGTTCACACACCTCCATTCTGTACCTTCACACACCTCCATTCTGTGACTTCACACACCTCCATTCTATGACTTCACACAACTCCATTCTGTCTTCACACACTTCCATATTGACTTTAAACACCTCATTTCTGTGACTTCACACACCTCCATTCTATGATTTCACACACCTCCATTCTATAACTTCACACAACTCCATTCTATGACTTCACACACCTCCATTCTGAGTTGACACACCTCCATTCTGTTACATCACACACCTCCAATCTGACTTCCCACACCTCCATTCTATGACTTCACACACCTCCATTCTGTGTCTTCAAAAACCAACATTCTATGACTTCAAATACCTCCATTCTATGACTTCACACACCTCCATTCTGAGACTTCACACATCTCCACTCTGTGACTTTACACACCTCCACTCTGTGACTACACACAACTCCATTCTGTGATTTCACACACCTCCTTTCTATGACTTCACACACCTCCGTTCTTTGACTTCACAGACCTCCATTCTATGAATTCACACACCTCCATTGTGACTTCAAACAACTCTATTCTGTGACTTCACACACCTGCCTTCTGTGACTTCACACACCTCCATTCTATGACTTCACACACCTCCATTCTATGACTTCACACCTCCATTCTATGACTTCACACACCAACATTTATGACGTCACATACCTCCATTCTGTGACTTCACACACCTCCATTCTGACATCACACACCTCCATCTATGACTTCACACACTTCCATTCTATGACTTCACACACCCCCATTCTGTGACTTCACTCACCTCCATTGTGAGTTCACACACCTCCATTCTGTGACTTCACACACCTCCATTCTGTGACTTCACACACCTCAATTTTGACTTCACACACTTCCATTCTTTGACTTCACACACCTCCATTCTGTGACTTCACACACCTCCATTGTTTGATTTCGCACTACTCTATTCTTGGATTTCACACACCTCCATTCCATGACTTCACACATCTCCATTCTATGAGGTCACACATCTCTATTCTATGAGTTCACACACCTCCATTTTGACTTCACACACCTCCATTCTATGACTTCACACACCTTCATTCTTACTTCACAAACATCCATTCTATGACATCACACACCCCCATTCTGTGACTTCACAAACCTCCATTCTGTGACTTCACACACCTCCATTTTGAATTCACACAGCTCCTTTCTATGACTTCACACACCTCCTTCTGTCACTTCACACACCTCTATTCTATGACTTCACAAACCTCCATTTTGATTTCACACACCTCCCTTCTAGGTGTTCACACACCTCCATTCTGACTTTACACACCTAAGTTCTATCACTTCACACACCTCCATTCTGATTTCACACACCTCCATTCTGTGACTTCGCACACCTCCATTCTATGATTTCACACACCTCCATTCCATGACTTCACACACCTCCATTCTATGACTTCACACACCTCCATTGTGAATTCACACACCTATATTCTGTGACTTCACACACCTCAATTTCTGACCTCACACACCTCCATTCTATGACTTCCACACCTCCATTCTGTAACTTCACATACCACCATTCTATGACTTCACACATATCCATTGTGACTTCACATACCTCCCTTCTATGAGTTCACACACCTCCATTCTATGACTTCACACCTCCATTCTATGACTTCACACACCAACATTTATGACGTCACATACCTCCATTCTGTGACTTCACACACCTCCATTCTGACATCACACACCTCCATTCTACGACTTCACACACTTCCATTCTATTACTTCACACACCTCCATTCTGTGACTTCACTCACCTCCATTGTGAGTTCACACACCACAATTCTGTGACTTCACACACCTCCATTCTGTGACTTCACACCCATCGATTCTCTGACTTCACACACCTCCATTCTACGATTTCACACACCTCCATTCTGTGACTTCACACATCTCCATTCTATGACTTCACACACCTCCATTCTGTGACTTCACACACCTCCATTCTGAGTTCACACACCTCCATTCTGTGACTTCACACACCTACATTATATGACTTCTCACACCTCCATATTTTGACTTCACACACCTCCATTCTATGACTTCACACACCTCCATTCTATGACTTCACACACCTACATTGTGACTTCACACACCTACGTTCTATCAGTTCACACACCTGCATTGTGACTTCACACACCTCCATTCTGACTTCACACACCTCAATTCTGTGACTTCACACACTTCCATTCTATGATTTCCCACACCTCCATTCTTTGAATTCACACACCTCCATTCTATGACTTCACATACCTCCTTTCTGTGTTGACACACCTCCATTCTGTGACTTCACATACCTCCAATCTGACTTCACACAACTCCATTCTATGACTTCACACAACTCCATTCTGTGACTTCAAAAACCACCATTCTATGACTTCACACATCTCCATTGTGACTTCACACACCTCCGTTCTATGAGTTAACACAGCTCCATTCTGACTTCATACACCTCCATTCTATGACTTTGCACACCTCTATTCTGACTTCACACCCCTCCATTCTGTGACTTCACATACCTCCATTCTTTGACTTCACACCCCTCCATTCTGTGCCTTCACACACCTCCACTCTGTGAGTTTACACACCTCCATTCTGTGACTTCACACACCTCCTTTCAGTGACTTCACACACCTCCATTCTATGACTTCACACACCTCCATTCTAAGACTTCACACACCTCCATTCTATGACTTCACACACCAATATTCTTTGACTTCACACACCTCCATTCTGTGACTTCACACATCTTCATTCTGACTTCACACACATCCATTCTATGACTTCACAAATCTCCATTCTATGACTTCACAAACCTCCATTCCATGACTTCATACACCTCCATTCTATGACTTCACACCCCTCCTTTCTTTGATTTCAAACACCTCCATTTTGACTTCACACACCACAATTCTATGACTTCACACACCTCCATTTGTGACTTCACACATCACAATTTTGACTTCACACACCTCCATTCTGTGACTTCACACACCTCCATTCTGTGACTTCACACACCTCAATTTTGACTTCACACACTTCCATTCTTTGACTTCACACACCTCCATTCTGTGACTTCACACACCTCCATTGTTTGATTTCGCACTACTCTATTCTTGGATTTCACACACCTCCATTCCATGACTTCACACATCTCCATTCTATGAGGTCACACATCTCTATTCTATGAGTTCACACACCTCCATTTTGACTTCACACACCTCCATTCTATGACTTCACACACCTTCATTCTTACTTCACAAACATCCATTCTATGACATCACACACCCCCATTCTGTGACTTCACAAACCTCCATTCTGTGACTTCACACACCTCCATTTTGAATTCACACAGCTCCTTTCTATGACTTCACACACCTCCTTCTGTCACTTCACACACCTCTATTCTATGACTTCACAAACCTCCATTTTGATTTCACACACCTCCCTTCTAGGTGTTCACACACCTCCATTCTGACTTTACACACCTAAGTTCTATCACTTCACACACCACCATTCTGACTTCACACACCTCCATTCTGTGACTTCGCACACCTCCATTCTATGATTTCACACACCTCCATTCCATGACTTCACACACCTCCATTCTATGACTTCACACACCTCCATTCTGAATTCACACACCTATATTCTGTGACTTCACACACCTCAATTTCTGACCTCACACACCTCCATTTTATGACTTCCACACCTCCATTCTGTAACTTCACAAACCACCATTCTATGACTTCACACACATCCATTGTGACTTCACATACCTCCCTTCTATGATTTCACACACCTCTATTCCGACTTCACACACCTCCGTTCTATGAGTTCACACACCTCCATTCTGACTTCACACACCTCACTTCTATGACTTAGCACACCTCAATTCTGATTTCACACACTTCCATTCTGTGACTTGACACACCTCCATGACATGACTTTACATACCTCCATTCGATGACTTCACACACCTCCATTCTTTGACTTCACACACCTCCATTCCATGACTTCACAACCTCCATTCTATGAGTTCACACACCTTCATTCTATGAGTTCACAAACTTCATTTTTACTTCCCACACCTCCATTCTATGACTTCACACACCTCCATTGTGACTTCACACACCTCCATTCTATGAGTTCACACACCTCCATTCTCACTGCACACACATTAATTCTAAGACTTCACACAGCTCCATTCTATGACTTCACACACCTCCATTGTGACTTCAGACAACTCGATTCTGTGACTTCATACACCTCCCTTCTGTGACTTCACACACCTCCATTCTATGACTTCACACACCTCCATTCTATGACTTCCCACACATCCATTCTATGACTAAACACACTTCCAATCTATGACTTCACACACCTCCATTCTATGACTTCACACACCTCTATTCTATGACTTCACACACCTGCATTCTGACTTCACAAACCTCCGTTCTATGACTTCATACACCTCCATTCTATGACATCACACACCAACATTCTATGACTTCACACACCTCCATTATGTGACTTCACACATCTCCATTCTGACTTCACACTCCTCCATTCAATGACTTCACACACCTCCATTCTATGACTTCACACACCTCCATTCTGTAACTTCACACACTTCCATTGTTTGACTTCACAAACCTCTATTTCATGACTTCATACACCTCCATTCTATGTCTTCACACACCTCCATTCTTTGACTTCACACACCTCCGTTTTGACTTCACACACCTCCATTCTGTGACTTCACACACCTCCTTTCTGTGACTTCACACACCTCCATACTATGACTTCCAAACACCTTCAATCTATGACTTCACACACCTCCATTCTATGACTTCACACACTTCCAGTCTATGACTTCACACACCTCCATTCTATGACTTCACACACCTCCATTCTATGACTTCACATACCTGCATTCTGACTTCACACACCTCCATTCCATGACTTCACACAACTGTATTCTGTGACTTCACACACCTCCATTCTATGACTTCACACACAACTCCATTCTGTGACTTCACACACCTCCACTCTGTGACTTTCACCTCCATTCTGTGACTTCACACACCTCCATTCTGTGATTTCTCACATAATCCATTCTATGACTTCACAAACCACCATTCTTTGATTTCACACAACTCCATTCTATGACTTCACACACCTCCATTGTGACTTCACACAACTCCATTCTGTGACTTCACACACCTCCTTTCTGTGACTTCACACACCTCCATACTATGACTTCCACACACCTTCAATCTATGACTTCACACACCTCCATTCTATGACTTCACACACTTCCAATCTATGGCTTCACACACCTCCATTCTATGACTTCACACACCTCCATTCTATGACTTCACGCACCTGCATTCTGACTTCACACACCTCCATTCTCTGACTTCACACACCTCTATTCTATGACTTCACACACCTCCATTCTGTATCTTCACACACTTCCAATGTTTGACTTCAGAAACCTCCATTCCATGACTTCATACACCTCCATTCTATGACTTCAAACACATCCATTCTTTGAATTCACACACCTCCATTTTGACTTCACACACCTCCATTCTGTGATTTCACACACCTGCATTTGTGACTTCACACACCACAATTTTGACTTCACACACGTCCATGATTTGACTTCACACACCTCCATTCTCTGACTTCACACACCTCCATTTTTACTTCACACACTTCCATTCTGTAACTTCACACACCTCCATTCTGTGACTTCACACACCGTCATTTTGACTTCACACACCTCCATTCTATGGCTTCACACACCTTCATTCTTACTTCAGAAACATCCATTCTATAACTTCACAAACCTCCCTTCTGTGAATTCACACACCTCCATTCTGAGTTCACACACCTCCATTCTGTGACTTCACACACCTCCATTCTGTGACTTCACACACCTCCATTCTATGACTTCAAACACCTCCATCTGTGACTTCACACACCTCCATTCCATGACTTCACACTCCTCCATTCTATGAGTTCACACACCTCCATTCTGTGACTTCACACACTTCCATTCTATGACTTCACACACCTCCATTCTATGACTTCACACACCTCCATTCTAACTTCACACACTTCCATTTTGACTTCAAACACCTCATTTCTGTGACTTCACACACCTCCATTCTATGATTTCACACACCTCTATTCTATGAATTCACACACCTCCATTCTATGACTTCACACACCTCCTTTCTGAGTTGACACACCTCCATTCTGTTATTTCAGACACCTCCAATCTGACTTCACCCACCTCCATTCTTTCACTTCACACACCTCCATTTTATGAATTCACACACCTCAATTGTGATTTCACACAACTCTATTCTGTGACTTCACACACCTGCCTTCTGTGACTTCACACACCTCCATTCTATGACTTCACACACCTCCACTCTGTGACTTTACACACCTACACTCTGTGACTACTCACAACTACATTCTGTGACTTCCCACACCTCCATTTTGTGACTTCCCACACCTCCATTCTGAGTTCACACACCTAAATTCTGTGACTTCACACACCTCCATTCTGTAACTTCACACACCTCCAATATATGACTTCACACACCTCCATTCTATGACTTCACACACCTCCATTCTATGACTTCACACACCTCCATTCTATGACTTCACACACCTCCATTCTCTGAGTTCACACACCTGCATTTTGACTTCACACACCTCCATTCTATGACTTTACACACCTCCATTCTGACTTCACACCCCTCCATTCTGACTTCACACACGTCAATCTGTGACGTCACAAACCTCCATTCTATGATTTCACACACCTCCATTCTATGACTTCACAAACCTCCATTCTATGACTTCATACACCTCCACTGTATGACTTCAAACAGCAACATTCTATGACTTCACACACCTCCATTCTGTGCCTTCACACATCTCCATTCTGACTTGACACACCTCCATTCTATGACTTCACACACCTCAAATTTGACTTCACACACTTCCATTCTGTGACTTCACACACGTCCATTCTTTGACTTAACACACATCCGTTGTTTGACTTTACACACCTGCATTTTGACTTCACACACCTCCATTCTATGACTTCACACATCTTCATTCTTACTTCAGAAACATCCATTCTATGACTTCACAAACCTCCCTTCTTTGAATTCACACACCTCCATTCTGACTTCACACACCTCCATTCTGTGACTTCACACACCTCCATTCTGTGACTTCACACACCTCCATTCTATGATTTCACACACCTCCATCTGTGACTTCACACATCTCCATTCTATGACTTCACACTCCTCCATTCTATGAGTTCACACACCTCCATTCTGTGACTTCACACACCTCCATTCTATGACTTCACACACCTCCATTCTATGACTTCACACATCTCCATTCTGACTTCACACACTTCCATTTTTACTTCAAAAACCTCATTTCTGTGGCTTCACACACCTCCATTCTATGATTTCAGACACCTGCATTCTATGACTTCACACACCTCCATTCTATGACTTCACACACCTCCTTTCGGAGTTGACACACCTCCATTCTGTTACTTCACACACCTCCAATCTGACTTCACACACCTCCATTCTATGACTTCACACACCTCCACTCTGTGACTTTACACACCTACACTCTGTGACTACTCACAACTACATTCTGTGATTTCACACACCTCCATTCTATGACTTCACAAACCTCCATTCTTTGACTTCACACACCTCCATTCTATGAATTCACACACCAACATTTATGACGTCACATACCTCCATTCTGTGACTTCACACACCTCCATTCTGACATCACACACCTCCATCTATGACTTCACACACTTCCATTCTATGACTTCACACACCCCCATTCTGTGACTTCACTCACCTCCATTGTGAGTTCACACACCTCCATTCTGTGACTTCTCACACCTCCATTCTGTGACTTCACACACCTCGATTCTCTGACTTCACACACCTCCATTCTGTGACTTCACACACCTCCATTCTGTGACTTCACACATCTCCATTCTATGATTTCACACACCTCCATTCTGTGACTTCACACACCTCCATTCTGAGTTCACACACCTCCATTCTGTGACTTCACACACCTCCATTATATGACTTCA
The DNA here is from genome assembly GCA_024803745.1 of Megascapheus bottae. Classification (NCBI taxonomy): domain Eukaryota; kingdom Metazoa; phylum Chordata; class Mammalia; order Rodentia; family Geomyidae; genus Megascapheus; species Megascapheus bottae. The sequence goes on along the minus strand of JANJXV010000671.1, from coordinate 38,114 downwards.
CACACCTCCATTTTGTGACTTCACACACCTCCATTCTATGACTTCACACACCTCCATTGTATGACTTCACATACCTACATTGTGACTTCACACACCTACGTTCTATCAGTTCACACTTCTGCATTGTGACTTCACACACCTCCTGTCTCTGACTTCACACACCTCCATTCTGAATACACACACCTCCATTCTGACTTCACACACCTCAGTTCTGTCACTTCACACACCTCCATTGTATGACTTCCCACACCTCCATTCTTTGACTTCACACACATTCATTCTATGACTTCACATACCTCCTTTCTGAGTTGACACACCTCCATCCTTTTACTTCACACACCTCCAATCTGACTTCACACACCTCCATTCTAGGACTTCACACACCTCCATTCTGTGACTTCACACACCTCGATTCTCTGACTTCACACACCTCCATTCTGTGACTTCACTCACCTCCATTGTGTGTTCACACACCTCCATTCTGTGACCTCACAAACCTCCCTTCTCTGACTTCACACACCTCCATTCTATGATTTCACACACTTCCATTCTGTGCCTTCAGCCATCTCCATTCTATGACTTCACACACCTCCATTTTGTGACTTCCCACACCTCCATTCTGAGTTCACACACCTCCATTCTGTGACTTCACACACCTCCATTCTGTAACTTCACACACCTCCAATATATGACTTCACACACCTCCATTCTATGACTTCACACACCTCCATTCTATGACTTCACACACCTCCATTCTGTGACTCAAACACCTCCATTCTATGACTTCACACACCTCCATTTTTTGACTTTACACACCTACATTCTATGACTTTACACACCTCCATTCTCTGACTTCACACACCTCCATTCTCTGAGTTCACACACCTGCATTGTGACTTCACACACCTCCATTCTATGACTTTACACACCTCCATTCTGACTTCACACACCTCCATTCTGACTTCACACACGTCAATCTGTGACGTCACAAACCTCCATTCTATGATTTCACACACCTCCATTCTATGACTTCACACACCTCCATTCTATGACTTCATACACCTCCATTGTATGACTTCACACAGCAACGTTCTATGACTTCACACACCTCCATTCTGTGCCTTCACACATCTCCATTCTCTGACTTCACACACCTCCATTTTGACTTCACACACTTCCATTCTGTGACTTCACACACGTCCAATCTTTGACTTAACACACATCCATTGTTTGACTTCACACACCTGCATTTTGACTTCACACACCTCCATTCTTTGACTTCACACATCTTCATTCTTACTTCAGAAACATCCATTCTATGACTTCACAAACCTCCCTTCTTTGAATTCACACACCTCCATTCTGACTTCACACACCTCCATTCTGTGACTTCACACACCTCCATTCTTTGACTTCACACACCTCCATTATTTGATTTCACACACCTCCATCTGTGTCTTCACACATCTCCATTCTATGACTTCACACTCCTCCATTCTATGAGTTCACACACCTCCATTCTGTGACTTCACACACCTAAATTCTATGACTTCACACACCTCCATTCTATGACTTCACACATCTCCATTCTGACTTCACACACTTCCATTTTGACTTCAAACACGTCATTTCTGTGGCTTCACACACCTCCATTCTATGATTTCAGACACCTGCATTCTATGACTTCACACACCACCATTCTATGATTCACACACCTCCTTTCGGAGTTGACACACCTCCATTCTGTTACTTCACACACCTCCATTCTATGACTTCACACACCTCCATTCTGTGTCTTCAAAAACCAACATTCTATGACTTCAAACACTTCCATTCGATGACTTCACACACCTCCATTCTGAGACTTCACACACCTCCACTCTGTGACTTTACACACCTACACTCTGTGACTACTCACAACTACATTCTGTGATTTCACACACCTCCATTCTATGACTTCACAAACCTCCATTCTTTGACTTCACACACCTCCATTCTATGAATTCACACACCAACATTTATGACGTCACAGACCTCCATTCTGTGACTTCACACACCTCCATTCTGACATCACACACCTCCATCTATGACTTCACACACTTCCATTCTATGACTTCACACACCCCCATTCTGTGACTTCACTCACCTCCATTGTGAGTTCACACACCTCCATTCTGTGACTTCTCACACCTCCATTCTGTGACTTCACACACCTCGATTCTCTGACTTCACACACCTCCATTCTGTGACTTCACACACCTCTATTCTGTGACTTCACACATCTCCATTCTATGACTTCACACACCTCCATTCTGTGACTTCACACACCTCCATTCTGAGTTCACACACCTCCATTCTGTGACTTCACACAACTCCATTATATGACTTCACACACCTCCATTTTGTGACTTCACACACCTCCATTCTATGACTTCACACACCTCCATTCTATGACTTCACACACCTACATTGTGACTTCACACACCTACGTTCTATCAGTTCACACACTTGCATTGTGACTTCACACACCTTCAGTCTCTGACTTCACACACCTCCATTCTCAATACACACACCTCCATTCTGACTTCACACACTTCAGTTCTGTCACTTCACACACCTCCATTCTATGATTTCACACACCTCCATTCTTTGACTTCACACACCTCCATTCTATGACTTCACATACCTCCTTTCTGAGTTGACACACCTCCATCCTTTTACTTCAAACACCTACAATCTGACTTCACACACCTCCATTCTATGACTTCACACACCTCCATTCTGTGACTTCACACACCTCGATTCTCTGACTTCACACACCTCCATTCTATGATTTCACACACCTCCATTCTGTGCCTTCACACATCTCCATTCTATGACTTCACACACTTCCATTCTGTGACTTCACACACCTCCATTCTGTAACTTCACACACCTCCAATATATGACTTCACACAACTCCAATCTATGACTTCACACACCTCCATTCTGTGACTCAAACACCTCCATTCTATGACTTCACACACCTCCATTTTTGACTTTACACACCTACATTCTATGACTTTACACACCTCCATTCGTTGACTTCACACACCTACATTGTGACTTCACACACCTCCATTCTCTGAGTTCACACACCTGCATTGTGACTTCACACACCTCCATTCTATGACTTTACACACCTCCATTCTGACTTCACAAACCTCCATTCTGACTTCACACACCTCAATCTGTGACTTCACAAACCTCCATTCTATGATTTCACACATCTCCATTCTATGACTTCACACACCTCCATTCTATGACTTCATACACCTCCATTGTATGACTTCACACACCAACATTCTATGACTTCACACACCTCAATTCTGTGCCTTCACACATCTCCATTCTGACTTGACACACCTCCATTCTATGACTTACACACCTCCATTCTCTGACTTCACACACCTCCATTTTGACTTCACACACCTCCTTTCTATGACTTCACACTCCTCCATTCTATGAGTTCACACACCTCCATTCTATGACTTCACACACCTCCATTCTATGACTTCACACACCTCCATTCTGACTTTACACACTTCCATTTTGACTTCAAGCACCTTATTTCTGTGGCTTCACACACCTCCATTCTATGATTTCACACACCTGCATTCTATAACTTCACACACCTCCACTCTATGACTTCACACTCCTCCTTTCTGATTTGACACACCTCCATTCTTTTACTTCACACACCTCCAATCTGACTTCACACACCTCCATTCTATGACTTCACACACCTGGATTCTATGACTTCACACACCTCCATTCTATGATTTCACACCTCCATTCTATGACTTCACACCTCCATTCTATGACTTCACACACCAACATTTATGACGTCACCTTCCTCCATTCTGTGACTTCACACACCTCCATTCTGACATCACACACCTCCATTCTATGACTTCACACACTTCCATTCTATGACTTCACACACCTCCATTCTGTGACTTCGCTCACCTCCATTGTGAGTTCACACACCACCATTCTGTGACTTCACACAGAGTTTGGCCTAGTGGTAGAGTGCTTGCCTAGCATGCACAAAGACCTGGGTTCAATTCCTCAATACCCCATACATAGAAAAATGCTGGACGTGGTGCTGAGGCTGAAGTGGTAGAGCCCTAGCCTTGAGAAAATATAAGGACAGTGCTCTGTCCCTGAGTTCAAGCCCAGGACTGGCCAAATCAAAAGTAGTAGAGCACTGGCATTGAACTGAAGATCTGAGGAACAGCCCAGGCACAGAGTTCAAGCACCGCAAACAGCAACAACAAAATCTATGAAATGGCAGTGGTGGTTTTAAGCTAAGCAAAAATAGAGTAGAAACTGGTAAAATACGTATTTGTGTGTAAGCAAAATAGCCAGACTTATGCATTAGAACAGGATAGCAACTTGAAAAAAAATTTTGTTTTCCATCTCACTAGGTCCTGTCTCTTAATTTATTCAAGTAAGTAAAATGCTGGGTTTTATAATCATTGCTCTGAATATTAGAAAATCATAATATCTCTCATTAACCAACAAAGACCAGGAACTGGGGCTTCGTTCAAATGGCAGAGTATCAGGCAAGAGAAGAAAAAATTGAAGTAAGAACTTGAAGTTCTTGATCCAGAACCTGCATAGTAACAGAGCAGCAGCCTGGTGATTGTACCTCACACCTATAATCTTAGCTACTCAGGAGGCTAAAATATGAGAATCAAATTTTAAAGCCAGCCAAAGTACCCAGTTAACTGCCAGAAAAACCAGAAGTGGCACTGTGGCTCACAGATTAAAGCACTAGCCTTGAGCTGAAGAGCTCAGGGACAGTGCCCAGGCCCAGAGTTCAAGCCCCACAATTGACAAAAATCAAACAAGCAAACAAAACTCACAAAGAAGCCTGCAGACCACAGTGGTTCTGCTGAGTCTCTTCTCTATGGGGATCAGGAAACATTTCACTTTTTCTGTCTCTTCCCATCTCAACATTCATACTAAAATAAGACTGTGTTGAAAGTTTCAATTTATAAAAATGTTTTTCATGAAGCACCCTGAAATATTCATCGCTTATATCTCAATTGAAGATAGTTGATTTGGGGCTGCATTGGTAGAGTGCTAGCCTTGAGCAGAAAAGGTCAGGGATAGAGCTGAAGTACTCAGTTGAAGACCCAGTGCCAACACACAAAAGAAATTATGCACTTTATACATATTTTCTAATTTCTTAATGAATTTTTCAGTCTGTATAAATATAGGGTACATTCCTTGTTACTTAAGTAAGATTGCTCTTTTTTTTTCTTTTTGCCAGTCCTACGGCTTGGACTCAGGGCCTAGACATTTTCATTGGACTCGCTTGCCCAAGGTGAGTGCTCTGCCTCTTGAGACACAGCGCCACTTCTAGGTTTTTTCTAGAGTATGCGGTACCGGTCAATAGAACCTAGGTCTTCATGCATTCTAGGTGAGCACTCTACCATTAGGCTACATTCCCAGGCAGTGAGATTCCTCTTACAGTCATTGTATGTTCACAGAGTTTGATCTCACACACTGTAGGGCCCTGGTTGGCTTTGACCTGTGATCCTAAGCCCTGAGCCTCCTAAGGAGCTGAAATTAAGTTGTGAGCCAGCATGATGGCTTCCATTCCCAATTGTCCAGAAAAAAGGACATACTAAAGCCACTAGCATAATGATGCTCATTGCAGCACTATTTACCATAGCAAAGCTATGAAACCAACCCAGATGCCACTCAGTAGATGACTGAATCAAGAAGATGTGGTACTTATACACAATGGAATGCTATGCTGCCATCAGAAGAAAAACATCGCCCCATTTGTAAGGAAATGGAAATAGTTGGAAAAATTCATATTAAGTGAAGTAATCCAGACCCAAAGAAACATAAGCTCAATGGTTTCCCTCATTTGTAATAATTAGTTCACATCTAGGACTCTCCAAGCAGAGGATTACAATAACTCAAAAACCTAGGTACATAAGGTCATATAGGATGAGACTAAATGAAAGGATCTCTAGGATATGGGAACAAGAGCTATATCTTGTGTCATCGTTGCTCTTAATCTTGTGTGATTTTTGTCCTTAATCTACTATGTTATTTCTCATCTCTTATTTTGTCCTTTGGTTAATGTCAGATTGTTACTGTATCTGATTTTTTCCCTGGCATATTGTATATATGTTTATTTGTTTATGTCAAATAGGAAAGGGAAGGGGGGAAACAAGATGATTGGGAAGGGGAGGGGAGAGGGAACTGGGGACAAAAACATATGGAGTGGAATAAATGTGTGAGAAGTAATGCAGTCCACTACCTGTAAATGTAATCGTAACCCCTCTATACATTACCCAGAAAATAAAAAAGAGACTATAAAAATATCTGTAGAAAATGAGGCTGGATGATGGAAACAACCAGATGCCCTACTACAAAAAATGTGATACACACACACACACACACACACACACACACACACAAACGCACGCACACACAATGGAATGATACATAGCCAACCGACAAGATAAAATAATGGCATTCTCCTGGAAGTGGATGAAAAGGAAAAATATCATATTAAGTGAAGTAAGCCAAACTCAAAGGAACATAGGCCCAAGAGTCTCCCACATTTGTCAAATTCAGTAGAAACCTTGGGCTCTGCTACCAGAGATTTACAATAGAACAAAATCTAGAGACATCGTGACAAATAGTATGACACTAAATGTAAGGACCTCTAAGATAAAGAAACAAAACTCATATAATGAGTGACTGTTGTCCTTAATGAACTATGTGATCTCTTATCTCTTTTGCTATCCCTTGGTTATATCATATTGTTACAATATTTCACCTTGTTTTCTGATATATTTCATATGTGCCTAATTGGTTATTTGAAATTGGAGAGGGAAGGGGGGAAATGAACATGAGTGGGGGTAGGGGAAGGGAAATGGGGACCATATCATTACATGGGGTATCAAAGTTTGAGAAGTAATGCGCCTTCTATCTGGTGAATATAATGTAACCCTTCTATAAATTACAATAAAAATAAATACATAAAAAGAAGATCTGCACAGAAAAAAATAATAATGGCATTTTGGGGTAGTGGATGAAATTAGAGTGAATCCTGTTGAGTGGGATAAGTCAAGACCAAGGAACAAAAGGTACATGGTATCCTTAATATATGGATATTAGTTTCAAACAGTAGTAGAGCGATGATTGAATAGTTGATACCCAAAGTTTTGGACATAATTTTGGAGATATAAACATAACTACATAGACATAAAAATCTAGGATAGACTATACACTCTATAGACATGTGTCTTATTATAGATTAATCTGTATCTATGACATACAAAGACTACTATATTCTAAAATCTATGTGCCAGTGATTGTATAGCGATTCCCTTCTTGAATACTTGTTGGTTAAACATGACATTTGAAATATGATGTAAATTTCAATGTTAATAAATTTTTTTAAAAAAGAGGCTAGAGGTAAATACCACTAATGTACTTGCTCTAAGTGGTACAGAAATTTTCTTAATGAATCAAGGGGTTTTATTACATCTTTATGCAATTATTTTAGTTCTGAGTGTTCTACACTCAATGATACTTCTGGAAAGATGATATAGCTGACTGTGTAGATGGTATGAAGACATACTGGCCTAAACGTAGAATAAAGCATTGGTAAGTGGCTGTTAGCTCTCCAGATTCTACTGGAATATGTGGAATGAATTTATTAAGCACAATGCAGGCTCTTAGTCAGATCAGGATCAAGATTATGTGGTTTCATCAGATGAATGAGGAAAAATCAGAAAAATCTACTAAGATATCCAGATATACTTTTGAAACTAAGGTATCTGGACTCCTTTTTTTTCTTTCTTGGTGGGTAGCTTGAACTTTGGACCTGGGCAAGGTCTCTTAGTTCTTTTTCCTCAAGGCTAATGCTGTACCAGTTTTAGCCACAACTCCACTTAGTTTTTGGGTGGATAAGTGGAGAGTAGAATCTTACAGTTTTTTTGTTTTCGTTTTTTTGCTTGCAAAGGCTTTGAATCACCTTCTCCCTGGCTAGTAGAATGACAATTATGACCCTCCAGCGCCTGGCTAGTGATTTTTTGAAAATTGAACTTTCTTCCAAATCATGTAACTGGTTCCTAGCAAAGTTTTGAAGCCTGACTTAAATGTGACAGATTTTTGTCACTTGGAGACACTCTGTGCTGAACGTTAGAAATCTACCAGCTGAGTCACAGTGGCACTTCCAGATTTTGTTTATGTGGTGCTGAGGAATGGAATCCAGGGTTTCATACATGCTAGGCAAGCTTCATTTTCAGCCCAAGGTTTTATGTTTTGTTTTTTCAGTGTTGTTGCTTCAAAGGTACTGTATGATGTTCTTTCATTTTCTTTGCTTTTTACCTCTTTTCTTCTTTTTCCCTTTAGTTTTATTCTCTGTAGTCACTGTGTTGAATTCAGCTACCCTGTGTCTTGTACATAGGTTTATGTGATTTTGGGAATGGAGAGGGTATAATAAAATGGTAAAAAAAAAAACCAAAGGAAAAAGGGTGAACCAATTGAACAGTGATACTTGGAAGACACTAAACGGAAATGAACTGAACAATCTGGGTGGAGAGGGGGCTGAGGGTAGGAAAACAGAGAAAAAGGAGGGAGGGGATAACAATTTTCTTAAGAAATGTGTTCATTACTTATGTAACCGTATGCCAACTATATATTGACTTAGCAAAAGAAATTAACTTAAAAAATAATTTAGCCAGGTGTGGTGGCTCACACTTGTAAATGTAGCTACTCAAGAGGCTGGGATCCAAGAATAGCAGTTCAAAGTCAGCCTGGGCACAGAAGTCCATGTGACTCTTATCTCCAATTAACCACCAGAAACCCAGAAGTGGCCCTATGGCTCAAGGAATAGGGCAGTAGTCTTGAGCTGAAAAGCTCAGTGACAAGACCCAGGTGCAGAATTGTAGTCCCATGACTTGAATGATGAATGATACTAGCCAGGCTCTGTGCGCTCACACTTGGAATCCTATCTACAGAGAATCAGGTTTGAATCCAGCCCAAACAAATTGCATGATATTCTGATTTACAGTTCATTACCAAAAATCTGGAGGTGGATCTTTGGATCAAGTGGTAGAACACTAGCCTGAAGCAAAAAAAAACATTTAAGGACAGTTCCCAGGCCCTGGGTTCAAGTCCCAAGACTTGCATAAAACAAACAAAATGTGACGCTGAGTCCTCCATCATTTACTGTTATAGTTCAATATTCTTGATATGCGTCTTAGAAATTAAGTCCCTAGCAAATACTCTCCCCTGAAATTCTGCTTCATAGCTGATTCATAGAATTTCAGCATCATTACTATCACCTTCCAGTTAGCATAGCAGTCTACTACTGAAAATTTGAAGAAAACTTTTGAGTAATCCTAATAAATCTGTGTATCATTTGCACACACATCAAATCAGCAGCAGCTATGTTCTACTATTATCTAAATGTATTTAATCCCTTCTTGAGTTAATGAGCCTTAAAGAGTAAAACATATGAAATAGTTATGAAACTAACAGTCACCATTCTTCTACCTAATATTGTAATATAAGTTTATAAATGCAAGGACTATTCTGAAGTGTGCAGAAGATAGCTTCTAATTATAATATTCTCATGAAGTATAGTTTTTAAGAAACATGTTGCTTGCTTTGGGAAAGCAAAGGCAAGGAAAAATGATATAAGTAAGTTCCCTATTTATCAGAAGGAAAATACTATTGGGTTTAGATCAACTTCATTCATTCCGTGCTGATGAAACAAATATTTGCAATTCCTGAGGCCAATCACTTCATTGTGATGCACAATCAGCCAGCTTAGATCAATCTTCCAAAAAAGGAAAGGAACAAATGAGAAGCAATTAAGGTTTCCAAAATGAACCAGGTGGTGGTGGCAGCTCACACTTGTAATTCTATCTACTCAAGGCCTGAAATCCAAGGATCTGGATTAAGTCTGTCTGGGATGAAAATATTCCTCTCTGAAACATAATCTCTGTTATCACAGCCCAGCTGATACACTCTGCCCAACAGGTTCCAAACACCAAAGTCCATCTCCTATCTGAAATACTAGCAAACGTACTCACACATTATTTCCTCTTTGGGAGATAGTTGAAACATGTACCAGAAACATTTCCCTGGCTTCAGAGTGGAAGTGGAAATATATACTCACTAGAAGCCCATCTAGTAAATTACAGTCAATCATCTTTCCTCACATCTTGTTAGTTAAATTGAACAATGAGTGTTTGGATCAGAATCGATGTGTATGAGCATACAGGTTGTAAAAGTACTGTAATCCTAGCTACTCAAGATAAGCTGAGACCTGAGGATTCCAGGTCAAAATCAGCCATGCAATAAATTCCATAAGACTTTTACCTCTAATTAACCAGCAAAAAACAGAACGTTGAATTGTGCTTAAAATGCCACAGCCTAAGCTTTGCATAAAAGGGGTAAGGGGTAGCATTCAGGATGCCCACTCTCTCCACTCCTTTTTAACATCCTACTAGAATTCCTAGGCAGTGCAATAAGGCAAGAAACAAGCATAAAGAGGATACAAGTAGGGAAAGAGGAAATAAAACTATCCCTCTTTGCAGATGACATGATTCTGTATTTTGAAGAATCCTATAGACCCTATTCCCAAGCTCCTTGTGCTGATTCAAAGCTTTGGAAGGGTAGCAGTCCATAAAATCAATCCTCACAAATCAACTGCTTTCCTTTACGCCAACACTGAGAGGAACGAGGCAATAATCAGGAAAGAAATTCCTTTCACAGTAGCCTCAAAGAAAATGAAGTACCTAGGAATTAGCTTAACTAAGAATGTAAAGGACCGTTTAGATGAAAACTTTAAAACCATAAAAAAGGAAATTAAAGCAGAACTAAGGAAATGGAAAAACCTCCCATGCTCCTGGATTGGAAGAATCAACATTGTGAAAATGACAATCTTGCCAAGGGCTATCTACAAAATCAATGTAATACCAATCAACATCCCAATGTCATTCTTTAAAGAAATAGAAGAGGCAATTCAAAATTTCATATGGAATAATAAAAGACCCCGTATTGCAAAAACACTTCCTAGCAGAAAGTACAGCGCTGGAGGAATTTCAATTCCAATCTTAAGCCTCTATTACAGAGCTATAATTCTCAAAACAGCTTGGTACTGGCACAAGAACAGGCCTGAAGTCCAATGGAGTAGAACTGCGGACCCAGATATTAAACCACAGACCTATGGCCACCTAATCTTTGACCAGGGAGCCAAAAAAATAGAATGGAAGAAAGATAGCCTCTTCAACAAGTTGTGCTGGCAGAACGGGTTAAACACCTGCACAAAACTAAAGTTGGATCCTTCTTTGTCACCTTGCACTAGAATTAACTCCAAATGGATCACAGACCTGGAGGTAAAAGCTGACACACTGAAAAGTTTACAGGAAGGAATAGGAGATACAGTAGGCCTCCTTGGCACAGGTCGAAACTTTCTTAATAGGGACCAAGAATCACAACAAATCAGAGAAAGGCTGGATAAGTGGGACTGCATTAAACTGCAGAGCTTTTGTATGGCAAAGGATATAGCGAGTAAACTAATCAGGAAGCCTACAGAGTGGGAGAAGAACTTCACCAACCAAACAACGGACAAAGGCCTCATATCTAAAATATATCAACAACTCAAAAAATTGAATCACTCCAAAACTAACCTCCAAAGTAACACCCATCCCATTAAAAATAGGCCAAAGACTTAAAGAGAGTCTTCTCTGAAGAAGAAACAAAAATGGCCTATAGACACATGAAGAAATGCTCCACATCTCTGGTCATAAAAGAAATGCAAATCAAAAGAATTCTAAGATTCCACCTCACTCCAGTTAGAATGGCCAGGATCAGGAAAACGAATGACAACAGATCCTGGAGGGGATGTGGCCAGGAGGGATCACTACTACACTGATGGTGGGAGTGCAAACTCATTCAACCACTATGGAAAGCAGTGTGGCAGTGCCTCAAAAAGCTAAACATAGAACTCCCCTATGACCCAGCAATTCCACTACTTGGCATTTACCCAACAATCCAGAAACAAGGGCATACTAAACCCACTAGCACAACAATGTTCATTGCAGCACTATTCACCTTAGCAAAGATATGGAACCAACCCAGATGTCCCTCAGTTGATGAGTGGATCAACAAGTTGTGGTATTTGTACAAAATGGAATTCTATGCTGCTGTCAGAAAGAATGGCATCGCCTCATTTGTTAGGAAATGGAAAGACTTAGAAAAAATCATATTAAGTGAAGTAAGCCAGACTCAAAGGAACTTAGGCTCAGTGGTTTCCTTCATTCGTCATAATCAGTAGAAACCTTGGGCTCTACTAACAGAGATTGTCAATAGAGCAAAAGGCCATATATAAGGCCATATAATGTGAAGCTAATTGAATGGACCTCCAGGATATTGACACAAAAGCCATATAATGAATGATTGTTGTCCTTAATGTACTATGTTGTCTCTCATCTCGTTTGCTGTCCCTTGGTTATACCATATTGGTATAGTATCTCACTTTATCTTATATATTGAATTTATTTGTATTTGGATATTTGAAATTTGATAGGGAAGGGGGGAAAACCAAGACGGGTGGGGGGTGTGGGGTTGGAGGGAAATGGGTACCAAGACATGTGAAAGGGTATCAATGTATGTGAATTAATGCACCTTCTATCTGGCAAATATCATCTAACCCTTTTACTAATTACAATAAAAAAATGAAAAAAAAGAAAGTTGCAGTGTGTAGGGAGGATGATGGGGTCAAATACATTTCTTCTTAGAAATTTACCTCATCTGGTTGCCCTGGATTTTCTTGGCCTTCTTCTTAGAGAAAGTTCTGTTATACTGGATTTGTGGCTTGGCAATGATCTAGCATGTACATCTTCGAGGAAGACATCCACAACTTCCATGCCTGAGACTCGAGTTTCCTGACCTTTGGCAACAGCACAGCAACATCTTTCTTCCTCCTGAGCCACAGGCCAAGTGAGCTGGCTTGAGCTGGTTGTTAGTTACAGTGGCTTGGTTACTAGGGTTCCATATTCTGTTCCATTGTGAGGGAGGCAGGGTCACCTTTCAGGGCCCAATGACCAAAGATCCTTGCTCACAAAAGACCTCACTAGAGATATACTGGACGCTGAACATCTCCTCCAATCTCACAATATACATGTGGATGTAGTAAACAGCACACCTTATTTGTCCAATCCCAATGTCTTCCACTAGGCCCAACTACCAGTCTGGTCTCAGGCTCAAGGAGCCTTTCTTAGGTAAGATCCAAACTTAAGGGTCAATATTGCCCTCATCCTTTACAAAACATTTGCTTCACAGTGTCTTCTCTGCCTGCATTTTGCCCCTTGTCGAATTTTTTTTTTGTTTTTGCTAGTCTTGGGACTTGACTTCAGAGTGTGAACATTGTTCTTGGGCTTTCTTTAGGCTTTAGCTGTCCCACCGAGCCACAGCACCACTTGGAGCGTTTTCTATGTATGTGGTAATGAGGAATCAAACCTGAGCCTTTTTGCTTGGTAGCCAAATACTCTACCACTAGGTGAAACACACAGGGCATCTTGCACATATTTTTGACATCAATCCACTAGGATATTATTAGGTTTCTGTATTCTAATCAATTTTTTCCTGATGATTAGCTTTGCTGTCAAGTGTAAAAAATGCAAGAGGGAAAAGCACAGAAGAATTAGTGAAATTAAAAAAAAGCATTAGACACAGTGAAGTGTTCATTCTTTGTAGGAGAAAAGATATTTGGATATGATGATGATGATGATGAGTTTATAATTACTATGTCAGGGTTGAGAGTTTGGCATAGTGGTAGAGTGCTTGCCTAGCATCCATGAAGATCTGGGTTTGATTGCTCAGTATCACATAGATAGAAAATCTAGATGTGGCACTGTGGCTCAAGTGGCAGATGGCTAGACTTGAGAAAACCCGAGGACAGTGCTCAGGCCCTGAATTCAAGCCCCAAGACTGGCAGAAAGATAAAAGAAAATAAAAATGCTTTTTATGAGCTAATTCACTCACAGCATTTGCTTCTGAAATCTTCGCTTCTGCATCTTGTGAAATACCCCTTTCCCTCAACGTAGACAGGAAAAACAGATCCATCCCATGGTCCACTGTGAGGCCACTGGTTGGGCTAAGAGCTAGTCGTGCAGCAACACATAAGTTTTATTCTAATACTTTCCAAACTTTGTACTCAAATATGCTACCTACTTACCAACTTAGGTCAGTTATCCTTATGCTATACATTTTCTTCATGACTACAATATTCTTACACTCCTACGTTAATCCTTTTGTACCTCCCCTGACCTCTCTCATTCTTTTTTTCTATCTCTGGACCTCTGCTCGTCTTTCAACCCTTATACTGCACGGATCTACACTTGATGGCTGTTGAGCAATATTGTATATGTAGGTGGTTAATTATTCTCTAGGCTCAGAGGGACTTAAAGACAATAGAGATAGATTGAGAGGCTTATTGTTTGGGGTATAAATCGCTTATCAGTGGTTGTATTAGATTGGTCTGTAAGTGCAGAAAAAGAAAGAGTGAAAATACCAATTAAAACTTGTGAACATCTAGTGTCTGCCAGCTACAGAGGTCTAGGTTAGTTATCTGTGAAAAACTATAATCGTATTTAGTAGTAATCTTGCTCCCATTTTCAAATGGGCAGAACAAGAAACTCAAGAAAAATGTCAAATCAAGAAACAACATCCCCCACCCAATGTAAATAGACAATGGAACAGTCACTGGCAAACCTAGACCAGAGTCTTCCAAGTGCTACACAAATGCAATTGATAAACATCATTAATGGAAAATGTGAAAATATAAAGAAAGGGATAATGGAGGAAGCCATAACTGAACAAGAGGAAAGTAAAAACAAGGTGATAAGTGAAAAAGAAGAAGCCATAAAGGAGGCCATAATAAAGGTTTTTCAAAGAAAGATGGATGAATTCATAGAATCCACAAATAAAAACGTGACGAAACTCCAGCCAATGTCCAAAGAAAATAAAGCTACTGCGCTAACCACTCAAAAGGAAATCAAGGAGATAAAGAAATCCATACATGTTCAAAAACAAGAGAGGCAAGGCATCAAAAGTGAGCAATTATAAGCAAGGGAGATGAAAAATAAAGTAGATAGCTTTGATAGCAGGTTAGACAATGCACAGGAGAGAATTTCCGGGGCTGAAGATAATTTAGGTATTATAAAGAACAGAAAATGAGTCAGTCCAAATCTAGGAAATATGAGAGAGCGCTTCAGGAGGTCCAAGATACAATTAGGAAGCCTAATTTAAGGCTAGTTGGTATTGAGGAGGGCGTGGAGAAAGAGGTCAATGGTATTGGAAATATACTTCAGGGAATCATCTCAGAGAATTTCCCAAATATCCAGAAGGGCAGGCCCATCCAGATACGAGAAGCTTTTAGAACCCCAAACAGACCTGACCAGAAAAGAACATGCCACCGCCACATTGTGATACGAACTGGATCGATAGAAACGAAAGGAAAGATACTAAAGGCAGCCAGGGAAAAGGGATCAGTACCTATAAAGGCAAACCAATCAGAATAACCCCAGATTTCTCAGCAGAGACCATGCAAGCACGAAGTGACTGGAAGCATATATGTCATGCCCTTAAATCAAATAACTACCAACCAAGAATACTGTAGCCAGCTAACCTCTCATTCAAACTGAAGGAACAATAAAACATTCCATTCCAGGGAAAAGCTGCAACAATATGTCGAAACAAAACCAACACTACAGAGAATTCTCTAAGATGCTCTATACATAGAAAACCAAAATAAATGCATTATAGGGAAAGAAATGGCACCTAAACAGCATACCATCTAAGGACCACAAGAACTTTCAAGACACAGGCCACACTAAAAGCTTTTAAAAATGGTAGGAACTAATAAATATCTCTCAATCCTAACTCTCAATATCAATGGACTTAACTCTCCTATTAAACGTCATATTCTGTGTAGTTGGAAGAAAAAGCAAGAGCCATCGTTCTGCTGTCTTCAAGAGACACATCTTACCCAAAAACAATCATCTTTTGAAAGTGAGAGGATGGAATAAACTCTATCAAGCTAACTGCCCCCATAAACAGGCTGGAGTTGCCATCCTCATATCAGATACAATAGACTTCAAACTAAAATTAGTAAGAAAAGACAAAGAAGGTTACTACATACTACTAAAGGGATCTTTCCTCCAGGAAGCATAACGTTACTAAATATTTACACACTCAATCCCGGAGCTCCAAACTTCATCAAGCAAACTTTACTTACACTAAAACCATACATAGATCGAAATACCGTGATTGTTGGTGAGTTTAACACACCACTCTCACCTATGGACAGATCAACAAGGCAAAAACTCAACAGAGAAACCTTAGAACTGAACAACTATATAGACCGACTAGATGTAAGAGACATCTGCAGAATATTCCACCCAGTAACACCACAATATACGTTTTTCTCAGCAGCA
The DNA here is from genome assembly GCA_024803745.1 of Megascapheus bottae. Classification (NCBI taxonomy): domain Eukaryota; kingdom Metazoa; phylum Chordata; class Mammalia; order Rodentia; family Geomyidae; genus Megascapheus; species Megascapheus bottae. Next base: position 21,582 of record JANJXV010000671.1, on the reverse strand, counting down.
CATGGAACATTTTCCAAAATAGACCACATCTTAGGCCATAAAGCAAACCTGGACAGATTCAGAAACACTGAAATTATTCCATGCACACTCTCAGACCATAAAGGCATCAAATTGGAGCTGAACACACATCTCCACCAAAGAAAACCCTGTAACTCATGGAGACTGAACAACACATTGTTGAATCAAAAACAATGGGTAATCGAAGAGATCAGAACAGATATCCAACTGTTTATGAAATTTAACAATAAGGAGCACACAAATATCAACTCCTTAGGGACACAACAAAGGCAGTACTCAGAGGAAAATTTATAGCGCTGAGTGCCTACAACAGCAAGTTGGAAAAATGGCAAACCAACTAGTTAATGTCTCACCTTAACCTCCTGGAAAAAGAGCAACAAACCAACCCTAAACCCATTAGGAGAAAGCAAATTATTAAAATCAAAGCAGAATTAAATGATTTGGAATAAAAAAAACTACAGAAAGAATCAACAAAACAAGGCGTTGGTTCTTTCAAAGAATTAACAAAATTGACAAGCCCTTAGCAAATCTTACCAAAAAAAGAAGAGAGCATATCGAAATAAACAAAATCGCAGATGAAAATGGTAATATCACGACTGAAATTACCAAGATCCAGAATATCATGAGGGAATACTTCTCAAAACTTTACGCCAACAAATTTGAGAATGTAGAAGAAAGGGATGAATTCCTAGACAATATTAACATACCCACACTGAACCAAGAAGAACTAACCCAACTCAACAGGCCTATTTCAAGCTCTGAAATAGAAAGGGAAATAAGACAATTCCACTTAAAAAGAGCCCAGGGCCAGATGGATTCACAGCTGAATTCTATAAGGTCTTCAAAGCAGAGCTCACACCAATACTCCTCAAGCTCTTCAACGAAATCGAAAATGAAGGTTCTTTACCAAACTCATTCTGTGAAGCCAGTATATCCCTCATCCCCAAACCAGACAGAGATTCATCAAAGAAAGAGATCTATAGACCCATTTCTTTGATGAACATCGATGCAAAACTTCTCAACAAAATACTGGCCAACCTTCTACAACAACTCATCAAAAAATTATACACTATGATCAAATTGGATTCATCACAGGGAGGCAAAGCTGGTTCAACATACACAAATCAATTAATATAATTCAACACATCAACAGGAGCAGGGATAAAATCACATGATTGTCTCAATAGATGCGGAAAAGGCATTTGACAAGATCCAGAACCCCTTTATATTAAAAGATGTGGAGAAACTAAGAATCCATGGAACATTTCTGAATGTAATAAAGGCTGTGTATGAGAAACCCACTGCCAGTATTATACTTAATGGTGAAAATCTAAAGCCATTCCCTCTAAAATCAGGAACGAGACAAGGATGCCCACTCTCTCCACTCCTTTTTAACATAGCACTAGAATTCCTAGGCAGTGCAATAAGGCAAGAAGAAAGCATAAAGGGGATCCAAGTAGGGAAAGAGGAAATAAAACTATCCCTCTTTGCAGATGACATGATTTTGTATTTAAAGAATCCTATAGACTCTACTCCCTAGTTCCTTGAGCTGATTCAAAGCTTTGGAAGGGAAGCAGGCCATAAAATCAACCCTCACAAATCAACTGCCTTACTTTACGCCAACACTGAGAGGAACGAGGCAATAATCAGGAAAGAAATTCCTTTCACAATAGCCTCAAAGAAAATAAAGTACCTAGCAGTTAGCTTAACTAAGAATGTAAAGACCATTTAGATGAAAACTTTAAAACCATAAAAAAGGAAATTAAAGTAGAACTAAGGAAATGGAAAAACCTCCCATGCTCCTGGATTGGAAGAATCAACATTGTGAAAATGACAATCTTGCCAAGGGCTATCTACAAATTCAATGTAATACCAATCAACATCCCAATGTCATTCTTTAAAGAAATAGAAGAGGCAATTCAAAATTTCATATGGAATAATAAAAGACCCCGTATAGCAAAAACACTTCTTAGCAGAAAGAACAGCGCTGGAGGAATTTCAATTCCAAACTTAAGACTCTATTACAGAGCTATAATTCTCAAAACAGCTTGGTACTGGCACAAGAACAGGCCTGAAGTCCAATGGAGTAGAACTGCGGACCCAGATATTAAACCACAGACCTATGGCCACCTAATCTTTGACCAGGGAGCCAAAAAAATAGAATGGAAGAAAGATAGATTCTTCAACAATTTGTGCTGGCAGAACGGGTTAAACACCTGCAGAAAACTAAACTTGGATCCTTCTTTGTCACCTTGCACTAGAATTAACACCAAATGGATCAAAGACCTGGAGGTAAAAGCTGACACACTGAAAAGTTTACAGGAAGGAATAGGAGATACACTAGGCCTCCTTGGCACAGGTCGAATCTTTCTTAATAAGGACCAAGAGTCACAACAAATCAGAGAAAGGCTGGATAAGTGGGACTGCATTAAACTGCAGAGCTTTTGTATGGCAATGGATATAGCTAGTGAACTAACCAGGAAGCCTACAGAGTGGGAGAAGATCTTCACCAACCAAACAACGGACAAAGGCCTCATGTCTAAAATATATCAACAACTCAAAAAATTGAATCACTCCAAAACTAACCTCCAAAGTAACACCCATCCCATTAAAAATGGGCCAAAGAATTAAAGAGAGTCTTCTCTGAAGAAGAAACAGAAATGGCCTATAGACACATGAAGAAATGCTCCACATCTCTGGTCATAAAAGAAATGCCAATCAAAACAGCTCTAAGACTCAACCTCACTCCAGTTAGAATGGCCAGGATCAGGAAAACGAATGACAACAGATGCTGGAGGGGATGTGGCCTGGAGGGATCATTACTACACTGTTGGTGGGAGTGCAAACTCGTTCAACCACTGTGGAAAGCAGTGTGGCAGTGCCTCAAAAGGCTAAATATAGAACTCCCCTATAAGCCAGCAATTCCACTACTTGGCATTTACCCAACAATCCAGAAGCAAGGGCATACTAAACCCACTAGCACAACAATGTTCATTGCAGCACTATTCACCTTAGCAAAGATATGGAACAAACCCAGATGTCCCTCAGTTGATGAGTGGATCAACAAGTTGTGGTATTTGTACACAATGGAATTCTATGCTGCTGTCAGAAAGAATGACATCGCCCCATTTGTTAGGAAATGGAAAGACTTAGAACAAATCATATTAAGTGAAGTAAGCCAGACTCAAAGGAACTTAGGCTCAGTGGTTTCCCTCATTCGTCATAATCAGTAGAAACCTTGGGCTCTACTAGCAGAGATTTCCAATAGAGCAAAAGGCCATATATAAGGCCATATAATGTGAAGTTAATTGAAAGGACCTCCAGGATATTGAAACAAAAGCCACATAATAAATGATTGTTGTCCTTAATGTACTATGTTGTCTCTCACCTCCTTTGCTGTCCCTCGGTTATCCGATATTGGTATGGTATCTCACTTTGTTATCTGATATATTGAATTTATTTGTATTTGTATATTTGAAATTTGAAAGGGAAGGGGGGAAAACCAAGACGGGTGGGGGATGGGGGGTTGGAGGGAAATGGGTACCAAGACATGTGAAAGGGTATCAATGTATGTGAATTAATGCACCTTCTATCTGGCAAATATCATGTAACCCTTTTACTAATTACAATAAAAAGAATTTAAAAAAAAGAAAGTTGTAGTGTGTGGGGAGGATGATGGGGTCAAATACATTTCTTCTTAGAAATATACCTCATCTGGTTGCCCTGGATTTTCCTGGCCTTCTTCTTAGAGAAAGGCCTGTTATACTGGATTTGTGGCTGGGCAATGATCTAGCATGTACATCTTCGAGTAAGACAGCCTCAATTTCCATGCCTGAGACTCGAGTTTCCTGACCTTTGGCAACAGCACAGCAACATCTTTCTTCCTCCTGAGCCACAGGCCAAGTGAGCTGGCTTGAGTTGGTTGTTAGTTACAGTGGCTTGGTTACTAGGGTTCCATATTCTGTTCCATTGTGAGGGAGGCAGGGTCACCTTTCAGGGCCCAATGACCAAAGATCCTTGCTCACAAAAGACCTCACTAGAGATATACTGGACGCTGAACATCTCCTCCAATCTCACAATATACATGTGGATGTAGTAAACAGCACACCTTATTTGTCCAATCCCAATGTCTTCCACTAGGCCCAACTACCAGTCTGGTCTCAGGCTCAAGGAGCCTTTCTTAGGTAAGATCCAAACTTAAGGGTCAATATTGCCCTCATCCTTTACAAAACATTTGCTTCACAGTGTCTTCTCTGCCTGCATTTTGCCCCTTGTCGAATTTTTTTTTTGTTTTTGCTAGTCTTGGGACTTGACTTCAGAGTGTGAACATTGTTCTTGGGCTTTCTTTAGGCTTTAGCTGTCCCACCGAGCCACAGCACCACTTGGAGCGTTTTCTATGTATGTGGTAATGAGGAATCAAACCTGAGCCTTTTTGCTTGGTAGCCAAATACTCTACCACTAGGTGAAACACACAGGGCATCTTGCACATATTTTTGACATCAATCCACTAGGATATTATTAGGTTTCTGTATTCTAATCAATTTTTTCCTGATGATTAGCTTTGCTGTCAAGTGTAAAAAATGCAAGAGGGAAAAGCACAGAAGAATTAGTGAAATTAAAAAAAAGCATTAGACACAGTGAAGTGTTCATTCTTTGTAGGAGAAAAGATATTTGGATATGATAATGATGATGATGAGTTTATAATTACTATGTCAGGGTTGAGAGTTTGGCATAGTGGTAGAGTGCTTGCCTAGCATCCATGAAGATCTGGGTTTGATTGCTCAGTATCACATAGATAGAAAATCTAGATGTGGCACTGTGGCTCAAGTGGCAGATGGCTAGACTTGAGAAAACCCGAGGACAGTGCTCAGGCCCTGAATTCAAGCCCCAAGACTGGCAGAAAGATAAAAGAAAATAAAAATGCTTTTTATGAGCTAATTCACTCACAGCATTTGCTTCTGAAATCTTCGCTTCTGCATCTTGTGAAATACCCCTTTCCCTCAACGTAGACAGGAAAAACAGATCCATCCCATGGTCCACTGTGAGGCCACTGGTTGGGCTAAGAGCTAGTCGTGCAGCAACACATAAGTTTTATTCTAATACTTTCCAAACTTTGTACTCAAATATGCTACCTACTTACCAACTTAGGTCAGTTATCCTTATGCTATACATTTTCTTCATGACTACAATATTCTTACACTCCCACGTTAATCCTTTTGTACCTCCCCTGACCTCTCTCATTCTTTTTTTCTATCTCTGGACCTCTGCTCGTCTTTCAACCCTTATACTGCACGGATCTACACTTGATGGCTGTTGAGCAATATTGTATATGTAGGTGGTTAATTATTCTCTAGGCTCAGAGGGACTTAAAGACAATAGAGATAGATTGAGAGGCTTATTGTTTGGGGTATAAATCGCTTATCAGTGGTTGTATTAGATTGGTCTGTAAGTGCAGAAAAAGAAAGAGTGAAAATACCAATTAAAACTTGTGAACATCTAGTGTCTGCCAGCTACAGAGGTCTAGGTTAGTTATCTGTGAAAAACTATAATCGTATTTAGTAGTAATCTTGCTCCCATTTTCAAATGGGCAGAACAAGAAACTCAAGAAAAATGTCAAATCAAGAAACAACATCCCCCACCCAATGTAAATAGACAATGGAACAGTCACTGGCAAACCTAGACCAGAGTCTTCCAAGTGCTACACAAATGCAATTGATAAACATCATTAATGGAAAATGTGAAAATATAAAGAAAGGGATAATGGAGGAAGCCATAACTGAACAAGAGGAAAGTAAAAACAAGGTGATAAGTGAAAAAGAAGAAGCCATAAAGGAGGCCATAATAAAGGTTTTTCAAAGAAAGATGGATGAATTCATAGAATCCACAAATAAAAACGTGACGAAACTCCAGCCAATGTCCAAAGAAAATAAAGCTACTGCGCTAACCACTCAAAAGGAAATCAAGGAGATAAAGAAATCCATACATGTTCAAAAACAAGAGAGGCAAGGCATCAAAAGTGAGCAATTATAAGCAAGGGAGATGAAAAATAAAGTAGATAGCTTTGATAGCAGGTTAGACAATGCACAGGAGAGAATTTCCGGGGCTGAAGATAATTTAGGTATTATAAAGAACAGAAAATGAGTCAGTCCAAATCTAGGAAATATGAGAGAGCGCTTCAGGAGGTCCAAGATACAATTAGGAAGCCTAATTTAAGGCTAGTTGGTATTGAGGAGGGCGTGGAGAAAGAGGTCAATGGTATTGGAAATATACTTCAGGGAATCATCTCAGAGAATTTCCCAAATATCCAGAAGGGCAGGCCCATCCAGATACGAGAAGCTTTTAGAACCCCAAACAGACCTGACCAGAAAAGAACATGCCACCGCCACATTGTGATACGAACTGGATCGATAGAAACGAAAGGAAAGATACTAAAGGCAGCCAGGGAAAAGGGATCAGTACCTATAAAGGCAAACCAATCAGAATAACCCCAGATTTCTCAGCAGAGACCATGCAAGCACGAAGTGACTGGAAGCATATATGTCATGCCCTTAAATCAAATAACTACCAACCAAGAATACTGTAGCCAGCTAACCTCTCATTCAAACTGAAGGAACAATAAAACATTCCATTCCAGGGAAAAGCTGCAACAATATGTCGAAACAAAACCAACACTACAGAGAATTCTCTAAGATGCTCTATACATAGAAAACCAAAATAAATGCATTATAGGGAAAGAAATGGCACCTAAACAGCATACCATCTAAGGACCACAAGAACTTTCAAGACACAGGCCACACTAAAAGCTTTTAAAAATGGTAGGAACTAATAAATATCTCTCAATCCTAACTCTCAATATCAATGGACTTAACTCTCCTATTAAACGTCATATTCTGTGTAGTTGGAAGAAAAAGCAAGAGCCATCGTTCTGCTGTCTTCAAGAGACACATCTTACCCAAAAACAATCATCTTTTGAAAGTGAGAGGATGGAATAAACTCTATCAAGCTAACTGCCCCCATAAACAGGCTGGAGTTGCCATCCTCATATCAGATACAATAGACTTCAAACTAAAATTAGTAAGAAAAGACAAAGAAGGTTACTACATACTACTAAAGGGATCTTTCCTCCAGGAAGCATAACGTTACTAAATATTTACACACTCAATCCCGGAGCTCCAAACTTCATCAAGCAAACTTTACTTACACTAAAACCATACATAGATCGAAATACCGTGATTGTTGGTGAGTTTAACACACCACTCTCACCTATGGACAGATCAACAAGGCAAAAACTCAACAGAGAAACCTTAGAACTGAACAACTATATAGACCGACTAGATGTAAGAGACATCTGCAGAATATTCCACCCAGTAACACCACAATATACGTTTTTCTCAGCAGCACATGGAACATTTTCCAAAATAGACCACATCTTAGGCCATAAAGCAAACCTGGACAGATTCAGAAACACTGAAATTATTCCATGCACACTCTCAGACCATAAAGGCATCAAATTGGAGCTGAACACACATCTCCACCAAAGAAAACCCTGTAACTCATGGAGACTGAACAACACATTGTTGAATCAAAAACAATGGGTAATCGAAGAGATCAGAACAGATATCCAACTGTTTATGAAATTTAACAATAAGGAGCACACAAATATCAACTCCTTAGGGACACAACAAAGGCAGTACTCAGAGGAAAATTTATAGCGCTGAGTGCCTACAACAGCAAGTTGGAAAAATGGCAAACCAACTAGTTAATGTCTCACCTTAACCTCCTGGAAAAAGAGCAACAAACCAACCCTAAACCCATTAGGAGAAAGCAAATTATTAAAATCAAAGCAGAATTAAATGATTTGGAATAAAAAAAACTACAGAAAGAATCAACAAAACAAGGCGTTGGTTCTTTCAAAGAATTAACAAAATTGACAAGCCCTTAGCAAATCTTACCAAAAAAAGAAGAGAGCATATCGAAATAAACAAAATCGCAGATGAAAATGGTAATATCACGACTGAAATTACCAAGATCCAGAATATCATGAGGGAATACTTCTCAAAACTTTACGCCAACAAATTTGAGAATGTAGAAGAAAGGGATGAATTCCTAGACAATATTAACATACCCACACTGAACCAAGAAGAACTAACCCAACTCAACAGGCCTATTTCAAGCTCTGAAATAGAAAGGGAAATAAGACAATTCCACTTAAAAAGAGCCCAGGGCCAGATGGATTCACAGCTGAATTCTATAAGGTCTTCAAAGCAGAGCTCACACCAATACTCCTCAAGCTCTTCAACGAAATCGAAAATGAAGGTTCTTTACCAAACTCATTCTGTGAAGCCAGTATATCCCTCATCCCCAAACCAGACAGAGATTCATCAAAGAAAGAGATCTATAGACCCATTTCTTTGATGAACATCGATGCAAAACTTCTCAACAAAATACTGGCCAACCTTCTACAACAACTCATCAAAAAATTATACACTATGATCAAATTGGATTCATCACAGGGAGGCAAAGCTGGTTCAACATACACAAATCAATTAATATAATTCAACACATCAACAGGAGCAGGGATAAAATCACATGATTGTCTCAATAGATGCGGAAAAGGCATTTGACAAGATCCAGAACCCCTTTATATTAAAAGATGTGGAGAAACTAAGAATCCATGGAACATTTCTGAATGTAATAAAGGCTGTGTATGAGAAACCCACTGCCAGTATTATACTTAATGGTGAAAATCTAAAGCCATTCCCTCTAAAATCAGGAACGAGACAAGGATGCCCACTCTCTCCACTCCTTTTTAACATAGCACTAGAATTCCTAGGCAGTGCAATAAGGCAAGAAGAAAGCATAAAGGGGATCCAAGTAGGGAAAGAGGAAATAAAACTATCCCTCTTTGCAGATGACATGATTTTGTATTTAAAGAATCCTATAGACTCTACTCCCTAGTTCCTTGAGCTGATTCAAAGCTTTGGAAGGGAAGCAGGCCATAAAATCAACCCTCACAAATCAACTGCCTTACTTTACGCCAACACTGAGAGGAACGAGGCAATAATCAGGAAAGAAATTCCTTTCACAATAGCCTCAAAGAAAATAAAGTACCTAGCAGTTAGCTTAACTAAGAATGTAAAGACCATTTAGATGAAAACTTTAAACCATAAAAAAGGAAATTAAAGTAGAACTAAGGAAATGGAAAAACCTCCCATGCTCCTGGATTGGAAGAATCAACATTGTGAAAATGACAATCTTGCCAAGGGCTATCTACAAATTCAATGTAATACCAATCAACATCCCAATGTCATTCTTTAAAGAAATAGAAGAGGCAATTCAAAATTTCATATGGAATAATAAAAGACCCCGTATAGCAAAAACACTTCTTAGCAGAAAGAACAGCGCTGGAGGAATTTCAATTCCAAACTTAAGACTCTATTACAGAGCTATAATTCTCAAAACAGCTTGGTACTGGCACAAGAACAGGCCTGAAGTCCAATGGAGTAGAACTGCGGACCCAGATATTAAACCACAGACCTATGGCCACCTAATCTTTGACCAGGGAGCCAAAAAAATAGAATGGAAGAAAGATAGATTCTTCAACAATTTGTGCTGGCAGAACGGGTTAAACACCTGCAGAAAACTAAACTTGGATCCTTCTTTGTCACCTTGCACTAGAATTAACACCAAATGGATCAAAGACCTGGAGGTAAAAGCTGACACACTGAAAAGTTTACAGGAAGGAATAGGAGATACACTAGGCCTCCTTGGCCACAGGTCGAATCTTTCTTAATAAGGACCAAGAGTCACAACAAATCAGAGAAAGGCTGGATAAGTGGGACTGCATTAAACTGCAGAGCTTTTGTATGGCAATGGATATAGCTAGTGAACTAACCAGGAAGCCTACAGAGTGGGAGAAGATCTTCACCAACCAAACAACGGACAAAGGCCTCATGTCTAAAATATATCAACAACTCAAAAAATTGAATCACTCCAAAACTAACCTCCAAAGTAACACCCATCCCATTAAAAATGGGCCAAAGAATTAAAGAGAGTCTTCTCTGAAGAAGAAACAGAAATGGCCTATAGACACATGAAGAAATGCTCCACATCTCTGGTCATAAAAGAAATGCCAATCAAAACAGCTCTAAGACTCAACCTCACTCCAGTTAGAATGGCCAGGATCAGGAAAACGAATGACAACAGATGCTGGAGGGGATGTGGCCTGGAGGGATCATTACTACACTGTTGGTGGGAGTGCAAACTCGTTCAACCACTGTGGAAAGCAGTGTGGCAGTGCCTCAAAAGGCTAAATATAGAACTCCCCTATAAGCCAGCAATTCCACTACTTGGCATTTACCCAACAATCCAGAAGCAAGGGCATACTAAACCCACTAGCACAACAATGTTCATTGCAGCACTATTCACCTTAGCAAAGATATGGAACAAACCCAGATGTCCCTCAGTTGATGAGTGGATCAACAAGTTGTGGTATTTGTACACAATGGAATTCTATGCTGCTGTCAGAAAGAATGACATCGCCCCATTTGTTAGGAAATGGAAAGACTTAGAACAAATCATATTAAGTGAAGTAAGCCAGACTCAAAGGAACTTAGGCTCAGTGGTTTCCCTCATTCGTCATAATCAGTAGAAACCTTGGGCTCTACTAGCAGAGATTTCCAATAGAGCAAAAGGCCATATATAAGGCCATATAATGTGAAGTTAATTGAAAGGACCTCCAGGATATTGAAACAAAAGCCACATAATAAATGATTGTTGTCCTTAATGTACTATGTTGTCTCTCACCTCCTTTGCTGTCCCTCGGTTATCCGATATTGGTATGGTATCTCACTTTGTTATCTGATATATTGAATTTATTTGTATTTGTATATTTGAAATTTGAAAGGGAAGGGGGGAAAACCAAGACGGGTGGGGGATGGGGGGTTGGAGGGAAATGGGTACCAAGACATGTGAAAGGGTATCAATGTATGTGAATTAATGCACCTTCTATCTGGCAAATATCATGTAACCCTTTTACTAATTACAATAAAAAGAATTTAAAAAAAAGAAAGTTGTAGTGTGTGGGGAGGATGATGGGGTCAAATACATTTCTTCTTAGAAATTTACCTCATCTGGTTGCCCTGGATTTTCCTGGCCTTCTTCTTAGAGAAAGGCCTGTTATACTGGATTTGTGGCTGGGCAATGATCTAGCATGTACATCTTCGAGTAAGACAGCCTCAATTTCCATGCCTGAGACTCGAGTTTCCTGACCTTTGGCAACAGCACAGCAACATCTTTCTTCCTCCTGAGCCACAGGCCAAGTGAGCTGGCTTGAGTTGGTTGTTAGTTACAGTGGCTTGGTTACTAGGGTTCCATATTCTGTTCCATTGTGAGGGAGGCAGGGTCACCTTTCAGGGCCCAATGACCAAAGATCCTTGCTCACAAAAGACCTCACTAGAGATATACTGGACGCTGAACATCTCCTCCAATCTCACAATATACATGTGGATGTAGTAAACAGCACACCTTATTTGTCCAATCCCAATGTCTTCCACTAGGCCCAACTACCAGTCTGGTCTCAGGCTCAAGGAGCCTTTCTTAGGTAAGATCCAAACTTAAGGGTCAATATTGCCCTCATCCTTTACAAAACATTTGCTTCACAGTGTCTTCTCTGCCTGCATTTTGCCCCTTGTCGAATTTTTTTTTTGTTTTTGCTAGTCTTGGGACTTGACTTCAGAGTGTGAACATTGTTCTTGGGCTTTCTTTAGGCTTTAGCTGTCCCACCGAGCCACAGCACCACTTGGAGCGTTTTCTATGTATGTGGTAATGAGGAATCAAACCTGAGCCTTTTTGCTTGGTAGCCAAATACTCTACCACTAGGTGAAACACACAGGGCATCTTGCACATATTTTTGACATCAATCCACTAGGATATTATTAGGTTTCTGTATTCTAATCAATTTTTTCCTGATGATTAGCTTTGCTGTCAAGTGTAAAAAATGCAAGAGGGAAAAGCACAGAAGAATTAGTGAAATTAAAAAAAAGCATTAGACACAGTGAAGTGTTCATTCTTTGTAGGAGAAAAGATATTTGGATATGATAATGATGATGATGAGTTTATAATTACTATGTCAGGGTTGAGAGTTTGGCATAGTGGTAGAGTGCTTGCCTAGCATCCATGAAGATCTGGGTTTGATTGCTCAGTATCACATAGATAGAAAATCTAGATGTGGCACTGTGGCTCAAGTGGCAGATGGCTAGACTTGAGAAAACCCGAGGACAGTGCTCAGGCCCTGAATTCAAGCCCCAAGACTGGCAGAAAGATAAAAGAAAATAAAAATGCTTTTTATGAGCTAATTCACTCACAGCATTTGCTTCTGAAATCTTCGCTTCTGCATCTTGTGAAATACCCCTTTCCCTCAACGTAGACAGGAAAAACAGATCCATCCCATGGTCCACTGTGAGGCCACTGGTTGGGCTAAGAGCTAGTCGTGCAGCAACACATAAGTTTTATTCTAATACTTTCCAAACTTTGTACTCAAATATGCTACCTACTTACCAACTTAGGTCAGTTATCCTTATGCTATACATTTTCTTCATGACTACAATATTCTTACACTCCTACGTTAATCCTTTTGTACCTCCCCTGACCTCTCTCATTCTTTTTTTCTATCTCTGGACCTCTGCTCGTCTTTCAACCCTTATACTGCACGGATCTACACTTGATGGCTGTTGAGCAATATTGTATATGTAGGTGGTTAATTATTCTCTAGGCTCAGAGGGACTTAAAGACAATAGAGATAGATTGAGAGGCTTATTGTTTGGGGTATAAATCGCTTATCAGTGGTTGTATTAGATTGGTCTGTAAGTGCAGAAAAAGAAAGAGTGAAAATACCAATTAAAACTTGTGAACATCTAGTGTCTGCCAGCTACAGAGGTCTAGGTTAGTTATCTGTGAAAAACTATAATCGTATTTAGTAGTAATCTTGCTCCCATTTTCAAATGGGCAGAACAAGAAACTCAAGAAAAATGTCAAATCAAGAAACAACATCCCCCACCCAATGTAAATAGACAATGGAACAGTCACTGGCAAACCTAGACCAGAGTCTTCCAAGTGCTACACAAATGCAATTGATAAACATCATTAATGGAAAATGTGAAAATATAAAGAAAGGGATAATGGAGGAAGCCATAACTGAACAAGAGGAAAGTAAAAACAAGGTGATAAGTGAAAAAGAAGAAGCCATAAAGGAGGCCATAATAAAGGTTTTTCAAAGAAAGATGGATGAATTCATAGAATCCACAAATAAAAACGTGACGAAACTCCAGCCAATGTCCAAAGAAAATAAAGCTACTGCGCTAACCACTCAAAAGGAAATCAAGGAGATAAAGAAATCCATACATGTTCAAAAACAAGAGAGGCAAGGCATCAAAAGTGAGCAATTATAAGCAAGGGAGATGAAAAATAAAGTAGATAGCTTTGATAGCAGGTTAGACAATGCACAGGAGAGAATTTCCGGGGCTGAAGATAATTTAGGTATTATAAAGAACAGAAAATGAGTCAGTCCAAATCTAGGAAATATGAGAGAGCGCTTCAGGAGGTCCAAGATACAATTAGGAAGCCTAATTTAAGGCTAGTTGGTATTGAGGAGGGCGTGGAGAAAGAGGTCAATGGTATTGGAAATATACTTCAGGGAATCATCTCAGAGAATTTCCCAAATATCCAGAAGGGCAGGCCCATCCAGATACGAGAAGCTTTTAGAACCCCAAACAGACCTGACCAGAAAAGAACATGCCACCGCCACATTGTGATACGAACTGGATCGATAGAAACGAAAGGAAAGATACTAAAGGCAGCCAGGGAAAAGGGATCAGTACCTATAAAGGCAAACCAATCAGAATAACCCCAGATTTCTCAGCAGAGACCATGCAAGCACGAAGTGACTGGAAGCATATATGTCATGCCCTTAAATCAAATAACTACCAACCAAGAATACTGTAGCCAGCTAACCTCTCATTCAAACTGAAGGAACAATAAAACATTCCATTCCAGGGAAAAGCTGCAACAATATGTCGAAACAAAACCAACACTACAGAGAATTCTCTAAGATGCTCTATACATAGAAAACCAAAATAAATGCATTATAGGGAAAGAAATGGCACCTAAACAGCATACCATCTAAGGACCACAAGAACTTTCAAGACACAGGCCACACTAAAAGCTTTTAAAAATGGTAGGAACTAATAAATATCTCTCAATCCTAACTCTCAATATCAATGGACTTAACTCTCCTATTAAACGTCATATTCTGTGTAGTTGGAAGAAAAAGCAAGAGCCATCGTTCTGCTGTCTTCAAGAGACACATCTTACCCAAAAACAATCATCTTTTGAAAGTGAGAGGATGGAATAAACTCTATCAAGCTAACTGCCCCCATAAACAGGCTGGAGTTGCCATCCTCATATCAGATACAATAGACTTCAAACTAAAATTAGTAAGAAAAGACAAAGAAGGTTACTACATACTACTAAAGGGATCTTTCCTCCAGGAAGCATAACGTTACTAAATATTTACACACTCAATCCCGGAGCTCCAAACTTCATCAAGCAAACTTTACTTACACTAAAACCATACATAGATCGAAATACCGTGATTGTTGGTGAGTTTAACACACCACTCTCACCTATGGACAGATCAACAAGGCAAAAACTCAACAGAGAAACCTTAGAACTGAACAACTATATAGACCGACTAGATGTAAGAGACATCTGCAGAATATTCCACCCAGTAACACCACAATATACGTTTTTCTCAGCAGCACATGGAACATTTTCCAAAATAGACCACATCTTAGGCCATAAAGCAAACCTGGACAGATTCAGAAACACTGAAATTATTCCATGCACACTCTCAGACCATAAAGGCATCAAATTGGAGCTGAACACACATCTCCACCAAAGAAAACCCTGTAACTCATGGAGACTGAACAACACATTGTTGAATCAAAAACAATGGGTAATCGAAGAGATCAGAACAGATATCCAACTGTTTATGAAATTTAACAATAAGGAGCACACAAATATCAACTCCTTAGGGACACAACAAAGGCAGTACTCAGAGGAAAATTTATAGCGCTGAGTGCCTACAACAGCAAGTTGGAAAAATGGCAAACCAACTAGTTAATGTCTCACCTTAACCTCCTGGAAAAAGAGCAACAAACCAACCCTAAACCCATTAGGAGAAAGCAAATTATTAAAATCAAAGCAGAATTAAATGATTTGGAATAAAAAAAACTACAGAAAGAATCAACAAAACAAGGCGTTGGTTCTTTCAAAGAATTAACAAAATTGACAAGCCCTTAGCAAATCTTACCAAAAAAAGAAGAGAGCATATCGAAATAAACAAAATCGCAGATGAAAATGGTAATATCACGACTGAAATTACCAAGATCCAGAATATCATGAGGGAATACTTCTCAAAACTTTACGCCAACAAATTTGAGAATGTAGAAGAAAGGGATGAATTCCTAGACAATATTAACATACCCACACTGAACCAAGAAGAACTAACCCAACTCAACAGGCCTATTTCAAGCTCTGAAATAGAAAGGGAAATAAGACAATTCCACTTAAAAAGAGCCCAGGGCCAGATGGATTCACAGCTGAATTCTATAAGGTCTTCAAAGCAGAGCTCACACCAATACTCCTCAAGCTCTTCAACGAAATCGAAAATGAAGGTTCTTTACCAAACTCATTCTGTGAAGCCAGTATATCCCTCATCCCCAAACCAGACAGAGATTCATCAAAGAAAGAGATCTATAGACCCATTTCTTTGATGAACATCGATGCAAAACTTCTCAACAAAATACTGGCCAACCTTCTACAACAACTCATCAAAAAATTATACACTATGATCAAATTGGATTCATCACAGGGAGGCAAAGCTGGTTCAACATACACAAATCAATTAATATAATTCAACACATCAACAGGAGCAGGGATAAAATCACATGATTGTCTCAATAGATGCGGAAAAGGCATTTGACAAGATCCAGAACCCCTTTATATTAAAAGATGTGGAGAAACTAAGAATCCATGGAACATTTCTGAATGTAATAAAGGCTGTGTATGAGAAACCCACTGCCAGTATTATACTTAATGGTGAAAATCTAAAGCCATTCCCTCTAAAATCAGGAACGAGACAAGGATGCCCACTCTCTCCACTCCTTTTTAACATAGCACTAGAATTCCTAGGCAGTGCAATAAGGCAAGAAGAAAGCATAAAGGGGATCCAAGTAGGGAAAGAGGAAATAAAACTATCCCTCTTTGCAGATGACATGATTTTGTATTTAAAGAATCCTATAGACTCTACTCCCTAGTTCCTTGAGCTGATTCAAAGCTTTGGAAGGGAAGCAGGCCATAAAATCAACCCTCACAAATCAACTGCCTTACTTTACGCCAACACTGAGAGGAACGAGGCAATAATCAGGAAAGAAATTCCTTTCACAATAGCCTCAAAGAAAATAAAGTACCTAGCAGTTAGCTTAACTAAGAATGTAAAGACCATTTAGATGAAAACTTTAAAACCATAAAAAAGGAAATTAAAGTAGAACTAAGGAAATGGAAAAACCTCCCATGCTCCTGGATTGGAAGAATCAACATTGTGAAAATGACAATCTTGCCAAGGGCTATCTACAAATTCAATGTAATACCAATCAACATCCCAATGTCATTCTTTAAAGAAATAGAAGAGGCAATTCAAAATTTCATATGGAATAATAAAAGACCCCGTATAGCAAAAACACTTCTTAGCAGAAAGAACAGCGCTGGAGGAATTTCAATTCCAAACTTAAGACTCTATTACAGAGCTATAATTCTCAAAACAGCTTGGTACTGGCACAAGAACAGGCCTGAAGTCCAATGGAGTAGAACTGCGGACCCAGATATTAAACCACAGACCTATGGCCACCTAATCTTTGACCAGGGAGCCAAAAAAATAGAATGGAAGAAAGATAGATTCTTCAACAATTTGTGCTGGCAGAACGGGTTAAACACCTGCAGAAAACTAAACTTGGATCCTTCTTTGTCACCTTGCACTAGAATTAACACCAAATGGATCAAAGACCTGGAGGTAAAAGCTGACACACTGAAAAGTTTACAGGAAGGAATAGGAGATACACTAGGCCTCCTTGGCACAGGTCGAATCTTTCTTAATAAGGACCAAGAGTCACAACAAATCAGAGAAAGGCTGGATAAGTGGGACTGCATTAAACTGCAGAGCTTTTGTATGGCAATGGATATAGCTAGTGAACTAACCAGGAAGCCTACAGAGTGGGAGAAGATCTTCACCAACCAAACAACGGACAAAGGCCTCATGTCTAAAATATATCAACAACTCAAAAAATTGAATCACTCCAAAACTAACCTCCAAAGTAACACCCATCCCATTAAAAATGGGCCAAAGAATTAAAGAGAGTCTTCTCTGAAGAAGAAACAGAAATGGCCTATAGACACATGAAGAAATGCTCCACATCTCTGGTCATAAAAGAAATGCCAATCAAAACAGCTCTAAGACTCAACCTCACTCCAGTTAGAATGGCCAGGATCAGGAAAACGAATGACAACAGATGCTGGAGGGGATGTGGCCTGGAGGGATCATTACTACACTGTTGGTGGGAGTGCAAACTCGTTCAACCACTGTGGAAAGCAGTGTGGCAGTGCCTCAAAAGGCTAAATATAGAACTCCCCTATAAGCCAGCAATTCCACTACTTGGCATTTACCCAACAATCCAGAAGCAAGGGCATACTAAACCCACTAGCACAACAATGTTCATTGCAGCACTATTCACCTTAGCAAAGATATGGAACAAACCCAGATGTCCCTCAGTTGATGAGTGGATCAACAAGTTGTGGTATTTGTACACAATGGAATTCTATGCTGCTGTCAGAAAGAATGACATCGCCCCATTTGTTAGGAAATGGAAAGACTTAGAACAAATCATATTAAGTGAAGTAAGCCAGACTCAAAGGAACTTAGGCTCAGTGGTTTCCCTCATTCGTCATAATCAGTAGAAACCTTGGGCTCTACTAGCAGAGATTTCCAATAGAGCAAAAGGCCATATATAAGGCCATATAATGTGAAGTTAATTGAAAGGACCTCCAGGATATTGAAACAAAAGCCACATAATAAATGATTGTTGTCCTTAATGTACTATGTTGTCTCTCACCTCCTTTGCTGTCCCTCGGTTATCCGATATTGGTATGGTATCTCACTTTGTTATCTGATATATTGAATTTATTTGTATTTGTATATTTGAAATTTGAAAGGGAAGGGGGGAAAACCAAGACGGGTGGGGGATGGGGGGTTGGAGGGAAATGGGTACCAAGACATGTGAAAGGGTATCAATGTATGTGAATTAATGCACCTTCTATCTGGCAAATATCATCTAACCCTTTTACTAATTACAATAAAAAAATGAAAAAAAAGAAAGTTGCAGTGTGTAGGGAGGATGATGGGGTCAAATACATTTCTTCTTAGAAATTTACCTCATCTGGTTGCCCTGGATTTTCTTGGCCTTCTTCTTAGAGAAAGTTCTGTTATACTGGATTTGTGGCTTGGCAATGATCTAGCATGTACATCTTCGAGGAAGACATCCACAACTTCCATGCCTGAGACTCGAGTTTCCTGACCTTTGGCAACAGCACAGCAACATCTTTCTTCCTCCTGAGCCACAGGCCAAGTGAGCTGGCTTGAGCTGGTTGTTAGTTACAGTGGCTTGGTTACTAGGGTTCCATATTCTGTTCCATTGTGAGGGAGGCAGGGTCACCTTTCAGGGCCCAATGACCAAAGATCCTTGCTCACAAAAGACCTCACTAGAG
This sequence comes from Megascapheus bottae, assembly GCA_024803745.1. Lineage (NCBI taxonomy): Eukaryota > Metazoa > Chordata > Mammalia > Rodentia > Geomyidae > Megascapheus > Megascapheus bottae. The sequence goes on along the minus strand of JANJXV010000671.1, from coordinate 2,688 downwards.
ATATACTGGACGCTGAACATCTCCTCCAATCTCACAATATACATGTGGATGTAGTAAACAGCACACCTTATTTGTCCAATCCCAATGTCTTCCACTAGGCCCAACTACCAGTCTGGTCTCAGGCTCAAGGAGCCTTTCTTAGGTAAGATCCAAACTTAAGGGTCAATATTGCCCTCATCCTTTACAAAACATTTGCTTCACAGTGTCTTCTCTGCCTGCATTTTGCCCCTTGTCGAATTTTTTTTTTGTTTTTGCTAGTCTTGGGACTTGACTTCAGAGTGTGAACATTGTTCTTGGGCTTTCTTTAGGCTTTAGCTGTCCCACCGAGCCACAGCACCACTTGGAGCGTTTTCTATGTATGTGGTAATGAGGAATCAAACCTGAGCCTTTTTGCTTGGTAGCCAAATACTCTACCACTAGGTGAAACACACAGGGCATCTTGCACATATTTTTGACATCAATCCACTAGGATATTATTAGGTTTCTGTATTCTAATCAATTTTTTCCTGATGATTAGCTTTGCTGTCAAGTGTAAAAAATGCAAGAGGGAAAAGCACAGAAGAATTAGTGAAATTAAAAAAAAGCATTAGACACAGTGAAGTGTTCATTCTTTGTAGGAGAAAAGATATTTGGATATGATGATGATGATGATGAGTTTATAATTACTATGTCAGGGTTGAGAGTTTGGCATAGTGGTAGAGTGCTTGCCTAGCATCCATGAAGATCTGGGTTTGATTGCTCAGTATCACATAGATAGAAAATCTAGATGTGGCACTGTGGCTCAAGTGGCAGATGGCTAGACTTGAGAAAACCCGAGGACAGTGCTCAGGCCCTGAATTCAAGCCCCAAGACTGGCAGAAAGATAAAAGAAAATAAAAATGCTTTTTATGAGCTAATTCACTCACAGCATTTGCTTCTGAAATCTTCGCTTCTGCATCTTGTGAAATACCCCTTTCCCTCAACGTAGACAGGAAAAACAGATCCATCCCATGGTCCACTGTGAGGCCACTGGTTGGGCTAAGAGCTAGTCGTGCAGCAACACATAAGTTTTATTCTAATACTTTCCAAACTTTGTACTCAAATATGCTACCTACTTACCAACTTAGGTCAGTTATCCTTATGCTATACATTTTCTTCATGACTACAATATTCTTACACTCCTACGTTAATCCTTTTGTACCTCCCCTGACCTCTCTCATTCTTTTTTTCTATCTCTGGACCTCTGCTCGTCTTTCAACCCTTATACTGCACGGATCTACACTTGATGGCTGTTGAGCAATATTGTATATGTAGGTGGTTAATTATTCTCTAGGCTCAGAGGGACTTAAAGACAATAGAGATAGATTGAGAGGCTTATTGTTTGGGGTATAAATCGCTTATCAGTGGTTGTATTAGATTGGTCTGTAAGTGCAGAAAAAGAAAGAGTGAAAATACCAATTAAAACTTGTGAACATCTAGTGTCTGCCAGCTACAGAGGTCTAGGTTAGTTATCTGTGAAAAACTATAATCGTATTTAGTAGTAATCTTGCTCCCATTTTCAAATGGGCAGAACAAGAAACTCAAGAAAAATGTCAAATCAAGAAACAACATCCCCCACCCAATGTAAATAGACAATGGAACAGTCACTGGCAAACCTAGACCAGAGTCTTCCAAGTGCTACACAAATGCAATTGATAAACATCATTAATGGAAAATGTGAAAATATAAAGAAAGGGATAATGGAGGAAGCCATAACTGAACAAGAGGAAAGTAAAAACAAGGTGATAAGTGAAAAAGAAGAAGCCATAAAGGAGGCCATAATAAAGGTTTTTCAAAGAAAGATGGATGAATTCATAGAATCCACAAATAAAAACGTGACGAAACTCCAGCCAATGTCCAAAGAAAATAAAGCTACTGCGCTAACCACTCAAAAGGAAATCAAGGAGATAAAGAAATCCATACATGTTCAAAAACAAGAGAGGCAAGGCATCAAAAGTGAGCAATTATAAGCAAGGGAGATGAAAAATAAAGTAGATAGCTTTGATAGCAGGTTAGACAATGCACAGGAGAGAATTTCCGGGGCTGAAGATAATTTAGGTATTATAAAGAACAGAAAATGAGTCAGTCCAAATCTAGGAAATATGAGAGAGCGCTTCAGGAGGTCCAAGATACAATTAGGAAGCCTAATTTAAGGCTAGTTGGTATTGAGGAGGGCGTGGAGAAAGAGGTCAATGGTATTGGAAATATACTTCAGGGAATCATCTCAGAGAATTTCCCAAATATCCAGAAGGGCAGGCCCATCCAGATACGAGAAGCTTTTAGAACCCCAAACAGACCTGACCAGAAAAGAACATGCCACCGCCACATTGTGATACGAACTGGATCGATAGAAACGAAAGGAAAGATACTAAAGGCAGCCAGGGAAAAGGGATCAGTACCTATAAAGGCAAACCAATCAGAATAACCCCAGATTTCTCAGCAGAGACCATGCAAGCACGAAGTGACTGGAAGCATATATGTCATGCCCTTAAATCAAATAACTACCAACCAAGAATACTGTAGCCAGCTAACCTCTCATTCAAACTGAAGGAACAATAAAACATTCCATTCCAGGGAAAAGCTGCAACAATATGTCGAAACAAAACCAACACTACAGAGAATTCTCTAAGATGCTCTATACATAGAAAACCAAAATAAATGCATTATAGG